>JASTWQ010000016.1:1200000-1683416 GCA_035220615.1 Leptothorax acervorum
ACGAAGAGACCAGTTACTACGTACTCTTTGTCGTTTTATTCGTACTTAAAGGGAACTTTTGATTTACGAGAAACTGCATATCAAGCAGTTGTCTCTTTGCAAAAATATCATCCTTATGATCATATTGTGATTTAGAGTATGATAATAGAGATTTAAAAACTTAAATCACTTATATCGTTTATCGTGAAAATTGTTTTCTAAAAATTATTTTATCAGAAATTTAAAATAAAAAATATTTGTCTGTAGGTATAATACATTCTTAGAAAAATCACAAGATAGCAAGATCTTATAAATCTAATAATAGCTTTGCGATAAATAGTCAATATATTAATATCTATGAATATAATAAAGCATGCCATTATCTCTTGTAATATTTAGATACATTATTCATCTTTATTTCCAAGTTTCTTTTACATGCGTATAATTGAAAGCCTATACCTGATGATTAATAAAAGAAAACCACCTTTTCTTTTGGTAATCTAAATAAAAAAAGATTTTATTGAATTGTAAGATACTTCATGTACATAAATTTAAATACTATTAAAGAAAGTATTTTAACAGAATTTTATAAAGTTATATGTCGCTAGAGCAATATCTAGTTTTTCCAAAAAGACAAGTTAAAGCGTCTCTCTCTCTCTCTCTTTCTCTATCGCTTGTGTTTCTCATAAATCGCCAATGTCTTCCGCCATTTACACTGCGTCGGCTTATCGTTTGTCGACCAGGTCGTCTTTAAAGATATACGCGCAGAATGTCATCAGAAAGAATAGCGAAGGCACGGGGGGGGATAGGTGTCGCCTCTCCTTCGACACGAAGATTATCAATATCCAGAGACATTATATCTCTTCAAGGCGTATATGTGTGTGTACACATTTTGCTATCAAAAAGAACCTATGGAGGTGTAGCATGCTATGCACCCTCGTAAAATAGTCCCCCTTCATTCCTTTTTATACAGAGCAAAACTATTTCGCGGCTGAGTTTAAAAACGCGCGTCCTTGCATCAGTGAAAACCATTCGAATACTTGACAAATTGCTCCGAATCTTGTTTACTATACGCGTCAAATATTGAGAATAAAAAAGACTAATTCATTAAATCGTCAATTAATGCAGAAATATTTATATTTTTACAAGAAAGAATTTTAATTGCAGGATGTAAGTTTTTAAAATAGGTAAATTACGTGACACAGAGATGCAATATACAGTCGCGACTTTTATATAACAATAAAAATTCTCATTTCTCTATATTTTTCTATGGACTACACTTTTATTCTCAGAAAGGTATGATGTTAGGCCGCGAATAGGATTAAACTATCCGATTATTCCCCAGACTCGCTTCTCTCCGGGCGAAAAGATAAGACAGCGACTCCGCGAGAAAGGCGGGCAAGTTTGGCGCGGTTATACGGCGGTCCGGGGGAGGGTTGGCGGAGGGGGATGGCTGCGGATGCGAGATGGTCGCTCGAAGACAGCCCTGATAATAAATCATAGGATGATACATTCTATCGTTCCATCGCCGAGCGTTCGTTCCTCCGTTCCTCCTCAAAACCAGATCCCGGAGAGAAAGCTCGAGCTTTCTCGAAAGAGATCACCTCTGCTGCCGGGAGAGAGCTTGCCTCGTCCTTGCGAAGGAGGCAATCTATCACCCTTGGAACCCAGCCCGTCCCCGCGACTCACCTTACCCCCCCGCGTTCTCTCTCGCACATGCCCGAGACCCTCCATCTCCCTCACCGCAAACCATCCCACACATCCACTTACACTCCTGAACCAGCCACCGCTTTCATCCTCGTCCGTTCGTTCTTCCTCTCCTCGACGCCCGCGCCGCTGCAGATAGCGCCGATCTCGCGCGCGGTAAACTTTATTTTTCCACGACATTTTTCCCTCGACGTCGTGCCACGCCGCGCCGCGCCGCACCGCGTCGACCCTTCACCGTGGCCCCACAGTTTATCGATATTTGAGAAATTATAGACTGAATTTTACGGCTATCTCGGAACTGTGTACGTTCCCCTGGATATTTTTAGGAAAGGAGCACGAGTAATCTTTTTACTGCGAACGAAACTAGAAAAATATCAAACTAGAAATAATGGCAGGCTTGATCCTAAGCATCTGTCACGGTAAAAGAATCTTTCATTGTCAAAGATACAGACATATTTTCAAACTTTTTCGATTAAATACGATTATGTATGCTTATGTATAATAATAAATGTTAATAATTAAAGCCAGTTACCCTTATAAACCTTTATAAAAACAAGAGCAATTACTTCAAAATTTTAAATTTATATTTCTCTTATTAAAAAAAAGTATATTTTATATCTTGTATTAACTATTACCGCTTTGTACAAATAATTACACTAATGCATAATAAATACTTACGTTTTTAAACAAATATTTACATGGAATTGTAAAGTAATATTTTATATTTTCTTAAATTCCTTTTTCGATCACTTATGAATTAAGAATTTTATAATATATGAAAATCAGTTTTCGCAGAACGACACGGAAATCTTGAAGAAGGGCAACATTACAGATGCTTGCAATCGTTACGATCGTAACAAGCAATCCTCATACAAAGGTATCGGTTCGCGAATTCAAGTAATTGGGGCTCAAGATATTTTCGCTGGTGTGATTTTCAATACTACTAAGCACACGGAGTTTATAAACACGTTGACAAATATCGTGTAAGCTATTGAGGAGCGATGAGAAATGCGAAAAAATATAAACTTATTTATATTAAAATTTGAGACCAAATGCAGATCTCAAATTCTATTTTAAAACGCTAATAATATTCTATTTAAAAAAATTTTGGTAAAAACAAAGCAATACAACTATAAAGTAATTTTTCCCGCTGTGCTTTATACATAGATATAATTTACTCATATTTCACATAAATACCTATATATAATATAAACATCTTATTTTTCAATCTTCGTCATCCATGAGCTTGAATACCATGATAGAATCTAATAAGTAAGTTTTATATTTAAAAAATGTCAGAATTACTTGTACTTGTTAATTGTACTTGTTATAATTTTATTTTTTTTTGTCTTTTTCTTATTTTTCAAGATACATTCACGTTTTAGCATTATTTAAAGACATCACTATCGTCTATATAAAAATCGCGCAATAAAACAATAATTTATAATACTCATCCCCTATCACTACCATGAAATAAATAAATTGCGTTAAATACTTGTTTCGATAAATAAACAATGTATATATTTACAATCGTTCATCGCGAGAATTAATTAACCGTGCAGATTGATAATACATTTATTGTTCATAAGAAGTAATCACGTTTGATATCTTCGGATACATGTGACCGCATTTAGCGTAATACGGAGACATATAAAACACAAAGCGGCTTACATCGCTACCTGCTCGTTCGAGTTTTGCCGCGCGAGTGTGACAATATCGTGGCGCGCGACATCATCAAAATAAACATTAAAGTCAGCCAGTAAGTTTCGCCGCTATTAAATATTTAACTTATAACAAAATAAATGTACGTTGAATATTTTATTTCTTGCTATTACGAATTCATCCCGATAAATGCGTTGTTACTGTATATCTTCCATTTTATTTTATGGATCCATTAACGTCGACTAAAATAATGATTAGGTAATTCTGAACTTTTTGAAATAATCTTACTCGAACTCTAATTGAAAAGAGAATTTGCTTCAATCTATTTCAAGTTGTTAATATTACATTTTAACTGTTACACTCGAATTATTTAATTTTTTTTAGATTAGTTATCAGATTTATTTATTAAACCGTATTGTGTTTTAAGATTGGCTTCAGTTAAATTTTTTCAGCAGAAACGCGATTGTAAATACGGGGCATATTTATGAAATAATATCTGCGAATCATAGAAATAAGCGAGAATAATTAAGTCAATAATTTTCTTTTTCTCCTACTCTCTCATATAAATATAAGATTTTAAAGCGAAAGTATATAGGAACAGAAGAGAGGAAAACGAAAAAACATCGAGAAACGCTGAATCAGCAGCGAAACCGAAAGAGTCTAGTTACTGGTGAAATTTATGACCGGCTTTTAGCAGCTGAAATTGATTCGTTGAGTAAACTGATACGTAATGGAATCTTTTCTTTTTCTCATTTTGTCGTTCGTTTCTCCTATTCGAAAGTCTTTCACCGTGTTGCGTGATGCCTTCTTTTTACTCAAAGATTCTCAATAATTTTGATCCCGGTCACACATATTTCATAACATTTAAAATATACAAAAAGACAATTCTATACAATCCTAATATGTATTTGTACATTTTATCGTTTCAAATTTCGATCATAGAATATAAACAATTTTAATAATATAATATATGATCAATATAAAGATTTTTAAATAAAAAATAAAAATACAAAAAAGGACTAAAAAAAAGAATATTTTCTTGATCAGCAAAAAATTGTTTTTAAAAATGTTCTCGTTAATAGTGGAATCGCGTGTTTTTGATCCAAATATTTACGACATAGACGTCACGCGACACTGCTTAGAGATTTAATTCCTCTTCGAGATATGAAACGTTTTTTCCAGAGTTACACCCGATGTCAAATTCTGCTTGTCGCTGTCAATATGGAATCATAAAATCACACTCGCTTCAATAAAAGTTTTTTTCAAGCCGCGCGACCTCGACAAAGGTGTATAACCAATAATACTCGTTCGAGCGCGTTTTTTTGATTATTGTGAGCGTCGTAACAAACGCTACCTTGCCTCCTCTTTCGGAGGGTTATGGGCTTCCGGTCGGCTGACTTCAATATTTTTTACTCAGTCAAACACTCGGGCTCGCGCGTTCGCGTTTTCCTCTAGCTCTTTCGACACGGGGCGAAACAACGGCCGCACTTTCATATCGTCGATTTTCCGACAGGCTGCCCATGAGACCGCGCAGAATTTTTTACGTCGCCTGATAATTTCATAAAACGTTGCGCTTTCGGAAATGCTATCAACATTCCGACAGTCTGCTCGCGCGGCTCTTTCGGTGCCAGAATACGCGGCGGTGTCCGAAAGTTGTCGAGAATGGCGGCGGCTTATGGATGGGCTGGGATTCTGTATCTAGGGAGGTTGCCCTTCGTTCTCGACATCAGCCGTCGCTCTTTTTAAGCATGCTGTCTTTGAAGTACCATCCGACAATTTTAAGCCGCTTCTTCTCGGTCAGATAAAGCCGCGCTTTGAAAGATCTTACGGATGAGTGACTCGCGCCGCTTGAATCTCTTTGGTACCGGGAGAATACGTTGATCATAATGACAATGCTGAGGTTGCTAAATCAAATTTTCAATCAATCTGAATTTTCGAGTTTGCGTGACGTCAGCGTCGGAATAAGAAGTTTCAGATAAAATTGCATAATATTAGAGGCTTGAAAAATGATAATCTTGAATCTAAATAAAATTTTGGAATTATCTTAAATTTTTTTCATTTATTGTATCGAATTTGAAACATGTAATATGATAAAAGTAAAAGAGATTTTAAATAAAGAAGGATATCAATCTCTTATAAAAGTATCCTTTTATATTAATTAAATACTCGAAAAATATTAGAGCAAGTTGATAATGTTAAATTAAAAAAGTTTCGGTTTTGCAACCAAGGCCAGTCAAGTCGAAATAAAAATATCTCGAATAATATGAGAGACACAACATAAAATAATCGAAATATTTTTATTAAAGCAAAACGTTAATCCCGGGGGAATCCGTCAATATTGCATATTGCAACGGTATTCGTCGGACATATCTCACGGAAGGTTAGCCGTCGTGAAATAATAGAGAGTGAGCAATGTTCCGGTGCTGACGTGTCTACGACAGATCGCGAAGTCCCGTCTCCTCATCCTGCGCACGTTAGGAATAATAGAATTTTGATCGAATACAAACAATCGGGCGAGCGGCAACAGGAAAAAGTCGCTCATGGGAATATGGAAGAGGCTCTCTGTAAACCGCCCGTCCAATCATCGTGTCGTTCTGTTCGCGTATATTCCCTTCTCCTCGGTTTCTCTACTCTCTTCTCTCTCTCTCTCTCTCTCTCTCTCTCTCTCTCTCTCTCTCTCTCGACTCTCTTTCGTCCCTTTTTCCTCGGAAGAGCGTCTCCACTCCTTTCTACCCCCGTGATCCTTCCTCGGAGGATCCACGGTGCTCCACCTACGTCGGCGATATATCCCGCCCTGTCCTTTACGATGTACACGAATTCTGACGTATAAACCCACATGTACACACGTATACATACGCTGCACGCATACATCGACACGGCCGGCGCGGCGCGGCGCGGGAACCCGATGTTGCCAGGAGGACACGTACGTTCACCCTGACTGACGTTTCTCTTATTTGATCGTTGATTGTCATGCTAAAGCCCGCACATCCTATTGATTGGGGGTCCTTCCACTCCACCCACTCGTCCTCGGCGCGCGCGTGTGTCTTTCCGTTCTAGAACGCCGGGGAAATAAGCGCGGGGGAGAGTGTCGCATGTGCGCGCACACGGCTGTGTTCCGAGTTTGCCGACGAGCCGTAGGTAGAGGGATGAGAAGAATGCTGGGACAAATTTAGGGACCGTTCGAATGGAGATGCCGTGTCGATGTTACTCACATTTGCATTCCGACTTTCGATACAAACCTTTGTTCCTCCGACTCCTATATATCTCTCGACTCGCTGCTCTCCCTTCGTCCTGCTTCTCTCTTTCTCTCTCTCTGCTCGTTTTTGGGGGTTCTTCGTGACGTCCGTTTCAACCGACGATTGGGATTCGTTCGTGAAACCTCCGCAATCATATCTCACGAGCCTCCTCGATCGTCGTGAAAATAGCGTGCGCATTATAACACGAAAAAAAAAAAAATTCGTCTTTCCGTGTCGCGTTACAAGCCGCCCGCACAACAATCTCAAGAGAATGCATTCAGACACGAATATACGAAAGAGCTTTTAGTGACTTCTTATCGACTTTTACATCCTACAACCATTATACATTGTTTGGCAGATATTTATTTATTTAAAAATGGCCTATAATCCGTTTGATAGTTTTTGAAAAAAAATTTTCTTTGAGTCACGAAATCTGAATAAGTAGCGATTTTTAATTCAGATTTTTAGTTTTGTAAACCGGGTCAGCGAGATTAGCCGAAGGATCTGAATCGCGAAGGGATCTCCAGGGTAGCGGTAGGTAGGAGAGGACGAAGATGGAAGAGAGAGCGAAAGCGGAGAACGGGTGAACCCGGAGTGATATGTACGGGCGTAGGTATGCGGAGTGAATATTTCACGAGGAAAATTCAGTTACGACTCGAAAGATTCTCAGGACACGTAGAGCCCGACCGTCACGGTGGAGCATTTCGGAGTATTTCAGACTTAGTTAGAACGTTTGCGTTCCTATTTAACGTCTGATGCCTGCGAATCTCGCGGAATATCTTCCTTTTAGTTCTTGTTGGCGCACACACCGCATTCTTATCCAAGAGACAATCACAACTTGCATTCCAAGTTGCGCAACGTCATGTTATTATCGATCATGTATCTCTGATGATTCTTCAGCCAGCGCATGCTTTACACCTATAGTATGAAAACCCAAATTACTCTCTATAATCATGAAATTTGTAAACTCTTGGCAAAATTTTGTTGTAAAATTCAGAATTATTCTGTCGCGCTTGGTTGTTGCAAGATTTGTACTTATTTTTCCAAGCATCCAAACGTAGGGATCGATCAAGGGTTCCTAGCTCAGCATCATCGTTCGGAAGACATCGTCTTCGGAACGCGCCCTCTGGTATAAAAATTCCTGCTGCTCCACACATCCTGCCTAGGAGTCTTTCGAGCCGGTACCACAGAATCGAATTCTTTGCCTCGTACGTAGGGTATGCGAAGGAAAGAAGGAGGCATCGGATGGGCGGCAGTGGGGAGGTGGGTTGCTGAAGGGTGGAATGGAAAGAGGGTTGGAAGCTGAGTCGACGTCTTTCAGTCGATATAACCGTGGAGAGTGCACGGTACGGAACGAGTAAGAAAGAGAAACAGGGGGTAGGGTATAGAGAGGCAGAAATACGTGAGGGCGAAGGGGCGGGGAGGGGGAAAAGGGGACAGGAGCGACTAGAAAGAAGCGCGGGATACGAGATTTCGTATGCCTGCCTGTCCGTCCGTCTGAACCTGAGGGCACATCAGCAGCCGCCAACCTCGAAAGAAGAACTTGGCAGAGAGACGAATACCTCTGCGGAGAAACGACGGCGGGAAAGGAAGGGGGATAGTACGAATAGTAGGATAGGATAGGTAATCTAATAGAAGGTGGGTGGTTGGGAGGATGGCTGAGTCGACGTCATTGGCAGAAGGCTGTCGACTCGGTTGCGAGCGGTTTAAGGTCGAATACGGAAAAAGCGGAATCCTCCTGGGTAGAGCTGGTTACGTCTCGCAGACACGCGTAACCTATATACACGCGAGAATAAATGCACGTTAGCTCCGTCCTTTCGACTTGAAAGCGCGAGTCCTTGACAATTTTTTCAAGGAAGCTGTTATTAGCGCGCGTCATATCAATCTTCCGCGATTCGAGACGAAATACGGAAAGTGACGTTTTATGTATAACAAGAATTTTTAGATGAATCAAATGGGAAATGTTGTATACGAAAAAGCGTCTGAATTCGGAGTAATATCTCAATTTTAATATTACATTTTATTCGCACGTGCATGTTATCCGCGATTTAGATAACATTTATATGTGGAAAAAAATAACTGACTTGATATTAAGCAATTCTTGAAAAATTATTCCGAATTTTCGATTTATTATATCATGGAGATTGGAGTAGGGTAGTATTAGATCTTTTAATCGCGCCAAGTAACAAATTGATAGTTACGCTTTTTCGAGATGCGCCTGAAATATTCCAGCCGCTATCAAAAATGCAGGCGAGCATTTTTGAAATTTCCATATTTCCGCTCGTACTTCAAATACCAGTATCTCGGCGTATACACATCGGGGGAGTGCGTGCACGTATACGCGCGGAATATAGAAAGCGATTTGTTGGCTGAGGGCGAGAAGGGGGGGGGGGGGGGAGGAGGGAGGCGAGAGAGAAGGGAACGTACGAGCTTCGCGTCACCGGCGCACCCTTAGACTCCATCCTATTCCGCGATTCTACTCACTCATTCCACTCTGCTCACCCCCTGGGAGCCAAGGAGACTTCTATTCCTCCCTTCGCATCTCGACACTGACGTCCCGACATCCACAGCCCTCTCGCCCTTCCCCTTTCGCGCCCACCTCACTCCCACCCGCATTCGTCCTCTCTTTCTCTCTTTCCGCGCTTGCTCAAGCTACCCTCTGGTTCCTCTCCAGGTCGTCGCAGCAACACCCTCTCCCAGGCCCCTTTCGCCCGTCATCCGTTCCATCCCCTTCGTCACCCTCTCCGCGACAGCCTCGAGAGCACATAGCCTCGTTCGTATATCCAGTGTTGTAGATACGTCGCAGTGCTGTCTGAAGAACCACGCGTATACGCCTGCTCGACGGCAGGTATACGCAGGTGTATAGACAGGTGCGCGTCGATGGCGATGTTAAATTTTCATTGGTACCTTCGTTGGGCCTCGATTCATGACATTTCAATCATTGCGCGGACAGTTACTTAATTACACTAACGTGGTTAACGATACATATAAAAATAATAAATATTATTAATATTCTTGGAGTTATATTAAAGTTAGATTAAATGTAAACAATGTCCAACAATCGGTCATGAGAAGTTTCCAAAATCACTAATAATAAGTTGATGTAGCTTTTGTTCTCTTCTTGTTTTTATATTATAAGTAAGATCGCAATTTAAGAACGGACAAAAAATGAATTACTAACTCGAAATCATGTAATCCGAGTTATTGGTGCAATTAAATCTTAAAGTGCAAATGCTGAGAAATTAAGCATATATTGATAAAGATTAATATATTAATTTTAGAAATATACCTAGATATTACGATACACCATATAAGAAATGCAGTATATTAATTTTTGATTATTTTATAAAAATAGAAAAACGTAGATTTCAGTATCAAAATTTTATTCACACTATTTTGTGAAATCTAGATGTCTATTCTATTTTTTGATTAATGAATTTATCAAAGTAGAATACTTTTGCGATATATAGATGTTATTATAATAATCTTTTATTCTTCCATTATTATGCCTCTATTAAGTAGAAAAGCTCAATATTGTTGCGAAAAAATTGGTGATAAATTTATGCATAACACAATTATCATAAAACATCTGTCTTCTCGTCAAAGTCTATCAGTTTTAAGCAAATTTCGCTCCCTATGCGTGTATATATGTGCGCTCTATATCCGTAATGTTTACCACCCTCTCTCTCATTTAAGGGTGCACACGGAGTCAAGGTCACGAGAAGATGTGAATGAAGGAGAGAGGAAGGTAGGCATATATAAGCGGAGAGCAAGCGAGCGAAGCCAAGCGAGAATGAGATAGAGGTGGGAGAAGCGAGAGAGAAAATGGGGCCGAGTAAGGAAGATGAGACCAGGGAGAAAGAGAGAGAGGAGGGAGGTGCTTTCCCCCTTATAATTAATGTGTAAGGGTAGGTCGTGGTATGCGCGCTTCTCTGCCTTGCTTCCAAGGGAATTAAATTACATCAGCTGATTCGCGAGAAAAGGAGAAAGTGAGCGGAAAAGCTATTCCCACGACTGCTCCGAACTTCTTTTCAAGCCTTCCACAACTTCTTTTCTTTCTCTTCTCACACGGATCAATGACACCTAACTCTACTTAAGTAATTTTTTTTTACACGCTACGCGTAAAAGAAACTCGTTGCGAACAGTATGATTAACGACAAGTTTTCAAGTTTATTAAAATTAGAAAAAAAATTTGTATAAAATTTTACAATTGTAATGTCAATATGGTTGACCAATATTTACCACAGTTTTAATTTTTTATTCAACATAGGTTTCATATAATTTTTTAAATTTTGCCAAAGATCGTCTTTCTTCATCGCAAAAGTATATCATGGAACTTGGAACTACAATTCGAAATCCAATAGCAGATAAGTCCAGGCGTCAGCAAATCGCGTCTAATCATGGTCGAGACTTACGTGGATCATTTGCTCCACCCTCTTATATGCTTCTCTTCAAGGATTCTTTCGCGATCAAGAGGATCTTCTCGCAGACCGAGACACTCGTCTCCCAACGTCGGAGAGTGGAAAACGCGCCACGGGTAGGACGCACGTTGGTAACAATGTCGGATAAGGAATAAAGCTCGAAAGAGCCGCTCAGGGGGGAGGGGTAGGTGAGCATAACGTCGAAGGATGGTTGAGAGAGGGTAGTACGGGTAGCGAGAGGAGTGAAGGATAGAGAAAAGCCGTTTGGAAGAGACGTAGGAAGCAGGTGGATAGCAGGAGGGTGTGGTAAAGCGGGAGATGTACGGAAAATAGAAAGAATTCAGATCACGGGATGTGTCGAGGGGGGATGCCGAGAGGAGCCGGCGGAGGCGTAGGTGAACGACGAGGTTGGCTCTGCTCGAAGAGTAACGGAGGTAGAAGGCGAGAAAGAAGCGTGGGGTTAGGACGAGTTACGGGGAGGACGGAGAGAGTCCCCAGAACGAGAATGGAATCAATACGTGGAGGCAAGTGTGTGCCCCTGGCCCCACATGCGTGTGTCCGTGCCTGGGGAGGCCAAACATGCGAGTATCTACGTAGAGGGGGAGGGAGGGGGTGAGCGAAGGCGGGTGTCCCGCACCCTTCTTTGGTCCAACCCTCGGGGCCAGACGAGTATGCCCCCTTCGGATGTGTGGCCGTGTACGTGGCATTCGGTTATGCGAAACGTTACTGGAATTCCTCATAGGTGTCTTTAAAACCATGGTGGGATCGGTGAAAATGTATTTCCCGCGAAAAACGTGATTCTCTCGATCACTCTGCGACACAAGCGACGTCGCAGAAAGGTCCTGACGCAAATTAAAAAATCAATATTTCTAATACTTTCCAATATTATAATATTTATAATTATGCTTTCCTATTAAATATATGTTAGATAACAGATATATTACACTGGTATTAAAAACGTTAATTAAAATAACATAACAATTGCACAACATTTTTGGCAACTCGAAATAGAAACGAGTTAATAATTAATTCGTTTCTATTTCGAGTTGCCAAAAATGTTATGCAATTGTTATGTTATTTTCTTGATATTCTTTGAAATGAATAATGGTTAAATTAATAAATAATGTTTGAATAATGTTCAAATTGGTTCCGTGCTTAGAACGATACAGCTATCTATCTCAAAACGTAAATCGAATCCCCATGCCGAATGGAAAAATCCTCGTGCGAATTTTATCTGGAAATCCACATGGAACGCGAAAGTGAGTAGACGGAGATTCTGAGAGAAGTGTAACTCAATACGCCGCTAATACCACGAAAATATCTTTAGGCGGTGAATATCGAATGTACGTCTGTGCATATGCTATCAAGAGATGTAAAAAGTTTTACCAAACAAATTTATTAAGCAGAGTCGAAACAACGATCGATGATAATGAAAGAGATTTGATACGTCAAGAGACAATATTGCTGTAGTCACATACGGCCAAGTCGATAAATCTCGCAAAGTCTAAATATCACAATGAAAAAAACGGTCGACGAGATGACAAAGCGAGAACAGGTTGCTTGTGGAGGAAAACCAAATTGATTGATCTTGTAAGTCCTTGCAAAGGACAGAGTACTCTGGATCTACAGAGACTATCGAAAGAGCCCTTTGCATGTGTCCCCCCCTTGTCCTGCCAATAAAAATGAAACTCTCATCACGTATGATCGATTCTCGTCAGCCTCGAAAGGGCCGTGCCATTATTTTCCTCCCTCTGCACCGATCCTACCTATCATACGAAGACACGATAGAACGTGTACAGCCAGGGTTATCGCGGCGGTCGGAGGTATCAAGGGGGAACGTTCTCCTCACTTTGTCAATTCTCAATGGAGTTTGGTCGCTACAGATCTGCACGTCGCTTTGACGCGGATGATGTTGCCGATTTTATTCGCGATTCAAGCCCCAATGAAATTGATCCATTCGATTGCTTCATCCATTCGGTATTTTTCTAAATCGCGGAACTATAACTGGACAAATACTGAATAAACATCAATGGAATATGAAGAGGACATATGAAGAGGAATTCTCTACGACTGCTAATAAATATATTTATGCCAATAGCTTACATCGAGAAAAGCTAAAATACGTTTTGCAATCTTAAATATTATAGAATTACGCGAGGGTAATCCATCGAATTTTTATCGTGGAAGAGCATGCGATGTTTGATAACGGGAATCGCGGTTAATTTCATTCCGATCGCATCTCACAGACCCGTGCGGTATTTACGAGTGTACGCGCGGCGCCTCTCGATAATTCCACTTACCAACTCCGGCTTGTACGAGTACGCGGTCGATGAAAATGCTTCTGCATTTAAAACAGTTGCATCCGTAAATACAATCAGGATAAGAGTCAACATAGGTTGGAGAAGATTTGGCTGATACTTTTTGTCAAGTAAAATTGCAAAGTGCGAGAATACAAAGCTTTGTTTCAAATAATATGCATACACTGTCATATATTACTATTTACATCTTCGATAATATCTGACATCCTAATTAGTAATCACCTTAGATCAGATTTTAAACAATTAACACAAATAAATAAATTTCCAAAAACAATTATATTTTTTCTAAAATAAATTATTTTTTAATTTATTATAAAACAAATACTACGATCTAATTTAAAATTAAATCACTGCGAGATAGCAAAGTTGCAAAAAAATGTATCTAGTATATTTTATAATATAATGTAGCTTATTTTTCTTCTATCAGTAACAAGTCATTTTTTTCTGAGGAAAATTTGTGTGTTCCCTCGATTATTGTACATGGGTCGCAAGAATAGTTTTCTATCGCCTTTTCGTCAGTAAATCACGGTCAGGAGAAGATTCGCGCAAGGACGCACGTAGATTTCCGATTCGCATTAGACGAAGGATAGAATAGGAAAGGACGACTCCCCCATGAACATCCCTTGGCAAGAAAGCATGGGGTTGCTATGGCGACCGTTTCGAATTCCATAGACACACGTAACTCCCTCCAGCCCCCGCCATATGAGAAGCGCTTGCACGCATCCTACGCGATCCTGATTGGACGTTATTTTTTTCCGATAAGGGGTGCACATGTCTCCTACGAAACATTTTTTGAGCATGTGCGTGGGCGAATGCCGCCGTGTGTGTGTATATGTATGTGTATGGTTAGTAAAGGGCGGCTCGAGGGTGGAGAGTCTTCTTCGTGTCACGTGTGGCTACAGTTTGTTTCTGATCTTCTACGACATTCTACAATGTCTTCCGATTTTTGAGAACATGAACATTTGTGCATGGTTTTTGCGAGTAGTGAGCGGTACTTGTGCTGTGATTTATTATATTGTTCGTATCTCATTTGTGATTTGAAAAACTATCAGATCTACTAACTAGCAGATTGTCTTTAGTGTTTACGGATCAACTAGAATTACTTAAATTTTTATAGATTATTCTAGCAATTATTAAACATCTACGAGCCACAATAGATGGTAAGTGCTCAAATAAATTTAATTAATTTTTTTATCTTTACCAAAACAAATAAATAATATATACATATATGTTTTTTACACATTTACTGTGTGTTCATATGTAGGTAAATATAATGGATACACAATATGTAGGACGTGTCGTTTACGCTTATGTTAATTTCGTCACTCTCACGCGAAGTTGTACCCTTATGTTTGTGAGACGAGGTGTCCTTAAACGCGACAGGAAAGGGCTTCGCCTTGTGTAAACGTACGGATAAGTATCTTCTGAGGGCTCGACACTTCCCCAAAATAATCTGATCGGAAATTAAATCCAATCTCACATAAGATACTCGTTTTCGATAAACAATAGTAAAAATTTTCGCTAATATTCTTTCTTGTATATCTGATATATGTAAACACAGAATATATAAAACAAGTTTTCTTGGAAAAAATTATGTCATATAATTTAACAAACACACAAGTTTGCTTGACATTACACAGTAAAAAATCGTGCGTCCATATGTTAAAAATTCCTTGTGTTACCAAGATTTGATTATTATTTCAATGTAAAATTACCATACAACAGTTATGTTAATATTTTTGTAACATTTTCGTGTGTTACATTTATGTCAACATGATAACTTAACATTTTATGTATGTCATTTATAAATTGAATATTATTTTAAGTTCTTTTAACACAATTGCTTTAAAAAATCAAAACGTCTAAAAGTTATTTTAACATAAACAAAAGTTGAAGCAAATCTTCAAATAACCGTAAACTTTATCGGACGAAGCAAAATGTTACATCGACATTTCTTAAATTATTTTAACTATTCTTGTAATTCTTTTAATACTTCAGTATTCGTATACTGTTCAATTATCTTTGTGTTATTATTACATTACACTTAAATTTAAAAGAACAAATATAAATGTAAAGTGTCAATTAAATAACATTTTTAATTTGTCAACAAGTAGTAACACACGATGAATGGGTTATTTTAACTTAAAATTTAGAGTGGACTTTCTGGGACATGCGAAAAATGTTAAAATTATAACATTTTATTTTTAACAGTGTATTACTTGACAATATTAATTATTTATTTTATTATTCTTACTATTATTATCGCCGCAATAAATCATTATTAATATTAATTTATCATAATACATTTACTGAAATATTTATTTACTGTATATATTAAACGTCTATATTAAACAAATATTATACATGTGTTTAATATATCATATAAATGTATAAATTATATTTGTGTGATTTTTATTTTAGCTCTTATATATTATCAATAATTATGCAGTTTGGTCTTTAATTTCTAATTTATTATCTTTTTTATTGTTTATTTTGTTAGTGTAAAATATAAGTCGAAACTTCTTAGATACCCGAAGCGCGGCAGACAAATTGCGGAAACCAGCCCGCGGCGGAATGGAATTAATTTTGCCAGCCCATCAATGTCGATTGATTGATCGGTGCTCACACATTTTCCCCTCCTTGGCGATGACAAGGAGCGGGTCGTCAGCTCGAAGGAAACCGATCCTCGCGTGAAAGGTGGCAACGGCTCCGGTCCATTTCGCATCCTGTCACTCGCGAATTCCGCGGATGCCGAAGCGATCCTCACACCCGCGAGGCGTGTTTATTTGGCCGGAAGTCCGTTCATAAATCTGGCTGTTTTCGAGCCTCACGCTGTGAAATATGATAATAGATGTGAGAGCGATAAAGGACCGTCGCGTATAAGCGAAGATAAATCCAGGCAGAAGAAAAGAGCTCGCGGACATCAACCCTCTCCGGAGAGACTTCCACCCCTTGCCGGTTTGCAAAAGTAACCACCGCGATAACACCATGCCCCCTGCCCGCATCTGATACAACACACGTACTCGCAAGCGCGAGTTTTCCTCTGAAAACTAAAAAGTTTGCGGATTACTCATGCGGAGGCTGCGACGCGGTGTGTCGGATAGTGAACTCGCTGAATAAATATGTTTCGCAGTTTGCCGCGAATATGTTTTCCCTTTTTCTTTTCATATCCGATTTTTTCCAATCCGTTCCAGACCGCTTTCGATTGATTGTTGGCTTCGATATTTGCGATTCTGATATGTTTTGCGAATTAGTTTTATGAATTAGTTGGGCAACTCTTTTCCCAAACGTAATGTCATTTTTATGCTACTTCCATTCCATAAATTTTCAATATGTAGGCGTGTGTGATTAAAAAGTCACGCGGCATTTACATTAATCTATAATATAGCTACGGCAGTGCCGTAACGGCACTAGTATTAATTCACAATCTGGAATAGTTACGCAATTTAAAATAGTTTTAATTATATATATAGTGCAAATTAGTTAACTTAAGCATTTCATTGCTAACATCTTTCATTACCTATATTTTCTATTTTTGTCTCACGCACGGATGAGAGTTCTGACAAGACCGTCTTTCTTGTTCTCATTTAAGGGAGCCCGGCACTAAGTAGATGTTGAATCAAGTTAAGGTAGGTCGTTGTTTGTTACCCCTCTCCCGCCACCTCGCTTAACCAAGTTCCTTCATTTCTTTTTTCCTCCTTTAAGCGCTTTCTCTCTTTCACCGAAGCGACGGGCACGCGCTTCTCTTCTCGTCCTGTCTCGCGCCATTCGTTCCGCAATCTTCTTAAGACTTTAGGGCAAGCAAGAAGGGAGGGAGGTGAAGCTAGCAGATGGGGTAGAGTATTAATAAAAACTCGCATCGCATCTTATCATCCCTCGAGCGAGCCCTCTCGACCGCCGTGTGAGAAACGCTTACCGCGCGCGCCACTTTCCCTCTTTATCTCTGTCACTCCTTCTCTTAGGTAGAATATTGTTTAACCCCCGAATAACTCTCGCGCCCGTGATTTACGCACGACGTCCTTCATTTATTTACTTATTAAATTTGTGTCATATCTCGCGCTTCTTTTCTCTATAAGATACATGCAGTGGAAATTCGCCCTATTATCTTTGAATATAGTTTAAAAATCTGATAATAATAAGCTTATAATTATGATTTAAATATAGCAATGAAAAGAGCGTTACTACAAACGAGAAAAAGCCTTATTTTACAACAATGTAACAAACAGGTTTTTAAAATAAAAATAATTGTAAAAGCAAGCAACAAATTCCCAATTTTTATCCAGAAAGATATTAGTATATAATCTCATAAGTAATAATTCTTTATATATTGTTATAAATGCAATGTTTTTAAGGTTTTCAAAATCACTGTTTTAAAAATATGTCCAAAATGACAATTAATAAATCAAGACGGATATGCAAAATTACGTATAACTTCTAGAAAATGTACTCAAAATATTAAAACTGGAAAACTTTTAAAATATTATTCCAATCAATATTAATTTTGGATTACTCATGTGGAGGTTACAACGTATTGTGTCGGATAGTGAACTCTCTGAGTAAATAATTAAATATGTTTCGCATATTCTATTAATATTAATTCTCGGAGATTAACATTTTATATATAAAATATATTCCATTACCTATATGTGAATTGGCTAATTTTTCTGGATTCAAGATTTTTTTTTAACTTTCGCTTGTTTACCTGTAAACAAATACATCGACTGACTCGTTCGTCACCTATTTAACAAAGAAAATTGAAATCGGATATCTCCGAAATTCATATGACAAAATTTCAGTGTTCGCTATTTTATACGACGGATAAGATAACGACATCGGCGTAACTATTCGCCGCAGGGGTGGCTTTCGCGGCGCACGTGCATCTCGACTTTAACGGACTTCCATTAAGGGAAAATTCTGGCCGGAAGCGGGAGGCGGTTTAAGCCAGGAGCTGGATGAAACCGCGCGGGTGACGGCAGTACTAAAGGGGTGGCGATAAAGATGAAGAGGACGAGAGAGAAAGAGAGGGAGAAAGAGCAACGTGAGGTGGAATGGGATGGTCGGCGGGGACGGAGAAAGTGGATAATGGAATTTCGAGAGCGAGAGTCGAGGACAAAATGGCTGGCACGCTTGCTGCTTCCAGAGCGGGCCGCTTGGAGGGTGGCGCGACTGCACTCGGAAGGGTGGTAGGTTAATTAATTCCGGGACATAAACCCACCCCTTCCCTCTCTTTTCCTGTCTCTCTCGAACAGACTGGAGGCTGTCGTATTGCATAGAGAGAACGGTACGGCTTCATAAACTATTATCAAGAGCAAGGTCGCGCTTAAACTGTGCCATCCTGTACAGTTTAAAGGGACCGGGCCAGAAGGATACTTAATAAAGCTACCGTGTTGAAAGAAAGATATACATAATGCTAAAATATACATGTTTATATAATTATAATAATTTATTCTAAAATGTGTTCTAAAAAGGTAGAAATTTGTTTACATAAGCTATACAATTTTTATATTATACATTTTGGAAAATCTGTATATGTATGCTCTACATACACAAAAATAATTAAAGAGTCATAAACGTGATAAAAAAATAATAATAATATATAATAAATATATGTATTCTTTTACACTTATTTATTAATAAATAAAAATATATTCGTAAAATATTGCAACAATATTTTATGTGCAATATTTCTCTAAAATTTGTGATTATATATAGATGTAAACAGTAAAAAGCATGTACATATATTTTACATATGTAATCATACTGTATATATGACAGTGCTTTAATAGCAAAATAAGTAACTTTATAAAATAATATTCTAAAAGCCAAAATATAGCAAAGCTGACACTAAATTGATTAAGCGTGTAACAATAAAATATAATTAAAAAATAATTCGTTAATAATTATATTTAATAATTCGTTTATAAGATAAAGCTATAAGGATATACGATATTAATAAAATGATATCATATCGCTAATTATAATTTTTTTCTAACAAGCCATAAATATTCTGTACCTACTATTCAGGTAAGCCAATTTCTTTCGTAGACCATTGCATACTACATTTGCTATGTAAATGTATACGGGCATTCATCAGAGGCAATTGTGACGCGTCGCCACGGTGCTCCGCACGCGAGAAAGTATTTTCCTTTCAGAAACTTGGAGGGTACGCATGCGGAATTATCGTCGCATGCTTGTGTTCGCAAAATGCTCGCAAATTTCGATGGCGTGGAGCACCATATGCTATCGCCCGCGCCGTAGCACTGGCTCGCCGTGGCGATGATTGAATGCGTAATCTGCGAGTGGAATTCTCCGCGTTTTGGCGGGAAAGTTGCCGGCGCTTCGTCGGAAATTCGCTTCACGCGTGAAAAACGGCAAACTGTGTTTGCCACAAAACGCGGACGTATCTCGCTTATTCTGAATGAGTAAAGTATTCGAGAAACTAACATTCTATATGCAAACAGATGCGAATGCATGTGTATAAAAACATAAAATAGAATGCGAAAAAAATGTGTATATATTCCTTAGTCCTTTATATCAAAATTTATATTTATTTCACCTATGTGGAGTAACACGTCTTATAAGTTAGCGGAACAAAATGAGCAGAACCAATTTTAACTAATATTTTTATATGTTGCTCATTCGCTGCTAAAAAGTTGCAAAAAAATTGTTGCTCTGTGGGTTTTCTTAAAAAATGATGTTCCGCTAAAGGAAGATTAAGTTAGCGGAACAATATATATACATATATATGATCAAAATTGTATATACAGAGTGTCCGCGTATAAGTGGCCACCCCATTTTATCTCGCAAACTACAGGAGATAGACCCAACAAATATAATATCAAATTAAATGATTTTAATTAAACTCTATTGTGAGCATAGTGATTGCTTATAAAAATTATCTATTATGTTAGAGAACGGAGTAGTATGCATATCTTTTCACTGTAATGTGAATATTTCGATATAATAAAAGTTGTAGTGTTTTTTCTAAGGAATACAACGATGTATGATATAACATATTTATCTTATAAATTATACGAGTTGTGTTAAGTCAAAGTTTCGCGGGTCACTACTAACTTTTCAGTTTCGGTCCTGCGGTGTGGTTAAGTTCCGACTCTCGCATTAGCGATTGAAGTGTGATAGATGTCACGTATCACACGTCAATCGCTAATGCGAGAGTCGGAACTTAGCCACACCGCAGGACCGAAACTGAAAAGTTAGTAGTCACCCGCGAAACTTTTACTTAACAAAACTCGTATAATTTATAAGATAAATATGTTATATCATATACTACCGGCGGCACAATACAGTTTTTTAGAAAGAAAGACCTTAAAATACACTACTCACTTCAAATTGTCATAACTCAGTGAAAAAAATGGTAGCGTAATGATTAAAAAAGCCAGAGAAATGAGCCTTGAAGCATTTGAAAGCTGAGGATTTAAGCTTTATAAGAGTTTCTCTGCGAAGATTTTACTACAAACGGCGCTAATTTAAAATAGACCTTGCAGAATTGAAAAAAAAATTTCAATTTTGATGGCGTGTACGGGAAGAACAAAAGTTATTCTCCAAATTTTATTGATTGTATCGTAAAATTTAACATTTCCTCTTTAAAATGCTTTTTTAATCATTACGCTACCATTTTTTTTCACTGAGTTATGACGATTTAAAGTGAGTAGTGCATTTTAAGGTCTTTTTTCTAAAAAACTGTATTGTGCCGCCGGTATTAGCATTATCGAAACGAGCCTTGAAGCGTTTGAAAGCTGAGGATTCAAGCTTTAAAATGCTTTTTTAAACATCGCTCTGCGATCATTTTTCACAAAGATACGTAACTTTGAATTTGGTGCTTTTTAGCGGTAATTTCAAGTGGCCAGTTTTTTCTTGCGCATGAGTGTATATATTTTGTTCTGCTAACTTAATCTTTTTAGCGGAACATCATTTTTTAAGAAAATCCACAGAGCAACAAATTTTTTTGCAACTTTTTAGCAACAAATGAGCAACATATAAAAATATTAGTTAAAATTGGTTCTGCTCATTTTGTTCCGCTAACTTATAAGACGTGTGAGTAACATTGATAATAGAATAATTATATAAAAATATTAGTTAAAATTGGTTCTGCTCATTTTGTTCCGCTAACTTATAAGACGTGTGAGTAACATTGATAATAGAATAATTATATCGTTAATCATCTTCAACGAAAAATATACGTATCAAAAAATATACGCACGTTGACATACATATATAGGAAACAAAACATCTGCTGGTCTATGATGCGCGGTAAATGGTTTAAAGGGCCGTACAATATATGGCCACATAATGGCTGCATAACACCTTGAGAATATCGTGAATAAAACAGATTTCTATATAATCTTTATAAATTTTATAGATAATTTTTTTCCTAAAATCTTCAGTACAAAAAATAAAAAAGTTTTTATGACATTATTTTATTACTAAAATTAGAAACTATAATAAAAGGTATTAAAATTTAGCATTCCCCAAAGTAATAATTTATCTGACACGCGGCATTGTATCAATTATATAATTTTGTTTAATGATTAATTTTTATCAGCGTTAAAATTTCCAAATAATCAGAATTCCCAGCATTCTCAGCATTTCTCGCACAAGCTTGATCTTGACAAAATCTTTTTCCGTTGCGCACAATAACGCCGAGAAGCGTGGAACCGTTACGCGCGTTAGACTCACCATAATGGACGCGATTTGCGTAGGGGACCTCCGCTCATTATTCAAATCGAATTATGTCGACCGATTGACACGTTCTCAGGTGGTGGCTTTTCAAATTCCCAAGTCGGTCGCCACGCCGGGGGTTCCCGTTGCGCGCGAGGTGTCGTGAGAGAGGGACGCATTTGCATACGGAATTGAACTCTTCCATTCTGGCACTACGACCCCATCGGGACTCGCGCGCGCTTGAAAAACATCGAACCGAACGAACGAGGTGATGAAGATCGAAAGGCATGTCTCGAATTCGACAATGTCGAGCGTTAATTATTCTCATGTGGAGCTTTACAGAAAAAAAGAAGATAAAACGACACAATTCCCCACATATCTTTGTTATTAAATAAGTTTGCTTTTAATGTAATATGAGAAAAATGAAATAATTTTAATACGTTATCGAAGATAAAAAAATATAATCTTTCCGACTGCTTAGGCTTAAAAGTATACATTCAATGGTTTTCATACTATACAATTGGAATGAGTAACAAACTGTTCACGTTTGTGTTGATTTGTGAATAATAAGATAAATATAAAACAAAAAATAAGAGATTGATCCGCCAATAATTAGACTCAATTGGCAAGTAAATAAATTAACGCTGTGTTACGACGTTTCGACCCGGGGGATTGGGTCCTTCTCAAGTCATCTGTCAACAACAAATTCGTAACGGGGTCATAATTAAGTCGGTTCTTTAAAAATTAACAGTATACTTAATTATGACCCCGTTAAGAATTTGTTATTGACAGATTACTTGAGAAGGGCCCAATCCCCCGGGTCAAAACGTCGTAACACAGCGTTAATTTATTTACTTGCCAATTGAGTCGATACAAATAAACAAATTTTCTGATAAATATAAAAATATAAAAGATAAATCGTATTACGTTGGAGAAACATTTAGATTTACAATCTGAGCGATTAAGAAAATTCTGCGTGTCAGCACGTTCAGACGACTCAAATTTGAAACACAATAATGGGACGTAACGATCTCATATTGAGAAAGAGAGAGAGAGATTTATCTTTTTAATTGTTTTATTTTATACGATATGCATCGAAAAATATACGCACGTTGACATACATATACATTAAGAAACAAAACATCTGCTGGCTGTGATGCGCGGTAAATGGTCTTAAAAGGGCCGTACAATGGCTACATAATGGCTACATAACACCTTGAGAATATCGTGAATCAAACTGTACGTTACCCGGAAGTACTTAAATTATGGATGAAAAAACGTAAGCAAGAAATTTATTTCGTTGTCGACAAAATGACGTTTACGGCAACACAATAAAAATTAACGTGACGGAATAAACACTTTTAATGGTTTATAAAACTCGCAAGGTAACAGCTGTCTACGTTCTATAACTTTCTTAGAAGTAAAGTCGTGAGTGATTTTCTGTTCTACTGAAGAAAAGACCATGCATAAGCACAATTGTATTTCTGTGAGCACAAGATGTGTCATAAAAAAAATTCTTTGACTTGTAAGAGTGCACACGATTTGATGGAGATAGTCAAATATATTATTTCCTCGATTTTTTTGTGTTTTTCTTATTTATATAATATACGAATTTATATAATATAGAAAATAACCAATAATCTCCTGTTTTTTTATTACAAAATAAATAAAAATAATAACATAATAAATTAATAATATATTTATATATGTATTTTAATGTATAAAATGGCTTTTAGTATAATGAGAATCTTGTTGCAATAACTATATAATAGACTATTTTGTGTAAAATAATAGTTAAATAATTAGGAGTAAAATAACTTTGAAATAAATTTGATTGTAGAGGAAAGTGGGGCACGTTGAGACACTTAAATTCAACTCGCTATATTTTTTTATATATTTATGCTAAAATTCTTTTCAAAGTGATTTTCAGCACAGATTAACTTAAATTTTGAAATTTTAATAAGTTTATTGGTTTAGCGTGCTTTACTTCCTAAACAAATAAATAAAATCACTTTTCGAAAAATGTTTCATGTGCCCCCACTAGTGGGGCAGGTTGAGACACCCAATGAGGAAGGTTGAGACAGTGTGCGGCACAACAAAACACATCAATAATTTGTGTTATGATTTATTTGTGAATATATAGAATTAGATAGAAGCAATATCAGAACGTAAAAAAAAATTAAAACAAAAAATTTTAATGAAAAAGAAACTTTTACTTGAGGTTTTTTCCATTGTATGTCTATCTTTAATAAGCAACAAATCTAAAATAAGAAACAACCTTTTAAAATACAATTATTTTGGCCCTACTGTGCGGCGCGGCGCGGCACAGCGCAGCGTGCACGATTTTTATTGTTTTTGACCATGTTACACCACTCCGATCGATTTGGCGAAAAAATATGTTAAAGTAGAAAGTTCAAAGATGTTTTCATAAAAATATGGTAGGTGTCTCTCAAAAACATCACCCTAAAAAAAATTTAAAAATTTTTTTAACCCTTTTATTTTTGTCGGAAAATTTTTTTAATTTTTTAAAACATTGCCTTATTGGTCTTCACAACATATATTTTTTAAATCAAAATCGGTTTAGCCGTTTTCAAGAAAAATCACTTTCTTTATTTTACTTTCCCCCTCCATATCTCCCAAAAAATGCGATTTTAAGGCTAATATTTGGAGGAATTTCATGTCACGTGGGTGCCAATCAATGACATCAATTTGGGTCTGATGCTTGAGGGGGCAGCAAACACATGCTTATCCGGCTAGGCCCTTTGTGTTATGATTTATTTGTGAATATACAGGTATTAGATAGGAACAATATTAGAACGTAAAAAAATTAAAACAAAAAATTTTAAAGATCAAAGAAAAACCTTTCACTTGAGGTTTTTCCCGTTGTCTAACCATGTTTAATAAGCAATAAATGTAAAACAAGAAACAACTTTTCAAAATACAGTTATTTTTAAAAATGTCTCATTTTGTTCCAAAAAGTTTTGTGTCTCAACCTGCTTCATCGAGTGCTTCATAGTTATTTGTCTCAAGGTGCCCCAACAGCAGTTTTTAAAGCTAACAAAGCTAATCCAAACTAGGTTGATTACTGTGCAAAAACACACTGTGGAAATTAAACACAACTATATAGGCTATCGTTCAGTCATAAATTTAAAATTTCTACAATTATAATAAATTAATTAATTCAGTTTACCTTAACAAACTAAAATTTACTTTTAATACTCAAAAACACTTATCTTTCGCTCACAACAAAACAATGCAATCTGACTGCAAAAACTAAAGTTATGTTACCCCCTGGATAAACAAGGCATACAGTGATGATAGTGCAGCCCACCTAAAAAACCCCCTTCCCCTCCAAACAGCAATGTTTCAACGTGCCCCGTGTCTCAACCTGCCCCACTTTCCCCTATATCTATAATAGAACGCTCAGAAAAATATATCACTAATGCGCAATAATCTCTCGTTTTATGAAATAAAAGGTAGTCCGCGGTCGAGTTAAATGTATATTACATCTGTACCTTAGAAGTAAAGAATTATATCTCCAGTTTTTGTCAAAATAAGAGTTAATACTTTTTCCAATAATGGTAAAGGGTCTTATGTCCATTATTTTACTAGTTCCTAAAAAACAATGCAATGTTTAGAAAAAAATATTTGTATTAAAAATTTTCACAGAAATAATAAACTTTAAATTCTGTTTTCTCTAAATTTCTAATAATGGAGATATGATTCTTGATCTGTAAAGTACAGATATATGTATGTATATTTCGTCTGCATAAGAAAAACAGGTGGATGTGAGTGCACGTACGTGCGTTATATCGTGAAACTTGATTAAATGTGCTTTCTAATGTATACGGGATATGTCAAGATAGGTCAGAAACTCAGAAATGATTAAACGTAAGCTAGACGGAATAATAAGAATGAATGAATAAGAAAGAAAAATTATAATATCCATTTGAACTCGCACAAATGACGGCGAGGCTTTTCTATATACAGATTAACTTCATCGGATAACTTAGTTGATAACACTTCGACTCAGCAAGTATAGATCGATGACTTCTCTTGTTGATTTCCCTGCTGTTTCACTTCGAATTTCCTCCCTTACCTATCGCGAAAGCAACGCAAGAAATAAATTTGTCCCTCGTGAAGTAAAATCCTTAAATTTACTGCTTCGATTTTACTAGTCCTCGTGGAACCCTTCGGTAAACGAGATTCGATGCGACCATGTTTCGATGAGATCGATAGTCTCCCCTTGCTGATGCGGTGTAGGTACTCGTGCGCCCGTAAGCATGCAACTGGATCTACCTTCGTGTATAAGGATTCTTTACTCCTGAATGAATACCGCCATCTTACAAAGCTGCACAGATATTACCATGTTACAGGCTCTATCTATATTTGCTTAAAGATAAGATTTGCTTGCATGCCTGGAAAGCACCATAAAGAATCTTAGCTTTACGCCTAATTTGTTCGAGAGGAATTTCAATTATTCAATATTATTTATCAATATCTCATTAATTCACGATATAGCAAATTCAATACATTAACAAATAAAATTACAATTATACTGCGTATAACTAAATTTTTAAACGAATCTGAAAATTTAATAAGATAACATGCTTCACAACTTTCTATTTTTATTTTTATCTTCAATAAATAATTTATTATGATATTAACCGGAGCGCATGTGCCATAAAATCGTCACCATATCTATTTAGATCCGTAAGTAGAAATAATATTCACATATAGGTATCATATATTCGCAGAAGAGTGCGGTCCATTTAATCTGCGATTCAATAAGCCCAGGCATGTTGTTAGCCATAATATTGTGCACGAGCACACGCGTTGCCTTCATGCATGAGAAGGGGTTTTCGACGCCGCGTTCCGCTCGATGTCCTCCGCGCGAGCGAGAGCGGTCTCGCTGAAAATTGAAAAACTCGAGAAAAATCAGGCACAATCCCAGGCGCAAGCCGTTCCCCGGGGACAACAGGTACAACGGAATCTGGACGAATCCGATTGAATTGCAGTTTGTTGCATATACACACGGCTGAAGCGCGCACAACAAACTCGGTTAGCCTCGAGTTACGAGGAATTCCAGTTCTCTCTGTATTCACGTCTCCTTCTCGCGCCTGTCTGCAGGCTACGCGAGAGAAGGTAGATGAATACCCGTAGGTCGGAGGGGCTGTTAAATCGTGCGGTAAATTCGCTTGCATTTCACTCTCCGGCGAAGGAGTCCCGGAGTAATACGTCGTCGTCGTCGTTGTCGTCATGGAGGGCGTAAGACGAACTCGAAGCTATTGGGAACCGGGTCGAATCGAAGGTCTTGCCGGGGCTCCACTGCCAGAGGTGGAGCAGGAGGAGGGCGGTTGGAAGTCTGATCAGTTTATAAGCGCACATTGAGTTATTGGTAGCTCATCTGCCTCGTCGATATCCGACTGGATGGCTCCTCCTCTCTCTCGGAGACCTCTCCTCTTCTCTTTCCGCACAGAGAAAACTGTCTGTGCATTTTCGCAAGCTTCGCGAAATATTTCGTTCCTCTGCGATCTGCTCGTTCGGCGCATGGCGCGCGTGCACCTCGGCGATATGTTGAGATAGAAATATGGATAGAAATATGCAACGTATTCCGTAAAAATGGTAAGGCTACTCTTTAGGTAAGGCTAATCTTTAGGAATATAAATTCCTTGTACGTATATCGTATACGTATATCGATGGTAACATTTGTAAAAGTTCCTTGTATAATAACTTCTGCATAGTGCTGTCATATTATGTTTGAAAAAAGTTGCACATTATTTAACGAAGTTGATAAAATATACAATTTTATTGCCAGACCTAAAAACTGCAATTAGCATATTTTATACTTGGAAAACTTCCTGTTAGAGTCCGTTGTTTGACGACATCTCGCGCATTACACATGTATTCGCGGCTTTCACCAAGTTAACTAGGAACACTCCACATGTTTGAAGTTAATTACATGTATCAGTGTGTGGAAATCACGAGATAGCTCTTAACATGCCGCGATACAGCCGCGTATAATTTATCGCGCCGCGCGTTGCATTGACAGGCGATAGAAAATAGAAGGAGGAACGCGCGCGCGTTGCGTGCAACGCGAATAAAACGACGGCGACGACGCCAAACCACATCAATCGTCGAACGCTGTGCCTGCGACTCGACATCCATTTAAGAATGGTCTTATCGCGCGAAATACTTTTCTCGCGTCGCGCGAATGCGCGACTCGTTTGATGGCCCTGCGTTATTAATGGATCGAGCGGGGCTACATTTTCCGGACCGGTGTACAGATCACCGGTTCTAGGAAGCGGACGGGTTCTATCTGCAGAAACTGATGACGATCGCGACTTTAACAGATTAGACAACTTGTTGGAAGATGTAGACGCGCGCCATGCATATATCCGCCGCAATAGAAAGTCCAATTATAAAGCGCGGGACTTTAGACCAATCGTGACTAGTGGCTTCAGATAAAAATCGAATCGACGCTCGTCCAAGTAAGATTATTCGTTGGAGATTACACTAAAGATAGAAATAAATAGTATAAAGAAATATATTTTAAAAAGTGCTTAGTAATAGCTAGTTAATCGGATGACAATAAATATATTGCTAAAAATATCTATAAATAAATAATAGATGTGTAGTACTCGGATTCCAGTGTGAATATACATATGTATGCATTAGTATCATTTCCCAATAAATATGCATGGCAACGTATAATCCAATTAGTATGAAGCTTAATATAAATGAAATTTATTGCTTAGATATGGCTATCATTCCCTTTTTTCATCGTATAAGTATATGGTACATGTTCGCACTGTTTCATTGGGGCTCAGACACAATGAGAGAAATAAGGAACAAGGAATAGGAATTCATAGTCGCATCCTTTTTCAATACACGTCTATTGAAAAAGGATCATGAATTTTATTCCTTGTTCCTTATTCCTCTCATTATGTCTGAGCCCTTATAGCTCCTTCATCAAGTGTACACTGATTGAGTTTTTATTACGTCTATCATCGAAAAATAAAAATGTCGAAATCCACATGAAGATAATTTTTGTCTAATTGATAATTGATTTTGTACAAGAAGAAAAAATAATATCAAGAGTGTAACATACATTTATGTATGTTATACTCTTTATGTATCTAATAATTAATTTTGGAAATGCAAAGCGAGCGAAATGAGCGATATTGAATGACAATTGATGTATCGCAGCAGTCAAGTCGTGACAGTGTCGCGGATAAAGAAATCGCGGCCAAGTCTAGACGTTCGTGTATACCCACCCTGAAATCGTAGACGACGCGCGAGAGGGTGGACGATTGGAAGACGATCCTTGAAGTACTTCACCGAGATTGCAAGAAAAGTAGAGGAGAGTAAGGCCGGGGGAAATCGGAAAGAGAGGAGGAGGAGGAGGAGGGAGGAGGAGAGACAGAGACAAGAAGAAAGGCTTGCCAGTTTGTCGGCCGGAGTTATGTGAGCGCAACGACGTAAATACGCGCCTTTGCCGTTACTCGATGCAGCGCGCTTGCCGAAGAGTGCGGGGTGAAAACAGGGGGTGGTTTCGCAGGCAACGAGAAGGCCAGATAAAGAGCACCCGAGATCTCCGTACGTAGATACACCGCCGGTCGGAGGTTTGCGACACAAAGGGCGGGCGAGACGAGGAAGACGGCGGTTAGGAGATAGTCGTAAACAACTGTCGAACACAATCTCCTAATGCACGCCTCTCTTTTGGCACACGCGAGACACCCTTTCTGCTCGAACGACCCCGCCGACCACCCCACGCGCAACCACCCTGTCTTACCCCCTTACCTCTCATCGTACAACGCTCGGTAATAGGAAGTTATATCCGCGGGATTCGCGACAACCGGAGGCGCCGAACCTATCACCGTCGCGCTTTCGTGACTTTTTGCCCGGCTACGGGCAAAAGATCGTCGTCGTAAATGGGGGATCCATCCTTGTGATGTCTGTATTGGAATTCATGGCCGTCTAGCTAGGTACTACTGTATCGGCTTGTAACTACGCCATCGAGCGAGCAATGTATCTCCGCAAGCTCGAGTTTTCTTCTGAGATTTTTTCGAATCGACGAATCGTAAAGGAAGAACATTAGCTTCGTATTTATAGATCGTCTGTTTTCCTCTGTCACGGCTTTAATTGAAACTTAAATACAATTAGGATAATTTGCATGGGACACTCAAGTAATGGACTTTGCAAATAAGATTAAATCACAACGAATCGCATAAATGATTGCTTGCTCAGGATGCTTTAATATCGTTGAATACAATAAAGCTTTATATCATTTATTTATTCTTCCGTCAAAACAATTTCGAAGAAAACGATTTTTGTCCCTCTACAAATTTGAATCATATAGTTGAACTTATTTTTGTGCGCGCGTGTGTGTGTGTGTGTCGCTTCTCATTTGCAATCTAATTACACAAAATTAATTTCGTAGCATTACTCATGTAATTTATTAAATGCGTATTTAATTATCAAGTTCTTCATGTTTCGGTAATCGTCGTGTAGATTTACATATATGTTAATACATGGGTTAAGATAAGACTCGTGTGAAGTGTATCGCGTTCGCTAAGCGTACGCATAACCATATAAAATACATACATCAAGAATCATATTTTTCCGTATCACATAATAAATTGCATTTCTTGTGACATTAGTCTTCCGTTTCGGCCGAGCGAGCACTCTAGAATGCGATCCGTTCCTGCTATTTGAATGGATTTAATTTATCATGATCGGCTTAGGACTAAATTTCATTCTATTTTCAAGCACACTTGAAACTGCAAACGTCTGGAGACCTAATATTCTCTCCGCGTTGTAAGTGATACTTATTACGCCGGCAAGAAAAATCTGTTGCAGATATATAGAAAATAACAAATAATAACTTTGAAGACATGCAAATTGGATTTATCCCTTTTTGTCGAGTAGTGACTCTAATTCAGTTGCAGTATAGTAGCTAGTAATATCGAACGTTGTTGTATAAAGCAATATATATATATAATTTAACGTTTGCAATCTAATTAATTAATTATTATTATTAGACTAATGTATTAAGGGTATTACACCATTAATTATTATATATATTTTAGTTTTAAATACTGTTAAAGAAAAATATATGAGAATTTGTTGAAAATATATGATAGCGTATGATAGGTATATATTGATAGCGAAAAAACAAAAAATATAACATAAGAAAGATAATCATGAGGACGGAGAATAAACGCAATGTGCGATGAGAATTACATCAGAAATATCGTATGCGTTATCAAAGTACTTCATATATCAACGCCTATCTTATAGTCTAAATAATAATAAGCGCTTGTCAAACGACAAGCGAATATAGAAAGAAGATGTATATGCATAATCGAGATAGTTGAGAAATATATGCGAGGATAATTTCGGATTACGCTCTACGGGAAGATTTCAAGTGGTTTTGGATTAATCGGAGCCAGTTTCGTACATTCTACATTTACAGATGCAAATTGCAGATCAGGGAAGCATATGTTAATATATGTTATGACAGTATTATGACGTCGTGCAATTAATGATCACGCGTACGGTGGTGGTGCTGACCAGCGGGAAGCGTTGAGAAAAATTAATGGAAGTACGGGGCCCCGTAAAACGCGGGATCCAAACGACAGAAATAAGCAGCAAGGCGTTAAACTCTCTCGCGCAACGTCTTTGAGTTTCTCCGTAACTGGTGTATATATTAGCTACGAATGACGTGATATTGCCTCCGCCAGCTTGGGGTCTTAATGCATGGATAATATGTAATAGTGTTTACCGACTCTTCCATTTTGTGCCCCGAAGAACATAATGTGTGCATGAGGCGTTTAGATAGATTAATCTGGACGTAGAATGCTCACATTTAAAGTTTCTTTGAGGCAAATGTGCGCTACAGCGCACCGTAAATGATACACGATAAAAACATAAAATCTCATTGGTTTATTATCTTTGGTTTATTATCTTTGTTGTTTGACAATATTTAGGATTCAGTGATGAGTCTTTAGAATGCAGATACGAGTTGTTAGTAGTTAATATGAAAACATGTAGATGATTTTAAAAATTTCAAACTGGATTTTATAATTGAACTACGAGAATGTACAGAGAATCTCAATCTCCTTATTCCTATGTGTATAGGTATGACAAGCTGTGTGTTATAAATATTGAATATAAAATCAGAATATTACATAAAAGATCATTTAAGAATGAGAGATTTTTTAAAAATAATATTAATAATATTTTGCTTACCCAATTTTAACAATTATAAGAATAACTCGCAAATTAATTTGTCTGACATGAGAAAATGAAAAGTTATGTTGCAAGCCGATGGCGGCTCTCTCAGCATAAATTCCGCGAGATATTCAATTAATTGAAATGATATCAAGGAACGTGTTGCCGTCAATAATTAATGCAGTTTGGCTTTGCGTATGTGATAGTGTATATATTAATGTCATTTACAGTTTTACATAATTGGTAATCAGGAAGTGTTCATGTGGTGAATGCTATATACGGAATAGGTTCAATTAACTCGAAGGAAAATTAATTGAAGATAAAATGGATGAGCCAGGTTGCTGGAAAAAGGAGGAGAGGAGGAGGCACAAACAGAATTATGATATTATTTAAACAATTTAATATCTGATATCAATTTATCAGATTAAAATGATTTATAATTTGGAGGAAAGACCGAGAGATTGAGAAAGATCAAACTATAAATAAAAAATATCTCTCTACATATGAGAATAATATAAAGTTATATTCATGAAATCTTATGTATTTCTTCTTTATAAATTTAAATAGAATTAAGTACCATAATTATATTAATTGGACAAATGTGGGATAACATTTTTTTCAATTTAATATTGCTAATTTTCTTTTTAAACTTACATTATCGAAATCACACAGATATAAAATAAAATATATAACATGCTTGTTTTTTTAAAGATAATTTACTCAATAACGTAATAGATAAATAATTTTGTGAAAGATGTCATATAATAAAAAATAATACACAGAAAATAGTATTCCAAAATTCTATTATGCGTAATTAAATAATTACAATTATCATTTTTTTATATAACGGTCTTAAAAAATAAACGCATAAACTTTTAGAATGCAGATATGAGTACGTGCAATTGTACTAATTTATAAAAATTTCCATGCGCATGTTGTTCATGAATATGTGTCATGAGATATCGAATGACATTTGGTGTCCTACATACGAAAAGAGAAATAAAAAAGATTTCTTCCGTTACGTCGCGGTCATGGCCAATCATCTAGAGTGACTTTGCATGGTACCTACTGATACTGATCCTATCGTGGATCAATTATTATGCTAACATCGGTATGCGCCTGAGCGATTCTACGGGAAGACAAACACGCCTTGGATCGCTCATGCATTCGAAATCCATTCGTTCCTACTGCACATCTGCCGATCGGCCCGAGTAATGTTTTCGTGTAATTTTAATCGAATGATCGTACAGGACGCGCGGCTGGTGGATAAAGGGCCGGCGATTATAATCGAATGAAATTGCGCTACGTTTCGATTCCGAGTGTGCAACCTGTACTTACGCCATTTTCGTATATTAGCGGTAATCGAATCGTTATTTTGTGATGTGATGCAGATGCCGCGATACTCGCGGCTCGTAAATACAGAATGCAGGGTGTGTATGCACATTCCGCGCATTTTATGGCTATGGTACAAGTCTTGCGTTATCATATTCATTTATTTAAATGCCAATTCGCAGGATAAACACATACCAGATCAAGAGGTATGGGCCAACAATAAGACAAGATAATCGATAACGATTTCGATCGGCAATAATACAGTAGAATTGCGAGTATTAATAGTGAATTTATTTTTTTAACGTATACATCTACACGCGTGCAAATTTTTTCATTAAATATACATGCAAAATAATGAATTATTTCTATACTAAAATCTTATAATTAGTAACATATGTAATACAGCGTTTATTCAAACATATTCCTATAATCATTGAACTAAACATATCTTGTATTCAAGATTATAATATTATTTTAAAATATTTGTATGTAAGTAAAACAAAATATTAAGATATTTCTAAGTATATAAAAATAAAAACATAACTGGCGTAAAAGTAAAACATCTGATATAGTAATTGTAAAAAGTCATAATCGTATTTAAAAAGTTCATAGATATAATAAATAAATATTAATTATTCATATAAAGTATTTAAACTTTTCATATAATTTAGAAATTTTTCATTCAATAAATAAAAAGTAACAGAGAACAAATATAATTACAGTTAATAATTAATCCATATGTATGCCGATTACGGACGTAATTATACAACAGATAGTTCGATGATTTAGGAACATGGTATTTCAAAAAGGTTTTTTATCGCAATATTACAAGGTACATACATAAGCGTACACCTGCAACCGGTATGGCTGATTTACGAGCGACAAATGTTAATTGTTTAAATTGAAAGCTATGTGGAAAAAAGTTGGAAATAAGTTAAAACGTATCATTAAATTAACCGCTGTCATGTAATAACATGAAGCTAATTAATGCGATCAAAACTGATATATTGCGCGATCGTTGCAATCGATAAAATCTTTTCTCGATTTTTTCATCATACGCGAACCATTTGTATAGGTATTCTCGCTATCATCAAAAAATTTTTAAGTATGTAATAATATCTCAACTTTTTAATTTAAAATTTCTACAATATTACAATATATAGATATTGTTAATGTTAGGAACTTTTCGATAAAAGTACTTTTCTATTTACGATTTATTTACATGTATATATTGTATACACACGTACGTACTAATTAATAACTTAATTCTGTCATAATTTTTTGAAATTATATTGATATTCTGTTCTTATTTTAAAATCATTATTTTTGATATAACAAACATACACGATGTTAAAAATGTTAAAAAAATTTGGAAAATATAATTCATAATCTGTTATCTGTTCAGTTTTAGATATTTTGAGAGAATATGTGTAGAATTGGCAAACGACTATTATGTCGAATCTTTCTTTTAAGTACCTAATTAAATATAATATCGAGGAAAGATTAAACTCATAAGCATGGAAAATTAATTTGCACAACAGTTTTCTTATGGTATTATAAATATTTCGCGGAGTTTATTCGTTAATTTTTTACTGACAACGACGATGTTATAAACAAATTTTTTATTTCATTGATCACAAAACATCAAAACCATTCGACTACTTTTTAACAGAATCCTGGGAAAGTTAGAAGTTGGAAGGCATACTTCGAGATACGTTCTCCATCTGTCGAAGAGATAGAAATAATTTGATGCCTTGTCTTGGTACATGTGCAACTTATGAAGGGAATATATAACATATCGTTCACGCGGTTGCACTGCATGCTAATGCAATCGATTCTCATTAGAAACTCATAAAATCCAGAATCCGCGGAGACGTTTCTCTCGTGGCGAGGTAGGAGAAAGGTCCGAGGTAGGAACGAGGAGAAGGCGAAGGTAGAAACCAGTTCCCTGGGCGTTACTCCGAGCGAAGAGGAGAGTTCTTTCCCACATGAAAACCATGCCATGGACAGATGGATACTTCTGCAACTTGCCTTTCGTACTGTGCACAATCGTAAATGAAAATGCGCCAGCACGTGCATGGTTTCCTATTTCGCGGGCATTTTTGTAATAAATCATAGAGTTGTTTACTACCTGCGAGCTATTCAGAAAGAATAGCATCGAGACTAAAGCCCCTTGCACAATGCTAGGCAACAGGCAATAGGAACAGGGAACAGAAATCAGAAACCTTGTATTTATGCAGAATAGACGATGACACAGGCAATAGACACAGAATTTCCGTCACGTTGGAAATTCTGTGCCTATTGCCTGTTGCCAACCAATCATATCGTTCGAATTTTTTAGGTTTGTATCTCGGTTTGTATTGACGAATTTGAGGTTATTTCCTGTTCCTATTGCCTGTTGCCTAGCATTGTGCAAGGGCCTTAACGCCACGTCTTGGCGAAAGCATATTACGTGCTGATCACATTTGTCCGGTAAGCGATGAGTCAATACATTAGAAAGCATCGAACGAATTTTCACGTACTTATCCTAAAATACTTTTGCTGTCTCAATTAATATACAATTTGAGTTTTATGCCTATTTATAGAAAATGACATCCGATGGATAATCTTATAATAAGTACCAAAATTTTTATTTTTTTTAAATGAAAGCCAAAGCCAAAAAAGTATTCGATAAATAACCGTAAAATTATCTGTAAAATGTTAAATTACTCTTTAATATACTCGTATTTTTCTTAATTAACGTAAGATTTTATAAAATGCAACATAAAATAAATTATTTTACGCTGTTTTTAATTTGCTATTGTTTAATTTTAATGTCTAAAATTATTAGATTGCTAATATAAGTCAGTGATACATTTACTTTTAGTAAAATCACGTAACCAAATACATTTACATGATCAAATATGACTTGTGATATTAGGCTTGTATATAAGTAGCGAATAGTTATGCGCACGAAATGCAGATTTATTGGAAGCCGTTGAAAGCTATCGATCTTTCATTCGGCCGCGCATTACGCCACAAGAAGATAAACCGAGGTATAATGAGACTTGAAGAGGAGAAGGTCAGTTCCTCAAGCGATGTTTACCAGCCGCTACTACCTGCGTGCAGTTCTGACGGCAATTTGATGTCCTTGCCTCTCCTCTTCGATGTTCTGCATCGTAAAAGAAATTAGATAGAACCGAGGGGATGTATAGTAGGCGGTAGGTTCGTTAACCTGTCGTATGGACACCGTTGCAGAAGTGCAATTCGCCAGCTGACGATACGCTTAACTGCAACGAACTAACCATGATGCAGGATATAGCGGACAAGAGGATGAAGGAGGATCTCTAACGCGGGAAGGTGGTGCATTAGGTAGAGATAGCTAATGCGAGGGGGAAGTGCGCAGACACCGCGGCGCTTTTTAATTTCTAATTATTGCGTAATGACCCTGCACTCTGACCCCCGACACTGCATGCAGACCTTATGTCTCGATACAGCGCACGACTAAGGCCTTTAGTTATGGGTTGCGATAATTGCCAATTTCCATAGGCTCTCGTTCTACGTTCTGATAGAGCTCACGTGTGTCGGCCGATTCTAATTGCAGGCTACGCTCACACAATGAAAGCATTCAAAATACACGAAATACTATTTTATAATAAAAAATTGTTCCGTCATATATACGATACACGTTATTACGCTTTTCATGAAATGCAAGCGACTTATTTTATTAAGACAGAAATACACAATTTGAAAAGAGAATTATCCGAATCTATGTGGAAGATAAGAAACAGTATATTGTGCACCTAGGGAAGAAAGCGACGTTTTTCAGACGAGTGTGAAGTTTGCCGTCCAAGCCGAAGGCGAGGGTGGCAATCACACGAGTCTGAAAAAGCTTTCTTCCCATGGTACACACGATATTTTTTACAACACCTCCCTAGGGAGGGAATGATACTTTCCCTCCCCGCTGGCGTGAAATTGGCCACTTTCGTCCCGCTCTACAGGCATGGAAAGTCGAACTTTCCGTGGAGGTGTTGTGAAAACTAATTTGCAAAACTTTAACACCTGCACAATTTTTGCGTTTACAAAAATTTAATTTAAAAATCGTTACGTTTGCGACCGTTGTGGAGGTAGCTTTAAGACCTGGGTCCATCTGCACTATGGCACAGATCATAGAGAATGCAGCTCGTGCAGCCAATATCCACTTTGTAATCTGTGCACAGCCGCTTCCTACACGGATGCACGCGGGGAATCGCAGGTAGGCAGGCAGGTACGCGGAGAGGATAGGTAGATTCCTAGGTGTGCGCATCTGGCCGCGTTGCACATGCGAGCGGTGGTATCTGATTCCCCGACGGAAGTCCCGTTCTTGCTCAATAACGCAGACGATCTGCCGGGAATAATGATTGTTTCACAGGCAACGGATTTGTACGTATAACCGAGCCAGAAACCGCGCGGTCTCCCGTCTCCGGTCTTACAAAGCATCCCCGCCCCGTCTACGTATTACCCGTGGCGTTCATTAAAATTAATCTCCCCTATAAAGAACTGTAGCGTTCGCTCATTTTCTCCGCATGATGAAAATCGTTTCATTTAAAGGACTTCGACGCGGGAAAATGAAGTTTGATTCTTATCGCACCGGTAACTACGTACAACCACATCGCATCTAATGCTAAACCCGAGCCGACGTGTGTGAATAAATTCTGCGGAGTACGCGTCTGGCGGATCGCTGCGGAACGATCAACGATAAGGAGCGATACTCTTAATTAGGAGTTAACTGCTGGTCGTATTGCAGGTGGAATCCGTTACGTACCTACATGTCTTACACCTGTATAGTTAGGTATTTCCAGTGAACCGGGGTAAGAGTGAGTATGATTATATAATCATACTCACTGCCAGAATTTAGAGGGAAAGAGAGAGGGGAGTGAGAGAAAAGAACATGAATGAGAACATAAATGCTTAAATAAAGATAAGGAACGAAAAAAAACATGCGTATGTATAATTTCGATTACAAGACGATATTCAAAATCATGCGAATGCGTGTCCCCGCATATATTTTCAATATATTCCACATTCAGGTATTCATGTAACAACCGATAATGTACATTATTAATATGAATATTCATCGCAATGGATATACCTACATTAATTACAGTTTTTCTATAATCGCCTTTTATGCACAAATCAGCATTTTCCGTCGCAGATAAAACAATTGCTCCCACCACCCTTCTACCACCATTTATCGAGATTATGGATGTTGGCAATTAATATACATATCGATGTAACGCGTGTAGCATTTGCGCCACGTCGGCACTACGAATACATTTCAGATAATAACGATGATATCTGGACATATTAGAAGGAATATTAAAATTTGACGCCTATGTATTACAAAGTCAGTTCATCAGGATCAATTCTAGATCACAAAGGAATGATTCTGTCGGCAATCACCTGCCCCATGTGCGCGATCATACCTGGCGACAGGTATTGCACCTGTAATACACCTGCATCCGATCGCCCGATTTGGAACAAAATTTATCGCTTCGCCCCGATTACCGGAAATTTATCTGTATTATCCGGAATTGCAATGCGAGATTTATTATCAATATTGGCACGTTAGGACGACCCATCACCTATTTAATTAGATCTTTACATTCGCGATATCGTTATATCTCTGTTTGCTGATATCAGCAATTTTTTATATTAAAATTCAATTATTATTAAATTATAATTAAAAATCTATTATTCTAATAATAGATATCATTCAAAAGAGATAACGAAGATATTATAAATACATTGTTCTGAAAAAAATAAAACGAAGAAAGTAGCAAAATGATATCAGACAAAATTCTCGCGAATTGATGGTTCATCTAATTATCAGCCATTATGCGTATCGCGGGTAAGTGGGATTTATGATGACAACGGTATAATTCACCAGTGGCTAAAGATAAAAAAAGTGGACAGGAAATGAGGGCGAGTTCGTACCCGGAGTTTTATTTAATTGTTATTTACGCCAAACGATCACGCGATCAAGGGAAAGGAAAGAGCCGCCATTTATCGGCGATAAGTACGAGTGGGGGAGACCGAGGCGGAGAATGTAAGGGTGTACGACTGATTTAGAGGACTAATTCGCGACAATTATCACCGCGTTGAATTATATAGCTTCAAGTCACGCGGGTTCTTGTATTCATCGCCTCGTCTGATATCGAAATGCACGAATAAAACAGAAAAATTCCACATCTTTCGCAATGTAATATCACGAAAGTATAGATACAATATTTATCTGATTAACTTGCGCTTTGTATAGTTACAATAAATAAAACTGCTCTACATTTTGTAGAAAAAACAAATTTTCTCCCGCCTTCTGTGAACTAAATATTAAGAAGTTTTACACACAGAGTTTACAATAAAATATTATTTTTTTAATATCTTGATTCGACGATACTGTAGCTGATCCTATACTGTATATTTTTAATAAATCTTTCTTTATTTGCTTCGGACATTTCTTGAATTTTTATTTTAGTTATTTACCAACAAATCTTGGACGACACATAAGAAAGCTTATAACGTAAAAGAGATCAAGGCGTCTATATATATAAGGTCGCGCGCGTAAGCATTCTATCAATACGGAAATATCGACTTTATAACATATAGCCACTCAACCCGTTAAACGAACATCGTCACGCGCTTCGACAGGCTAAATTCGAGACGGTCCGTACATTACGGAGATATGCATTTATACCGCATCTATGCGTCTGGCGCACACGCCGCACGTTCGACACGCCATGCGTATGCACCTTGCGTTCGGAGCCTCTCTCCTGCGTATCGTCAGATGGAATGCCGGAAGTTTCGATACTTCTATCCAGCGGCGTAAAAGCCGCGACTACGCCGAGCAATCTGCCATGCAATAAAATCGGCGACAAGCCGTGAATTCGTGACACAACGCTCATAAAGGGATTTATGCGCACGTTCGAGAGAAACGAGTTGACGTGGCTGACGTCGAAAACGTTATCGACGGTGAGGGCATATGTACACGTATGCGTTTAAATTGCATGACCCTGTAAATAATTTTTGTTGCATATCGGGGCATATCTATGTCACGAAAGTCCATGCGATTAAAATCACCAAATAAAGATATTTTCATTTATAAACAGCTAAGTTAATATACTGTACGGTATATTTGTGTGATAAAAATTGAATATTGCTGTTGCAATGAAATTTTTATGGAGTTTTACATGGATTAAGTTTTAAGACTTTTTATATATTTGTATTTGAAATTCTTTTGTAAATTTACCAAAGACAAAAAAAATTAAATATGTACATATATATTAGTTTCAAAATTTTTCTATAAGCATTAAAAAATTACCGGAATTTTAATGCGTATGATAAAGCAAATGATATAATAAATTATAAAGCTCTTTGCATAAATGCATTTATGTTACATCTCGATGTAAATTCCAGCTTGACGACTTTATAACTCTATTGTTCTTATCGCAAAATCTTGCAGATCATAATAGGCGCTACGTCGATAAAGACATTCCAGACGGTATATAGTTGCAAATGTATTCATTCAGTTAAAACTTTCGCATGGTAGAAATATAATGAAGTCAGATTAAGCCGATACGTACATATGCTTAAGCAAGATTTTCTGTTGCAAAAACATAATTAACCAAGAGAATGTAAATTTGTATCCTATTAGAATATTTTATTTATAAAGCGCGACCAAAAATCTTGATAACTAAAAGAACTTTATTCCAAAAATATTCTATTTTCATATTTATGAAAAATATATTAATATTTAGCATTCAAATCAATATTTAATATTTTTATTATTTAAATTACTTTTTAAACTTTAAAAGCATTGTTTTTAAACTATAACTTATGTTATTTTAAATGGCTTTCTCGCGCGTACAATTTGTTACTTATTTGTTATAAAAATATTACACTGATATTTTCAGTTATTAATAAAATAATCGTCATATTCTTAACTGAATATCTAAAATTCATTATACATTTTTATTAGCGATTTTTTTCTTTTGAACCATTTTGCTCATTGTGCAATATTACATGATTTAGATCTTATACAGATTATCTAGATCAGAATTTCGATTTAGCAGAATTAAATGGAAATCCTTCTCAAAATTTCTGTACAGCTATATTACGAAATATAAGACAGCGAAATATAGGACTAGTATGACAAGATTCATAAGTACAATTAAGGTTTTTTTAATTTTTTAAAAACTTTTTATCGTCAACAGCTTAGTTATCAATGATCTGTATTTTATGTAAATGTCAGACACGCTTAAGTATATACTCTTTCAATCCCTAGATAATCAATCGCATTTCGCGCATAATAGTATTTATACCGTTGCCGGAAATAGGTTTACGATATCTTCCCCGAGAGACGAGCCTGACTAATCGCGATACATGAGTGAAATTAATTGATATTAATTGAAAGTAACAGGTGGTAACATCAGCGATCTTGGATCTAATTTGCTCCTTATATGTATAATCTCCAAGTGTTGGATCTTCAATACTTGGAGATTATACATATAAGGATTGTCATCACGGAATAATATTTTTTCAAGAAGTGTGGATTATAAATGGCTAATCCATTGTAAACTTAAAAATATTAGTTTGCAGTCATTTTATGTCTTAATAATTTTACTCTTTGTAGAATATTTGTTGTTAACATTGGTATACTCATGGATCTTTCTTCGGCATTGTGAGATTAATTGTTACAATTATTGCAAGTTATTCTAAGATATTCAAATAGATGTAGCATTAAGTAACATAAATTTGAGGTATTAGAAGATTATGGAAAAGAAGCAATAACGTATCAAAAAGACTGATGCGGCAAAAAGGTATGAGATCAATCTTGCAGCAAACTGTTCAAACGCTTGGGTCGTTTTGTCGCGAAACCCACAGTAGATCCGGTATCGAAGGAGAAAGGATTTATCCAGGATGCGTTGAAGATGGGGAGGCGCAAAGGTCCTGGTACAAAGTAAGGACGACAAAGAAATTGCATTGCCGCGCTAAATCTCGGTCGTCGATACACCGACGTAATCAATCTTCAATTGGTACGATTGATTCTTTCCTTTCTCTGTCGTTGATGTCTTGATCCCGGATAACCGCGTCGGTTTTTACGAAATTACACACATATATATTTTTGCGATAAAAAATATGAATGCAATATAAATTTAATCAAAATGCGTTATTTTCTAACATTCTTATATGCTATAAAACAAATTATTTTGATTGAAGAATTAATTTTTATGATCAGAAATAAATCACAATTAGCTTATCGTGCAAGATAGCATATATCAATCTAATTAAATTAAATTTTACTCATATTGAGAAATAGATTGCTTTATCATGTTTCTTTTCATTACATGTTTTCTTTATTACCTAAATTTGTGATAACGCGTTCATTGATAAATATTTTCATCGCCATTAATATAAGTATTAGTTTTTCGTATATCATAAAAAATATCATGCAAACTCACCGTGATGTCTTCGAACCGTTGTAACCTTTTAAAGAACGATGTTCTTCTAAATAGCCGAAAAGACCCTTCAATTCGGAGAGCTGTTGGTTCCTTTCTATCATCGATTCTTTTAGAACCTAAAACATATAGTCAAAATATATTTATGAAAGAAAGATTAAATATAAATACATATGATGTTTAACATATTAACTTCTAGATAAATTTAATGATTAATTTAAATTATGTTTTTTCGTGATAATTTGTTCGTACACAGTGTGTTTCTATGAAAATACTCCACATTCCAATAAAAGTGATAGGCGATAAAGTTCAGTGTTTCTCGCGCTAAAAAAATTAAAATTGTTTCGCCGTAATTTTTGTAAAACACGCACAACGGATTTAGTATATATTATATATATTAGAAATATAATGTTCTTTTTATAAAAATTAATATTAAAAAGCTCTACCGCAATACTGACTACAGTCGAGAAGATATTTAAATAATTTTAATTTCACTGTATTTGGGAATAGCTATATACGGAATCAAGGGATTGACAAAAACGGCACTGTGCAATTCCGCGTTTAGAAATAGAATTGCGTCGTTCAATCTTAATAGCGCCAATCTTTGTCCTCTACTGTACATAGTATATAGAGCAAAAGAAAAAATAGAGGAGGAAGGACCAGAGAGCGAGAGATCGGACGTGGAGGAAGGACGAGTAGCACGGATAAGCGAAAAAAAAAATCGGGACCACCGCTCCTCCTCGAAAATAAAATCGGTTTTCCGATAACTGGTTATTTGCTCGCACAAGTGGCTCGCTGACTGGGCGAGCACGTCGGAAGCGGTTTTCGCGTGTAATATTATCGAGTTATCGGTAGGATAGGAGAGCATTGATCGCCGGGGATAGAGGCCGGGGGAAATGGACGAACGCGAAGAAAGAGACCAAAAGAGGGTGCCTGGGGTGGGTTGGTGGATAGTGTAGCATGAGGAGAGAGATGCTGGGAGACGAACGTGCATTGCACGAGCACAATATATCCGCGTGATTACAATATGTCGGGGCTCGAGAGACCAATATCAACCTGAAGTCGGATCAGCCAATGCTGATAATCCCTATTGTTGATGCCTCCACTTGTCTGCCTCTCGCGAGCGAATACATCTTGTTTCAAAATTTCGAATGGCTTTGACGTAACGAATACATCGATGAAAGATGTGCGCGTGCGGTGGAAAATTCCTTCTAAAATATCTCCGCGATTTCGCCATGAATCTGAACAGAAACTCTGTTCTGATGAAAGTTCTTCGGTTTTGGGCGCATTTCAAAAGAACAATGCGAGAACATTTTAATAAGAAAATCTACCTTTCCGTTTTTAATCACAGGGGAGATTTCATAAGATTTCTAGAACTGCGAATAAAATTTTCGCTAAATTGACTAATGATCAAATCAGCGTGTCGATTCTTCAATTCAGTCTAGTGTTATTAGCTGCCAATTAATTCGAGTTTCGAAAATTTGTATCTTTATATTAAATACAAAATTTTTTGCAGAAAAAGTTCAAGATTTTTATATACTAAAAACTGTTTTATCATACATTTATAATATCAAAAAATCCAATAATTCGAGTTTCTTCATTAGAAGATAAAATAATCACATCGTATTTCTATAAATTATCGTACAAATTTTTAGTTTTTCTATCAAATAATATGCCTATTGTTTTGTTTTCCAATCAGTTAGCTGATTAAGCGTCGTAGCGTCGGTTTTAGCTTCAAGATAAATAAAAAATTACGTGTATTGCACGTTCAGTGATCCATTATGGACCGGCAATTTCTGCGCTCGTGCATGCGCCGGGATCGCGTTAAAAGAGAGGTCGGAATGACGGATATGTGGACAGCGAAAGAAACGAAACCTGTCCTCGTCGTTTATGCTCGGCGTACGGCAGGCTAGGCCGCCTTTCACACATCCCACACGAAAGACGACGGCGGCGGCGGCGGTGGCGGCGACGAAGCTCGGTCTCTTTCAAAACAATTACGCATTCTTCTATGCCCGTTCTCCCACGTCACCTCCTATCGTCTTGTCGCAATATTGCCGCAAGTACGCTTTGCCTACGACCGCTTTCTGCCGGTAAAGAACGGCGGATCACAGCGAATGCGCGATTTACTTGGAGAATTAGCATAAAGAAAGTGTCGCCATAAGTATGTTCCCATTTGTCGCGGACTGATTTATCGCCCTCGATCCGACGATTACCATATTTGTAAGACTCATTCGGAGTACCGGCACGACAGTCTCTGTACAGGGGAACCATTCGTTTATTTCGATTATTATGTACTTTATACAATATGTCAATTTTTTTTTATAAATATGTCATTGTAGCTTATATGTACATTACTAATTGTTGATATTAATTATATTTTTTTATGATTTCAGATACTAGAGAGAAGTGTACATGCTTCATCCATCTTTGACGAATTGTAAGTTTCAATGCATGCTCTTGCAGAATTGCGATTAATTAGACAATGTTATATTTATATAATGACTATGTGTCTACTATATACTGTGTATACGTATTATTAGATATAAGAATAATTATTTTTGTCCACTTTATTGCGTTACAATCTTATAAAAAGTTTATTAGAGTAAACGCCAATATTGTGCTTCGGTGAACTAGTAAATCTATAAATCATCAATATTCTTATGTTGATGCAATCTTACGTAAGAAAATTATTTTATTTGAAAAAGAGTTAAGTTCGTAGACTGGCGGAAGACCGAAGGCAAGTGGCTTATGCCATCAAGATTGTTTTCTGTCATGACTTTCCCTTGCGCCATTCTCCTACCAATGCTGTCATATACCCCATTCACCTAGAAGCAGCCATCGGGATTTACGATCCCTCCGCTCTCATCTTCGCGCACAGAAAAGCGCACGACAGGTTTCCCATCTTGGGCTTCTACGGAAAATATTCCACATTCCGATAAAAGTGATGGACGATGTAGTTCAAACACCTCTAACATTTTTCTCGCGAAAAATTAAAAAGGTTTCGACATAATTTGCGACGTGTTTGATACGACGATGCGCGGCAGATGACGAAAAATGATTTGATGGATTAAGTAGTATTACTGTATTAATAATGGCAGTAAGAACTAATTAACGATAATAGGTTCAAAAAGATATTTGCGGAGCAAGTTTAAGATTATTTAAAAGGATTCTTTCACGTTTGTAATTCTAAGAGAAAAAAAATATTCGCTTTACAAGAAAGAACTCGCAAATCTATAATTTATGGATTTCAATAATTACGTTTATCAGTACGAGAAGTAAAACTGAATTAAGACTTAAGTAATTATTACTATTACAGATTGTAATTAATTTCATGTGAAGATATTTTCAGATTTGTACATGCTTAATCCAAAAACATCTAACACTAAATAAGCGTATCCCGCTCTCGCAATAAACAATTTACTTAATCTCGGCTTGATGTAAATATACATGAAGATAAAAAAAAATTTACCATAGATAGCTCAGAATAAGATATGCGTATCCACATGATAATTATGTAAATGCAATATGAAAAACAATTTCATATCGGGTTTATGATATCAGGCGGTACCGGAGATAACTAACATTCGACGCAATTAACGCTGATGCTTAATTCTGAGACTTGTCGATCGTTACAATCTCCAGCCTCAGTTCAATTTCCTTTATTAATCCAAATGTTCAGTATGTTGATCCCGTATAACACTTATCAACGAATATACATATGATAAGAAGATACTTCGTGTTTATAATTATCTCTCGAAAGAGATTGTTTGCTCCAAAAGACGCGTTTAATTAGCCACGGTAATAGCAGCTAGTATTAATAATATTAGTGGAACTATATTAATGGGAATAGTCTCGCGATACGCACGCGCGTAAGTCGGATTGCAGCTTTAATCCTCACCACTTATATCACGGCTGTAAAAAGCTGCCTTACGCAGGTTTCGTGATATCACTTGGTAAATCGCACACTTTACGCTTCTCTTCCCGTGGTAAGACCGCCGATTCGAGGAGAAACTTCGCCGATAGGCGTAAAAAGGATTATATCCGTGGACTCTTGGGCTTTCGGCGGAATTGTCTTCATGCTCATTTTATCCTGAATATTATTCGCGTCATAGCAAGGTTTATCTTACCTTAAAACATAGGTACTTGCTGCTTTGGTGGAAAATACACGGCATTGTTTATTGAAACTTGCGTATTATCACGTTCATTCTCGAAAGTTCGACATATGGAGATATATAACAATTTCGTTTTATCGAAGAGAAGCATAAAGATAATTTAAAAATATCGTGTCATGCGTTTGACTTTATTTCATTAATATAAAATTAATTATTGTCCCCTCTCAAGTAAATAAAAGTGAGCAGAAAAATAAAATATACAATGATTTCAAAATTTTTATATACATCTTTATTACGTTAAGCTGTAAATTTCTAACGAACAATGGTATAGAAACATTAAAGACGTAATTAAGGCAAAAACATTTTACTAGAGTGTTGTTGATGCATAATTAAAATATATCATATAAAGTTTCCCTATCAATCGTCATTTATACAGCGTCCTCACGTTCATTCAAGTATCATTCACGTTTATCTTCACGTTTATCATTCACGAATTATTAAAGCCCCACCGACTTTATCCACCCTATTAAAGTATCGTTTAAATTTTACATACAGCAAAGTAATACTCGCCTGCCCGGGTTGCAGTGGAAACTGCCTGAGATTTCTCGAATATATACGTATTCGTATTTCTGTCCGCCATATACCTACTCGTCTGCAGTATGCACGTAGGCGCCAAAGTGGATGCGCGCATAAATTCGCTCGCGGTACGTTAAAAGATGTGAAGTGATTTCGAGCGTGCGGCGCATAACAGGGCGAGAAAAAGGTACGCGCCTTCGAGTTACGTTCGAGTAAATGCGCGTGAGGCGGCCTCCGTATATATTGTAAAATATACTTACGCAAATATTGAAATTCCACGCCTCGTTTTCCACTCGCGACTGCATCGGTTACGCACGGCGAGACGTTAACAACAAGTTGTTACCAAATAATAAGTGGCCGCCCCGATGAACTATACGCTGCGATATTTAAACGGCAACTATTGTCCGCCTGGACATCCCATCTTCATGTTTCTCCTGTGTCACTTATATGGATACATGTTGCACAAATTACGGCCTGCCGGACGTCCGCGATGCAAAAAGTGACACGAAGAAATTGGTAGGATTGCACGTTTACTTTCACTAAGCAGATGGCTGTTTTCAAAAGTATACCCAAGCGCGTATAGTAATTGCCGAGTTGACGGTCCGCTGCGTAACAAAAACAGCGGTTCGGCTAAATCTTGCTGTATCCATTGTTGAGTTAGCGGTAATTGTAGTTTACGGAAACGTAACAGCCCCGTGGTTACCGGCGACGTAAAGTAATTACCGCGATTCGCTGTTATGATTTTCATGGGGAATACCTCGAACGCTGCCTTTCGAACGATGTGCGGCAGTCTTATCTGACTTCCGTTCGGAACGTATTCGGTGTTAATCTGCCAGATAAATGTTACAATCCTATCACTTAGGCATGTAGATTATTTCGCACCTGTTACGGTCACATACATGAACAAAACACTGCATTTTATTTTAATTCCAAAGAAATTAAAACCAGCAGCAATCAGAAGCGAATTTAAGACATTTTTTATTGACGCAATTAAATAAGATAAGATGCATATAAATCGTTGAAACAGGCATAAGTGATTTTTCTCTAAAAGAAGTCTACAAGTACTGTAATGTTAACTTTGATTATTTTATTTTGGTGATTTATCACACACACACACACACACACACACACACACACACATGTATAAATAATAATATTATGTACCTATAGATTTTGTATTATAGGAAAAAGAAAATACAATCAGTATTTTTTAATTTTATATAGTACTAAAATAATTACCTACAACAATTAGTGCTGATATATCATGACATAAGAATAGGACGGATTTTAAAATGTCCAACTCGAAATCCGCCTCTAATAATGATATATTTTTAAAAGACTGAGTGAGATTGATGGGTCATTCTCGATAATTATTGTCGATCGCAGGGTGACATGGGGAATGGGGATATCCCACTATCGCTTTCCTTCGGCCGTATTGGCCATTAGCATAATCACATTATGTGAGAGCATTCTGGGCGCGTGTAGGTTGATCGCGAGTGGGATAAATAGGCGAGTTGCGTGCGAATACGCCGCCGTTGAAATTTCGTCTTACGGCATCGAGCGAGGGGGATGCAAAGTGAAACACAGGAAGAACGTGATTATTTCCATTTTCCCATTCTCTCCGTCCCGCGAGACGCCACCCCGCAAAATTCCTTATTGTAAATTATACGCGAACAGCCGTGTAGAGGATTAATATGCTAATGTAATGTTCATTAATTATCACACATTCTGCCTCCGTATCATTAAATTGTCCGAGCTTTATGATAGCCTTGAAAATGCGGATAAACTTTTCTTTTAATCCTTTAATGTAATATACGAGGTCAGTTATGTGGCTCCGACGTGCGAGCGATTCCGTTGACACAGAAATAACAGATTACAAAGATTTAATAATAATCTACGTCGCCGTGCTAAACATTATCCAATTAGTTACATCGTAGTTATATTCTGCAAATGTAAATTACACAGCAGAACGCATATAGGTATTCATCGCCTCGCGCGCGCATACACGGGACTTTTTTATCTAATTCTCAACAAACCGCTATTAAGGCGGACGATAAAGGGCAACCAATTATAGGAGAACCCCGGGTTATGCGCAACAATTATCCGTATGTTCGCCCATAAACGCGATTGGACGCTCGTCCAATCCTCGGGCACTAAGAAATTAGGCAAGGCTCTCCGCGGAGAAAGTCGGCGTTTAACAAGGTCTTTGAAAATCGCGCACGGATAAAGGTTAACTGCGCCGTCGGTGGGGGAGGATAAAGCGGGGAAAGGATCGTTACAGCTCATTAGCCTTATCGCCCTGTCCATCGTTTAACCTCGCGCCTTTACGCCGTGGCTCTACGGCAAGACGGCGCGGCGCAATGGCGCGGCGCGTCCGCGCTCTCCGCGGATATCGGAATTTTAATAGAACATTAATTTAACGACATCGACGATTTCGTGACGGCGCCGGATCACATCGATGACGACACAATGAAAAAAGCAGCCGGTACTCCTCGGCGTAACAGGCAGATTGTCACACACACACACACACATATATATGCATCGCTCGCTTTCGTGTGATGTAAGACAATAAATTCCGCAAACGAGACCCGTGCTCGATCGAAAGGTCGCCGCAAGACGGAACAGCCGCGGGTATTCTCTGCGTGATTTATGCACCTACGAAAGATCGTGAAGATCGTCGTGACTGATTCGAGAGACAAGTGGAATAAATGCCGGGATACCGGGATCAAGTTCCACGGAAATCTGTATCGACGTTTCCACGTCGCGGATTTCCCCTCTCCTTCTAGTCCCGTCTCCGTCATTCCCGTCTCCATTCGTTTGTCTGCTTCGCTGGTCACGGCATGGCGGGATATTAGTTGCGATCGTTATTTTATTTATGTTATACAAATGTTTGTTGTCATTTTGTGAATGATTACCGTATGATCTGTATTTACATCCGAATCTTCCCCCTATTTTTCAAAAAAAATTGCGAGATTTACTATAACAATACTGAAAACGGTGGCGATAAATGAAACGAACGATTAATCTTTTGTTATCAAAAATTTAATAAATAAAAAATCCAAAATATAAAATATTTTGTAATTAAAAAAAAATAAGATCTTGATAATACAACTCGCGAATATTTTTTCCACACTTATGTCACACATTTTAGAGCGAAGATTAAAACCAATATAATTTCGATGAGTTCAGAGTTTTCGATGATACACGCACACAAAAATGATCACTATATTTATCCACGGCGATGGAAACGTGACGATTGACGTAAGACACATTTTTCCGTGTTTATAGTACGGAAAATTGAATTTATCAGAGTTATATCGAATTCAATCGTGTAATATAGCATAACTACCGTGAAACCACGATATATCGTTTCCAAACATTATTTAATTCCGCATATTTCTATTCCGAGCGAAATTAACTGCAAGTGCAGGATCGCATATACACAGTTCTATTTATTGCGTAAAAAAAAATCAACTTATTCTATGAAAATAACGGTGAGGCAACGTTTTCCGGGTATGAAATTACGATAGGCCGTGAGCATTATCTTTCGAGATATTACGAAGGTACACGATACTGCACTTATTTTCCAATAGTCTTAAAACTTACTCATCCGCGTAAGTGTTTACGCAGCTCTCACGAGTTAACGATTCTTCCTAGTCTCTCTCCCTATCTTTCCAGTAGATATTAGTCAAATTCACTCGAGGCTCCGCACACTCTCGAACGTCGTTAGGTAAATCTATTTTCGCTCGACGTGGGTGTCGCGATATCCCGCCACGTTTCCACCGTGGGCTTCGGTTAAGTAACCATCGTCTCTCATGCAATTGTCACGATTATTTGACTCTAGTCCAGTACGGCAGTCATTTTCAAACGAAAGCTATTTTCTTCCATTGCGCCTGGCATAATATTTGTATATCGCAATCTATCAGTCGGATACTCCTTCGCACGACTCCTACTACTTCTCGTACCCATAAACTCGTTTCGTTCGTTTCTCTTTAATATAACGTCGAGCTCCGGCAAAAGCAGACGGCACTACGATGGCGCAAGTTGCAAAATGTATTTGTGCAATCTCGTTATTGCGCGAATATTGGCACCTATGTACGAGCTAAGTGTCGTATTTATCGTGTATAAGTGTCTACGATAATGGGCAATGTACATTTGGTGTCTCTAAGGACTCTTAACCCAAAAAAATATCTCCTTGAAATCGCGCTCTTGAATAGACCCCACTGCTTTCTATTATAAACTCAGAAATATAAATTATTCTGTTATTCACTTCATTTCGCATATTTTTTTCCCGAATAATTAATCATAAATAATATGTCAATCAATCTCTTTCAATTAACAGAAATGTCAGAAACACCGCTGACATTTATTAGTCGTTCCAAAATGAAATGTGAAAACATCGCGATATTCGCCGACCCCTTTACGCCAGATATTCATAGATTTCAGTTCAGGATGTTATATGCGAGTTGCGTGCATGCACACAAACTAAGAAGCGGTCGGGTAATGCCGCTCCCACGGGCTCGCGGGACGAAGATGAAAGAAGAGCGCTGATACCGTGTGCAAGGAGAGGCAATCATCTCTCGTGAAGAACTGCAGGAAGAGAGCCTTGGCGTGTAGCCTCAAGATGCAGCTACAGCCGGATGATTCGATTTGATGGCATTAATCAGCGACGAGCTGGCGCGGATTAAAGTCGCGCCTCCGAGCGGTATAACGTTTCAATTTACCGCACGAGCATTCGGAGGGCTACGCGGGTCGAACGGCTAATACCGTCGACCATCTATAATTCAGTCACCTTTATTTGTACTCGTGAGTTCGACGCGAATAGCGCCGGTGTCGTTTGTTACCTGAATTCCAAAAGCGCTTCGCGGATTATTAACCGAGTCGAAATAGCCTTACGGATCTCGGCTCTAATAGTTCATTCTAAACGAAAGATGGATATAACGGTTAATACTCGCGGATATTAGAGTATAGGATAGAGAGAAAGAGAGAGAAAGAGAGAGAAAGAGAGAGAAAGAGAGAGAAACTAGCAATAAATTTTAGTTTAATTATTTAGAAGTTATATAAATTCGAGAGCAATGCGTGTACAATTTATTTCATCTTAAAGATTATAAAAATGATATATACTAATTAATGCACAAATAGATATAATATTTTACTTACAGTTTTTATATTATATTTATTTGTGGATTGGAGTATTGGTAGTTCGTTATGTATATCACATTATATCTTTTCTCTTTTAAAAATAATAAATTGATCTCAGAACGAAATTCAGAGTTGATATTTTTCAATAATAGATAATTTTATAGACACTATCATTTTCATTATGATTAATATTTGTTGGAATCTCGCTTGTGCAACTGATTGTATTGGTATGGAACGAAATCGGTTTTATTTTGAGCAACATTGTCGCAATCATTTCCATTTAAATCTTTGATGTTTGATATCCGTTCAGTTCGGAGCAGTAGAGCGGATTAAGAATGATCGATAAGAGTATTGTGAAATGGATCATTCTCCGCGTAGAACGGTTGTGTCCTATTGATCGATGTCGGAGTACTCAGATGTATTCTATTCGTCGTTTTATGTGCTTCATTACGGTGGACATTGCAGGCAAACGCACGTGTGATATGCAGGATAGTAAATTGTAAACCGGCTATTGCCTCACTAACACAAGTCAGAGTTTCACATCGGTGGCGCGGGAATTACAATCTTTTCCGATGCATTTCATGTAATTGCTAATGAGTAATTAGCGATCTCGTCAGTACCATATGTGTAAATGAAAATTGTGCAATCATCGTTACATTTGGATATTGCATCACAAACCACTGGCTTCACTTTCATTGTTATTTCAATGAGTCACATAATAGCTTTGTTTCTGTCGATGGAAGGCGAATTATTAAAATACGATTTTTTACGATAAAAATAGCAATTCTTAAGTTAATTTCTGTTATTTCAATAAAAATTTATCAAAAAAATGATCCACTTTTTTTATAACATCGGATTTCTATCATTACTATATAAAGGATTATGAATTAAAGTTTGAACAGAATAGAAAATTTCGTTGTAATAAACTGTTTTTCTACACAATCTCAGAGAAAATAAGCCATTAGTTTCAAAATAATTCGAAGAAACTGAAACTTTAAGTTTCATACTTTCATTGATGACTTTGTTTGCAAGACTTTTCAATTTATGTGCGACAGGTTGTTCACGCAGCTGCTAAAGGTGTTAATTAACTTCTTTTGTTCCCCGAAGTTTCTTATTAACACCTCGATCATTTCTTGACGATGCTTAATAGAATCGTTACTCATCAAAATTCGAGCGCAGCTGTAGGGCATTGACAGTCCCTTTCCCCTTGCCTTATTCGCAAGCAAATTCATCAGCGCCCATCGATCCATCGATGTCGCGTAGGTAATCGCGTCATGCAGCGCAGTAGCGACAACGAATAAAAGGAGACGCGTATTTAATGCACGCGAAACTTTTTATTACGCGGCTTGCTGATCCAGCTTCGTAGTGCGCTTCGAGCAAAATGAAAAAAAAAAAAAACCCGTAGGAGAACTTTTCTCAACGAAACTTGAACCTAAAGGATCCCCCGACGACATCCATCTTCTGATCTTCAGGAACGCGGTTAATACCCGGATAATCTGTGCGCGCTTGTTCTCGTAACGAGTCGGACGAGTCGCGGAGCTGCGAGAGATTATTCAAATTAAAGGCAAGGAATCATTTCAAACAGCCTTCTAGAAAATTTCGATCAATCCTGTGATTAAAAAAATTGGGTTCCGATTTAATTACTAGCTATTATGTATGACTGTATAACTGACGATATATCTAAATATGTCGACACTGAAAAGAATACGAAATTAGTTTAACCTTGATTACGAAAGATATAATTTATCGGCACCACTCAACGGAAAAATCAATAATGAGAGTTATATACATATATGTATATGTATAGTCTCCTCTATAAAAAACATTGCATCTATTTATGGCATATGCAAATTTTTAATTTTTATAATTATCTCATAATTACTGGATGACGTACATGTATTTACGAGTATAAGAATCAGAGCATAAACTGTTGACTCTAAGGATCGAGTTAACTAACATTGTAATTAGAACATGTCAGCAAATCAAACATGTACCTTTTGAGATACCAGTTATTTCCTGCACATTGCTGTTTTTAATTACCTATTTTGCGTCATCTTGTGATAGTAGAAAGGAAATCTAAGATAAGTGAACATACAAAAGTTAGAGAGTATGTTTTGTTTATACTTGTCACTTGAATTTCTTCTGTTATTTCATATAACTTCAACAACAGTAATATCGTTTGTTTAAATATAAATAGTGAATTCTTGTAATTTACAATTACGATATAGGTAAGTCAATAAAAATTGTATCTATAATAGCAGAAAGTACAAGTCAACTGATATTGTCTGCATAATAATTTGTGACTGTATCTCCAATTATATATTTTAATATTGCGACATAACGGAAGACAGTCCTTTAATCAACGGATTCCTTCATGCCTTGAATTTATTGGCTAACTCAGCATTAGATCATGATGGATATCGCCGAGCGCCATAATCATAAATTGCACCGTAATTGTTCATTAATTGTTTCCTTCAGCTTCCTCCATAACGATGCATATTTAATGTTGTTAGGTACGTAGGGAAGATTTATGTTCCAAATAATGTGATAAACAGCGCATACCAGAGATACATCACCTGCTCTTCGTTTAAATATCAGAATTTGAGCATCATCAATTTTGCATTTGTAAATACTAATTGCGCGCGTGTTTTTGTTGTTCCGTTCTTCATAAGATAATTTAACTTAATAAGCGAAAGATAATTATCCTACGAATGTGTGTTTATGATAAAAATATGCGAGACACACGTACATAAATCATTTGACTTCAGACAATATTGAAAGTTTAAAAAATTTTTAAAGTTATTCCATGTATTTCTTGACTTTAGAATTCCCTCGTTGTTATGTATGATATACCCATACTCATCTACATATCTATACAAAATTTACATACTTTTCTATTTTGAATATATATAGTAAGCTTTTCCAATATCAGAGCTATTTAGTAAAGTGAATAGTTTTCAGGAAACCGGGTGTATATAGAGATCGCTATAACAGATAAATAATTAATATTCTAGCTATAGCGTTATTGATGCAAGAAGTAAATGCAGCACGAAATACGTTTTATTGTTATCACGATATTACTAATTTCGGCACATAATCATAGTCCACATTAAGATTCGTCCAAGCTTTTAGCTTTGGGTCGTTCAACGAACTGTATGTCGTTAATAATTCCAAATGAGCGCGTTTGCTGTTCTCCTGCACGGCGGGAGCCCGGGCCTTCTGCGGTTATTGTCAGTAAAAGCTCCTCCTCATTTTCAATTACACGGAGGATGGAGAGAGCGCGATGCCCAATGCTATTTCGACCCTTTCCTCCCCGCCCACGTAGCAGCAATTAATACTTTATAAATCAATCTCGGCCTAGTGCACGGACGGTGCGATCCGTTCGGGCTCGCCTTTAACAACGCGCCGCGATTACGCGGGCCACGACCGCTCCTTCGGTGGAGGCCCTCTCCGGTGTAATAATAGCCCGAGAACCGGGCATAATTGCTACCCTCCACGTGGAAATGGCCATTCTCACTCAAGATAATCGATCACAGTCGCACGATTAATAAGCGATAAAGTTGCTGAGCTCTGCCCTTCGCCGCCCACCACTTTCTTCTCTCTCTCTCTTTTCCCTTTTTTTTCGCCCCGTGAAATTTTAGAATGCGAGCTCATAATACTTTCGCGGTTTTTCCCGCTGCGGTGCCTGTTATAGGTATGTGCGGCTTCACGACATCGGAAAAACTCGCCGAACGACGTTTAAAAGATACGGTTTTTGCACTGTACCTATTTGAAGTGCAGAAAATATTATGCCTGTTTCAATATCTTATATGATTTCATAGACGATTTAATAATAACAGATTATTTCGTGCAACTAATTGTAAGTTTCAACAAAGATAAGTTTCAATGAACGCGATGTGCAACGTCAAAACAATAAATCATCTGATTGTGAGCGATCGTATATGAATTTTATTTATACACCAAACAGACTTCACATTATCTTGATAGTCCGTTAAAATTTTCGCCATTATTTTAAAGACTAATGAAATCATCAATTTCTTTACAATCTGTTTATGCATTCTTATTTTTGATGAAAGATAATTGATGGTTTTAAGAACAAATCTGTATAAAGCATCCTCAAAATATTTCAAATATTATTAATACTTATAGTGTTCTATAATACAGAAAATAAAACATCTTCAAGTATCTCTAATAAGTAAAAGATGAAACATGTTTCTATACGTATTCACTTTATTTTAACGAATATATATACATTATATTTTTCGGAATTTCTGAGTTCCTTTAATAAATAATGTATCTTCTTTGCAACATATATTATTATATTGCACATTAAAATAAATTCGAAAAATTCGTATACTCCACTTTATATAATATTGTTTTCGCGTGCTTAATATTTTCTCAAGAAATTACTTTAATTTCCGTGCTACATTTTTCGGCCTACCTTATACATATGCATCCAATTAGGCGCGCGGCAACTTTTAAAGCACACTCAATGTCGCCGAGAGAGTCCGCAGGATATAATTATACTTATATTTGTAATAGGGAGAACAGAGTTTTTCTCGGATGGTTAATCGATCACTGTCGTGCCATTAATAACTCGTAATATCGTTAAGTTCTCCACTCGGCGGCGTGTACAGAGTGAATGCACTCGCGACGTAATCAGTGTACGGTGTATTACGCACCTTCGTTTATTGGTGCACACGAACGCTGATGGGCGGCAAGAACTCGGATTGCCAGTAAAATTAACGACGTTGATTTACAAAGTCGCGAGTGTGTTTTATATTATACAATATTATACACATGTCGTGTATGGCAAACATTGCACGGTAGCACTCGGTGTCGCGAAAGCGCCAATTTTTTGCGTGCCAATAATCGATCACATATATACGACAGATAAATTACTAAATAAACACCACCGATGGTGAAAGAGTTAGGATCATTGGTGCTTAAGCTGACTCGATAGATAACGACGAGTGATCAGCACAAATGAACGATAATTACGTAGAATTTCTCAAATAGATAATGATCCGTACAAGCTAAAAGAACTGCAGCATAGCGATAAACGTGTATCTCATTTGTAAAGCAAGACATGTCAGATTGGATTATGTTACTTCATTAGAACTGTATACATGTTATGACGTACCTATAAACTGGAATACCTAAATGTAGTCACTTCATGTATTTATTAAATTAAAAAAAAAAAGAAAATTATTCTTAATTTTAAAATGTATTGCTCATAAAATAATTAGTATATATATATATCATGTGCAAATTTTATAAAATATTTTTGTATAAATTGTAATTTGTGGTTTGTTTTGTAGTACAATTAAAATATCAATTTGCAAGTATATAGTCAATTATATTCTATATATATTTATATTATGTATATTTATAAATTTTATTTACATTTAAATACTATAAATATAATAAACTATAAATGAATACATTTGAATACTACAAGAGACATTGAAACAGGGTAGTAATTTAAACATCTTAGTTGTATATTTTTATGTCGTATATACTCTATAAAAACAATTAACATTTATAAAATCAAACATATGACGTAGAAGCGTAGAACGAACTAATAATGATTCCATTTCGTTAAAATAATAATTGCAGGCAAAGGAAATCTCTCGTAAGAAGTGCATATATCATATGCACATTGTTACACTTTGCGTGAGCTTACATGCTCCTAGTATGGCAGACTTAGCGCCGAGAAACCTGAAATGCGTATTACGTTTGGAAAGAACATGTTCTCTTTGAGCGGATAAAACGCTACTCGATGAACGATAAAAATTATACCGGAGCGCACGTGCAGTAATGCGATACATGAACGCATCGACAATGTAGTGCTGCGCAGCATAACAATGTTATACGAGACGTTATCCTGGAAATTTAATCGTACGCGTATCGAGTCTACAAATACTAAATTTAACAATGGTTATTTATTGTTGATAAAAACTGTATTAATTATCATATACTTTTAGCTACAATGTGAATAGTATAAGAGAGGAAAAGCATTCTATTTCAGATAATGCATATTGTATTGATTTTGCGATATCGAAACAGGCGTCATTCGTGCCATCCAGGATATTTTTTTTCCAAAAATATATTTAAAACTCTGTCACTAAAAAAATTAGGTGTAGTTTTGTTATATAAATGTGTCTTAATATATTTTTTGTAAATATAATTTCTCTTTTGTAGAATAAAATTAGATAATAAAATAAAATAAGCAATTTTAAAAAAAGATACATTTTTTTTGAAACATCATATATAATAATAGACAGAGGGAGATATTTGATCTGTAACAAGAAAACCTATAATGTATGCAAAATTCAAATCTTTGCTTTAATCAACTTTCCTATCACATTATTATGAATTATCTTATTATTAAGCGTACACTTTCTCTAAGAATGTTTATATTTTATTGATTGTAGTAAATTAATGGAATTTGATGGAAAAAATCCAATCCTTTTCACGTAAAAATGTCACTTACATTTTATTTTTTATTGTATAACAATAAAACATCAACGGTAATTATAATGATTCATAAATTTCGAAACATTATGTATCATCTTCGTTATCCACCACATCCTGTCAAGCGAGACAGGACATATATAAGAATCATGAGATAACGTCTGTTTCTCCTGATTCTAATTTTTATGTATCGAGAATATCGAGATGCAGTGTTTGTACATTGATGTTTATCGGCGATTCTCAGAAATTTCGCACGGTATACTGTCAGTGTCCAAAGTGTTCATTGGGCTTTAGCGAGCGATAAGACGCGAACGGTAGCTTACAGATCCCAGCTGCGGCGAGTGGATTTGCAACAACGATAACGAGGGGATGCTCGGAAGTGCCGATGCATTCCGCGATATTCGCGCGAGCAAGGAAGAAACAGCGAGGAAGACGGGGCCGAGAGAAAAAATGGAGGAAGCAGAGAAGATAGAGAGGCGCGAAGAAAGAGGCGCGAGAAGGAGAGCGAGACGAAAGAGAGCGCCGGGAAAAGGAAGAGAGAAAATCCCTTGTATGCATTCGTGTAACACTTTACCATGAAGCGATTGCACAAGTGGGAACGCGACCCCCATAAACCACCGTCGACCCCGCTTCTTCCACAGTGTGAGAGGAGAGGGCTCCTTATTACCGTCGGCTTGGCGAGAAAATCAAGAAGCCACGGGCATGTCGGCATCGACATACCTTCCCTCTCGAGACGGAGATTTGATAAATCTTTGAAAGAAATCATGGGAAAGTGACGATGACTAAAATACTTTTAGAATAGTAACGTCGCACTTGGGTGCATTCGTAACCAAGTTATTTGCAGGACACCGATGTTGCTTTATTCAAAAATACCGAGAAAATACATCATGACAATTAAAAAAACTTAAAAACAAATATTTTTTTAACAACAGATGCAAAAAATTGAAAAATAATAATAATAATAGAAGGAAATCATAATCGTATAGGAGTTGTAAGAAACAATTGATGTTTGTAGAAAGCTGATACATTGTTCAAATTTAAATGGTAAACACAAAGTTTGATAAGTTATATGGAGTGAATAGTGAAACGTTGTGCATAGAAATGGCAACAAAGCATCGATAGAAATATGTAAAGATAAAAATGAAGTTAAAAGCTCTATAAATCCATAAGAATAAAATTCAATGTAGGTACCCATAGACGTAAAACGAAGCTTGTAAAACTGAATCGATAGATTTCAGTTTTGACATCGAGATATCAAGCTGCGCAAAATGTGTCTAGATGCTATAAAGTGATATCCGAGACGTGAGTGCCACTCCTGGAGACGATGAATGAGACCATTACACGGGTGTGTCAAATATTTCACATAACTAAAGATTGTAGCAAAGTCGTATATCAAATTTCGATTTGTTTTAACGACACGTTGCAGTCGGTGTGATACTGATCTTCGTGTGAACACGCCTTATTTCTTCACATACCGTAAATATGGAAAACTCGACTTTCTGTATGTTGATCATGGCACCAGTTTGTATCACAGATTATGATCTCTTCAAATACGCAATATTATGTGTTTATTTCTTTTTCGCGTCACTTGAAAATAAATGATTGTTAAAAATACCTAAAAATTTCATTTGCTTGTTTGTAAAAGATGAAACTTTCGATGTGTTAAATGTTATATTTACTAATTTTGTATATCAATCTTGTGTATCAATGTATATACATTTATCTTAATTTCACGCTGTAACATCATCATTATACAAAAGCACACGCATTCACGTCTAAACATAAAGGAAAGTAAAAGAAAACTTTTTAATTTTTTTTTTCTGCCGCGATGAAATGAGGCAATGAAAGGATTTACATTACCCCGATATCAATTCGCATTTTCAATAAATCGCGATACTATCGCGATGTAGACTAATGCTCAAACTTTTTAGTTAAGTGAAACATTCAATGCATTCGCATAATGAATGATATATCATTCATTTATCGTCTCACGCCCTGCGATCTCTTCGCTTTCGATGATTTAGCAATTCCATAGTTGTGTCGATGCATGGATGCCGATAGGGGGATTTGGTGAAACTCGATACTAAGTCAAATTTTACGTAATTAGAAGTGCCTTTCATGTACGCAAGACGATGAAAAATTTAAATTATTCTCTATACTCCTGATATTTCCTTTTACCATAGAATAAAACAAACGCCCCAAAAATCCGTAAAAATTCATATTAACAAATTTTGAATATAATTTAATTAACATTTTGAATCATTAATTTGCAATATTTAATTCATATTTATTTACAATTAGTTCAGATCTATGTGTAAGGAAGAATATCTCGAGTGTATACCGGATACGCTTTCAATCTGTTTCAATTTAATTAAATCAAAATTAGCAAACCAATCTGTCATTTTAATTAAAGCCTAAGAATTAATAAAATTCTATTTCGTCACTTAAGCAGCTAAATAAAATGTGGTTATTCTCAGATAGAAAATAATTTTTACGAAATCTTAATTATGACAGCCCGGTGGTTACCGTTACTGTGAATATTAATCCTTTGCTATCCAATAACGGTCAAGCAGATCTATCGACGACCGTGCAGCGTGGCCTTTGACGACCGCACAAGTATCGCAATTAAGTCTGCCTCACGGTCTGCCAAGTTGATGTAGAGCCGCGCGCGTATGCATCGGTCCCACACTACCGTCATTATTATTGTGGCCGTTTGCGCACGCCAGTCACAGTGGCGCGTGAAAAAGAGTCTCCCCGCGACTTTTCGCGCGCTCGTAGGTAATATCCTACACCGCGAGCGTGGACAGCTCAGCCTGACGTCAACGAGCGTTACGACACGCTGAAATTGTGCTGAAAGATCGCTGATTTTGCGGCGCACATAAGCTCGCCGGTATCTTTACACGTTTCTGCCGGCGGCGTGCACACTTAGCGACTTAATCGGCTTTTTCATTAGTTTCAAGACCCCGGGGCGACCTACACGCGTGTTTACACGCCAGGGTGGTGATGAATATATACTTATTCATACGTACATACGTAAATATATACATATAAAACTTATATATATAAGTATATGTATGTATATTCATATACATATACATAGGTACAGGCATCATTGAACGTCAACGAGCCAAGATAGAGCATGCAACATCGTCCAAGAGACAGATGCGGCCATTGTAATGCAAATCAGATTTTATCGTAACATTTCGCAGTGCTACTTCGCGATATCGTATTGCAACACGGCGGGACCATTAAATAGTTCTTGGGTAGCGCAGCGCGCCTTCGCACACACCCGACCTTTCCGTCCAAGTGTCGTGTGAAACGCGCGATCGTTTCCTGAAATTATACAGAACTCGAATTGGGGATTACATTGCCAACAATAATTAAAACTCACCGCCCGCGCCGGCTTAATAAGAATGGTGCACGTAGCCTTCGTAAGTGTATTGCTGTTCATCAGTATAGTTTCATTTAATAAACTTTAAATTTACCTATCTTAATTTTAAATTTACACAGAAGCTACTTAAAATTTTCAAATAATTTTGCATTGTCTATTATCTATTTATTATTTCTATTCTTCCGCAAACTCAAAATAATAGGTACATATACGTAATTATTCTTATAATTTTGAAACAAAATAATTTTAAAGTGTACAGAACAATTTTTTTGCAAGACAATTTATGTAAAAATGTTCTCTCAACAAACACTTGATGAATATTCCGTAAAAGAGAAAAATATCTGTTAAATAAATCTGTTTTGTATTAAGATTATCGTCTTATCGTTTATTAATTATATTTAGCATTGTGAACGAACAACGAATAAATTTACGATAGTGAACGTGTTAAGTACTTTTAATATACATACTGATTATGAAACAGTTATGTAATGATCATAAGGCGTGGTTCATTGACATATAAAGTATGCAATTAGCGCCTCTGTTATAATCATCACGCATAAGAAGCGATAATTAACACTCGGCGGTTAACAAATTAGTCAGCGCTGTTCACGATCACTCGCTCGATGATTAATTGTCTACTGATTTTTCAGGGGTGTAGAGCAGAAACGAATCGCTTCATTGAACGCCTACGGGTATAATCGAGGGCTTTATAATCTTCTTACCGTATGCATCCATTACCTTCATTTTCAACTTCGCCGTGCTAAACATAACTTCATAATGTATGACAGATATCCATTTATTATTGTATGTGCAGTGGAAATAATTGCTTCTAATGGATAGCACTAATTACAAAATGATTTTTTGACTCTATATCATATAAATATTAAGCAAAATAAAACAGGTTTAGATTTCAGTTTAAAATAAAATTTGTTTATCAATAAAATACATATCAATTAAAGAAGTTCATATCATTTCATAATCTATCGTTTAAAATTATGGTTTCTCTACTTTTTATTGGAACAAAATTAATGGATTACAAAATTGCTAAAAGGAGAGAACGAATAATTTGAGATACAGCTTATGTTTTAATCATTTTACGATCATTGGTAATGCGCGTATATAGCCTTCATATTTTAATCAGTCGGCATGACATCAGAGAGTTGCGGGACGCGATTGTTCAAAGATCACCGGTTTATCACAAGATCATCATGTATCTCACGACTCGCAATTTACGTGCACATTGCACCGAGTGTCCTCGCATTGTGATACCGGTGCGAGATTGCAATAATTTATACTTGTCAGATCCGAATGCATACCTTGAAAACTCTGGCAAATAACTTAAGCTTTATTTTTTGCTCTATTTCGAGTTCTATTATCTCAAATTATTCTTATACTTCTTATAATCTTAAACACTCTGTTTGTATAAAAAAAATATGTAAAATTTCAGAAACAATAAAGAAATATATTAATTATAAAAAACTCGCTATTACAGCGTATTAAAATAAATTGCAATAAAAAGAATAGGAAAAACAAAATATCCTTTTATGGACAAATATTCGTTAATCGTTTAGAAAAAATAACGATAGAAATAAGGATGCAATTTTAGATTCCAAAACGTTTAACGTTCACGTTCAACTGTTATTAACGTTGACTCCGAAGACATATTCCCTCTTGAAAGTAGAATTGCCATTTGACAAAAATGGCAATCAATCGGCGGAATGGCTGTTTGCTATGTGCAGTAAATCGCGTTCGGGCGCAAAAAGGCGTACAATTGAAAATGATTGTCCGGCATCTACCGAATGGCCGTTATAAAATTCTTGCGCTGCGTACGCGTCTGTATTGCACGATGCGTTTCGATGAAAATTTTAATGTTTTTCTACGCTCGATCCTCATACGCAGGCCGATCGAGTCCTCGTGTTCGATAATACAAATCCGTTACGCTGGCCGCCTGTGTTACATACGAACATCCATCGTGGCGACTCGTAGTCGATAAGAAACGTGCGGCGCGCACGTCTCGGAGCCGGTCGCTTATTAATATCGGCTCGAATCATGCTCGCCGTTTTGCGCGGGAACAGATGGAGATATTTAAATGCCAATACTTGTGGTGGATACGCCGACAGCTTCTTTACGATCGGTCGTTAGAACCGATGTAACGTAGGTACACGCGTATATCCGGCGTTTACATTTTACGACTTCTTTTTCTTCTCAAATGTCTTTTTACTAGGCTGCACACTGAGACGCTCGGTCTTCTACTTTTTTCTCCATCGCACTCGTGGACACCGGTATGCAGAACCACATATTCGTTTACTCGAAGTAAGATCTTATTTCGTTAAAAAGAAAAAGGAGATTATGGATGAAGGAAAAAAAGAAGAGCAATGGTACATTTTCATTTCGTTGGAGATAAAAAATATATACATTAACTAAGCAACATAAAAGATTTCTATCCTAACAATTACCTTTTTAATTTAAAAAATGCTGTTTGTTTATAGAGAATAATTATTTGATAAATATATACTCGAAAAAGAAATATAAGACGTTCTAGAGAGATAAAAGAGATAGAGAGATAGAGACATTTAGCATTAAAAATAATAAACACAAAATTGATAAATTGAAAGTGTTATAATATCCTATAATGTCCTATAATTAGCTATAAGTATCTATTAAAATAGTGAGCCTTTGATTTTTCTAATTTAGAATAACTTTTGGTTATTTTGTATATGTCAAATAAATCAGAAATTCATATATTTCGTTACATATAACGCTAAAAGCGTTATTCTTTTTCGTTAGAAAGCCAAAAGGAAAGGAAACCGTGTCTTGACAGTCAAGAATCTCGTTCGTGTTCATATGAGACTTTTGCAAGTCTGCATTGTGCTTCTACGGACATCACTCGTTTCCAGTAGCAGCGAAGTCGACGAGCGAGGTCAGCGGGGCTGTATAATTTATGGGGCCGTATGTCAGGATATCGGCGATGCCGAGGGGCTCTTCGTAGATTTTATGACTCACGGGATTGCTAGAGGGCCTCTTCTTGGCGAGTCGATGGTTTGCGCGTTTCTTGACAAGAGAGAGGAAGAGAGAATCCCGCCCTCGGCATTCGAAAATTTTTGACGATCCGGACAAAATTGTGACGTCCTCGTAAATACGCATTATTACCTGCATGACGTGTACTTTCTTCTCCGTTCCTTTCTTCAGACACTACGATATACTCAGGACTGACTTATACCATTTTTACGCTCGAATATTCCGACACGCTATTTTGAAAGATGTCCAATAACGTGATATGTCAATAACCATTTACATATACGAGTCGTATCAGAAGTGCTGAACTTTCTCTTGATTATACACGCACGATTTGAGAAATTTGAGATTCGCTTTCCGTCGAAGAAAAATCAGATGACACGCTTCATTTCCCGTACCTTTCTCATTTCCATAACGTCTCTTAGAAAATGCCAATATTATCATTATCATATAAACATTTGAGTCTTATGCATCCATAAAATTGAATCGTATTTGACGCGAATAATCATGAATCATGTCGATCGTGCGCGGTACAGTGTAAGATAAGTACTTGCTTATCGGTCTTATTATAGAAATGGTTGCTACATTCTGCACAAATTCTTTCTACACTTAACAATTTCGAAACCAACGGTTTCGAATTCCCTTCTCGATGAACGAGTGGATAAATTAAGATAGGCTGCCCGCTACACTTCTACAGTCGTAACGCTTATCGACTTTATCGACGTAAAAGGATTCGTAGAAATGCGAGGGTACGAACAAGACTACGCCTTTATTACTCATTACCGCCGGCATTACTCATTAACGCTCCAGTATGCATTATTACACACCGCACGCTTCTCCGCAGCGCAGTGCAACGTGCAGTGCCGGCGTGATTATGCAACCATAGCTTTGTAATATTTTTCCGCAGTGGCCTAAGCGCACGTAGCGCCATTACATTTGAGAAAGGCCGTAATTCGCCGAATAGGAAAGCAATTTGCCGAAGACCTCGACGATGCTAATCGGCGAAACTCATCGGGCGTAGGTACTTTCTCGCGCATTTCTTTTTCAAGAATCTCGTAGATTGAAACGCGGGTTTTATACGGCTCGCTAATTACAGGAAGACGATCCCGTCTGGCTTGGAAAGGTCACGAGACCTATTATCACCAAGTTTGGTCTCGTAGATTAAGCCCGAAGAATGTAATTGTGCACTCTTAGTTGTCAAAGTAGTTTATCGCGCTGTAAAATCATGCTTGACAAAGGAACTGTTCATCCTGAGATGGAACTTGTTTAAACTTTTTTAACAATATCCCTTATCCACAGGAATTATTTCCAAATTTATTATTTATTAAATTAATGAGTATATATGTAGGTAACTACGCCCATTTATTATACATTTAATAATTTATTATATTTTATTTAATTCACATATAAAGCAATATCGAGTAAAATCAAATCTTTTACAAATGAGGAACCAAGACTACCAACGCTATTTTCATTAAACAAGAAATGTTCGTTTTATTCGTTTTATGATTGCGATATACGTAAAGCATTCAACGCGTGCGATAGAAATGAGAAAGAGCCTTCGGACTGCGAAGGCATAACCTACTGCGAATCAACATAACTGGGATCAACGACCGTACGCGTATGTACATCCTTCTCTGAAACTCAATAATTAGTCGATTACGCATTGAAGGATGATGAGGAAGCGCAATCCCACCGGGCTGACGAGCGTGCATTAGCGTAGTGCACCGGCGCGAATTGTGGCCTCTGTCTTCCACTGCGAAACGTCAATGTACGCTATATCGTTAACATGCCTCTTTGTTTAATTAATTCCAAGCCACTCGAGAGCCCTTGCGCGTTCACCCGTGGGTACGTGTACTCGATGTCCCGTGCCGCGGCATCAGGTTCGTGTACCTGTGTTACGCAGCACCATCAACGTTCGCACGCTAGTTTAACTCGCGAGGTGTGCATTCTCTTATATAGGGTGCTCGAAAATTGATATTATCTCATATATGAGAGACATGGAAAAGTAAAGATGCATATTCCAGTCAATAACGATAATGAATCGGCAGTGATTCAACATATTATATTATTTATATTATCAGATACAATATATTAATATGTCACTTCTCATAGAAAATAAAAAGTAGTTTTTAAGAATTATATATATATACACAAAATGTTTTTATTTACTGTTATAGTAATACTGTTTATGTGTGTTATGGTAATATTTAACCTAGCATCTTAATTAATTGTGGAAGAATTATTCTTTTAATTATTACTTCAGAGAGAACCTGTGATTTAGAAATAGAAAAAAAGAAAATAATAGCATGTTTTCTATTTCTCAGATATATGATGATATCAGATGTTTAATTTTTTAATTTTAAATTTAGACAAAAATTAGTCTTTAGCTAAATTTTAAAAATTAATGGTTGAAAACGGTTGGTTATTTCGTTATAGCATAAACTTCACATGTATGTACACTATAATTATGAGGAAGTCTAATTCCACGAAACATTCATTTAATGGTCAGAAAACGCTCTGAGTAAAATGCTCTCATCCACCATGGCTTTTTGCGCTCTACGATGTTTCCGTGTAGCGATTTGCGGTCTATACACAATTCCAAGAGTACTCTGCACTGCCTAATTTGGTCGGAATTCGGGACAGGACGTGGATCCGCTTATATTCCCGCACGTTTTTCAGGATACGTATTTGTAAGAACTGTTCCACGCGTTACCTTACGATTAGATCTAAATTGCTACAAGAAACCGCCGCGCCGGAATTACCCGTAATTATAGCAGCCACAAAAGTTTCAATTTCTCCCATGTGACGCGCGATTCAGCGATTGCGATGCGATAAAACTCCCGGATCCTTGTAGCTTCTCGGAATGATAGTCGTAAGAATTTAATCGGAATTAAATATACCTACAGAGATTAACTGCAATTATCGCAATTACAAGAGTATGTTTTTATAGTAGGAAGTTCATAAATACCTACGTTAATTTAGTGCTTACTCGGTCTTGGCACTGATTTACATATAGAATACATCCGTTATATATGGCAATTAGGTAGCGCATTTATAGCATGCCACGTCTCACGTAAATGCGGGATCAAGAAGGTTCATGTTTCGTTAAGAGCACGTCAATAATCTCATTATGGCTTATTTGCTTTATTGAAGTATGTTAAAACTTCCTCGTCGATGTTCACGTCGATAAAACCTACGCAGTCGCTGTCAAAACATGTTCAAACTCTCTTTGAATATCCCACAGTTTTCTTAATTTATAAAACCAGAACATTCGACATTTCTGCACTTGTAACGAATTGCTAATTTTCATTTAGTTCTATCTAGTTTTTTCTTTTTCTTCTTTTGAAAGAGAAAAAAGTGACCTTTCGTTCAAACTCATAACATCTTTTACGCATCGTAAACTTTCTGCAGCGGCGCATACACCGAGATATAATGGAATTTGTTAGGAATTTAATTTCTCACTGCATTTTCGGGACGCTTACCACGGTGGTCGTTTTGAGAAGATAAATTGTTAATAATATTTGAAATAGATCACAATACACTCGTATATACAAGCTGCGGTCTATTTATTAAAATTAAGATAAAAATATTTTGTTCCTGAATATGTGACGAAAGATAATTACCGATCAACATAGCATAGTTAGTATATAGGCCATTATAATATTAAGTAACTTAAATGACATTGATTATAAAAAATGATCTAATATAATATAATGAATTATGTTAATATAATCGGTAAGTGTTAGAATTTATGAATGCATTCTTTGTTTACAGTAATACCATGTATAAAAAATATTCATGTTTATATCAATCTAATTTTTTCTTGTCAAATTCTCACAAATCTTTCGAAGAATTCAAACAAACTTTATTAATTTAGTATTTAAATTAAATTCAAGAAACATTTCGTAAAAAGAAACAAAATTAAGAAATTGCGATTGTATTACGTGTCAGCTGGTGCTTTCTCTTGTTTCCCTTAATTTTGGTATTTACATTTTCTCTGAAATTATTTTTCACTGAGATTCATAACTTGGCATTTGAATTGAATTAAAACAAATAAGTCGCAACTCTAGGATGTTTATGTATTTCACGTACCAGCTGGTGTTTTCACCAACCTGCCCCTTTCTTCTTTTTCTTTCTCTCTTCCTTCTTCTTCTTTAACTTTTATTTCTTTTCGTCGTTATTTTTGTTGTTCCATCTGTGTGACATACTAGAAGGGACGGTACAATTAAAAGAAAAACAGACGGATGGGAGATGCACTGCAAACGTAGGGTGACGAGGAGTTTTGTTATGTCTGGAATGTATTTCCACCCTCAACTTTTGCAGCGCTGCGCCTTAAGAACATGTGTGGCACAATATAACACAACGTGCGAGACGGACATATAGGGTGTAACAAATAGGTCGGGACTCTGGATTATCTCGGAAAGTTGACGTTTTAGGAAAAATGTTTTATACAAAAGTTGTAGGGTTTAAAAAGATCTCTTTACTGACCTTATCAGTTTGACCATGGGTGGCGTCTCTAAAGTCAGGTCAAGATCACCCTAAATTTTTTTAATGGAACCCCTATTTTTTATTGCATATTTTTGTAGCCCTTGTTGAGACGTTTTTAAAACATTATAACAAAGCTCTCTTGTTAAGAATTTCCTGAGATATTTCAAACTTTGTCATAATATTTTTCATGTAAAACATGAAATATCTCGTCAAGTATTCACTTTTCGATGATTTTACCTTGATACTTTTGTACGTAGAATAATGGGTCGAATTGTACGATAATAAAGGGTCCCGACCTTTTTGTTACATCCTGGCTCATATGCGTGTCTTTCTTCCCATTCTCTCGTTCCCGTTCTAAGATCGTTCACCGTATGTGGATGACTTCGAGATTCCAGAAGAAAAAAGGGAGGAATAAATTATTTAAACAGTGACGGGAGCGAGGAAGGGTACAGTAGTTTTAAAACCAGCGGGCGTCCAGCTGGATTTCTGAAATGTTTATCCCGGGTCACGATATTTTTTTCAGCATCTGTGTGCTTCTTTCTCTGGCTAATATATTATTATAATATTATTTGATATGTCCATAAAGTTTATAATCAATGCACTTAGCATATTGTTGATCATCGTTTTAATACTTGATCTGGTCATTTAGATATTTGCAAAATTCTCTCATATATTTTATGTATAACTAATTATTGTATTATTATATAAGATTTTTCAATATGATTAAAAAATCTTTTTATCGTATTACATATAAATTACGATACACGATTATACATGACATTGAGCTTTGTTAAACAAATGTTTATTTAAAATTAAAAAAACAAGTATATCTAAAATATCACTATATAAATATAAATAACAGATTGATTCAAATCTAGGTGAATCAAAAGAAAAATGGCATTCTCATATAAATTCCATAGCTCAAAAAATTGAAGAATTCTAAAAAAATTCCTTGAAAGAAATATAGAAACAGGTCTGTTAGCATTGTATTTTTGACACCCGTTATGTAGCAGGCATTCACGCATTACAGGCGGTATCCACCTGCCAGACTTGAACCGGTAACCCTATTCCTTCGATATCTGGAATCTACAACCCTCTCTCTAGACGAGGGAACGCTCTCTATTTTTGGGTCCCGGCCCCTAGAGGATAGGGATCCCCTTGTAAAACGAAGTTTATGCGTCCTACTAGCTACGAGTCCACGGCGAGTTAAGCCTCTTAAATCTCGGGCAACGTTGGTTACACCACACCATTGCACCTTCTTTCACTCGACGATTCTCCGTATAAAGATCTCCCTTGAGATTTGAGAAACTTTTTCTAAGGAATAAGATAAGATTCATCGAATAATACGTCTGGTTCTTACGTGCGTGGAATGCAGATCGTCATAACAATAATCGATGTTTCAAAAATCGTCATAGAAATCTTGTAACAAGTATACTATATGTGGATTATTTTTTCTTTATTGTATAGAAATACAAAAACGTCGTTGTGTCTCCTAACTTGAAACTAAAATCTTTAAGAATAAAAAATTTTTTAAAAGGCAAAATGACTTAAGGAATTCGGAAAAGTCATTGTAGATAAAAATTATATTGCTAACAAATTTTCGTGGAGTAAATCGATTTTGTGAAAAGCAGGTCTTAGAATTTATTTATCAGTAATATAAGAGCGATTAAAAAATTTTTATCACAATAGGCTCTTCATTCTCGTAATTATACCATCGCATATAGGTAAGGGAACCGACAGGAAGAGTACGTCTTGAGCCGATAAAGTGTCGGATCGTTTTCCGGTCGTTGGAGAGCTCTTCCGTCATCCCGAAATCGCCGATCGTCTGCCAGGCGCTGCTGTTAGCACCAGGGAGGCTTTTACGATCTTGACTGAAAGTACGAAGAGAAAAGGGAGGGAACAAGAGGGGGAAGGGGAGAGAAAGAGAGAAGACGTACATAAGGGGACATTTCCGTGCTGTTGTTTGTATGCCGTTTGCAATAGCGGCTCGTATACGGTAACGACTCCTTCGTGTTTCCGGTATAGGTATATGTTTCGCCATCCTCCTTTCGCCTCCGTTCATCGGGATATCATTCCACGGCGGCAGCATTTTTCGTGTCTGCATCTTAACTAGAGAGCTTTTCCATTTGACTGGATAGCTAACCGCTCATCGATTCTTACGACATTATTTGCTTATTGACAATTGTAGCAATAGAGAGACAGACATCGATAAAAACCTGCGACTTTATTATAAGTTTTTCGAGTTTCATTCGATAAATAAAAAATTAGCTTGCAATATGCAAAGAATATCAGAGGCCAATGAAAATTTAATCAGTTATGAGTTATTATATGGTAATAATGGAATAAAGGGATAATGGGATACCGGGATAACGGGAAATTCGAATCTCAAAATTGGGTTTTATGTATAATTTTCGAGGGTTTTGACTATGTGCCTCGAGAATATTTCATAGTGAATATTCATTAGAAGGGCATAATGTAATATATGGAAGGTATATTAATGATCAATTTTATGAGGTGTATCATAAAATATTCAGAATTCCAACGTAGGTACAACTTTTTTTTGTGAATTTTTTAGTGACTTACAAATATTCTTGTAAAGAATAGAATATGAAAATATAATTTAAATAATATATAATATCATAAATATAATAATGCAAAATAATACAAAAATTTAAATTTTTGCTATTTCAATTATCTAGTCTCTTATTGATATACATATACATTAAAAAAAAACATATTTCTAAATCTTGAGGATACAATAAATTAAAGTAATTAAATTACATCTAGAAGTACAAAAGTCAGCTTAAAATTCTTTTTCACTAATATATTATAGTTGTTTGAATAATATAAAATTGTTTTATTTTACTTTATCAGATAAACATAATTACAAAAATGTGTAAAATAATTATGGTGGATTATCAAAAAGAGAAAATCAAAAAGACAAGCAAAGTACCTGAGTGCTTTTTGATTCTGTAACGCCAACATGAGCTTTTTTCAATTTTTTAATACTGAAATTGTTAAGTAATCACCGTATTTATTTTTGTTATAAGATCTATTTTACCATAATTGACAGATTAAATAAATTTACACAAAATTGCTTTCTTTTATATTTACAAAAATTATGCATATAATTATGACAGTAATTGTACGTGTCATCACGATAAAAATGCAATGCGCTGAAGAAATTGAGCCCGTACGATTTCAGATCGCGTTTCTAGACAACGTGTTTATCTCCAATGTTACATTTACAAGCAATAAAATTTGGATATCTCTGTTGGATGCCTCACCGTCTCACCGAATCCTTTTGAAGGTTCTTCACGCGACATCAAACGCCCAGCCCCATCTATTTACACTTTATCTGTTGCACCGTGATGCAACGCATTAGAGAGGCTGTAGCGGTAAAACCAACTTTGAAGAGCCTTAGAGACGAGATAAGTTTCCAAAAAGGCCGGTTTTGACGCGCCACTCCATCTCGGAGCGGCGCGTATCGGAGATCGGAAGGGGATTTTTTTTTTCCTTAGGTGTGGGTGCACTATCCGTGCGCGCAAACGTTTATATATGTATAGTATATATGTGAGCATAGGGTAAGAGAAAAAAACTACAAGAACCCGTGACTCGGAGTTCAGGTCAGTTTTGTGCCAGCTGCGTTACACTGTTCATCGACTTACACACGTGACTGGCGTAATACCGGTATTACTTTTTACACCGATTTTACGTGGAAACTCCTGGCAAAGTGTAGTGCTGGATTGCGGAGCATGAAACATAGAGAAAATAATTTGGTGCGTACAACCATATATAAATTAGTAGATTGAATGTACCGAATGTTTGTTGAAGCTTCAAATAGGATATATTTATATTATGGTTATAACAATGTTATATAATTTCGGTAATTAGGACCTATTAAGATTCTACAATTAAGAAACAAAATATTTGAAAAATTATGTTACTGATTCACTCGCAATCTCATATTTGAACTCTACATATGGAAAGTCAAGAACAACATTTTGTGTATTCCGCATAACAAAAATTAATAATGAATAGCATATCTAACAATTCATGTCTATAAAACGTCTTTCGTAGTTGGAAAATATCTTAAAGGAAAAAAATTAATGCTTTACAAGCATTTTTTGCGTGCTAGATGATGTAAAAGATAAGAATCGCTCAGTTGCGTTGTTGTTCGATGTTTGAATGACGTTATCTCTATAAAAGTACCTGGGAAATGCTAATGATTAATTCGCGTTTCTGGTTCCTAAGATGAATAGATGTAACGTATATTCTCTCATAGTGGGCACAATTAAAGCCTCTGTTAGAGCAAGCCACGCTCTCAGCGATTCATGTGTGGTAATCATCGCCATTATCTACCAATAACGTGCAATTAGACAAGTACTTGATTACAAGATGTAACTTGGCAGGAGACAAATGTACCTACGTCTCCTTACGAACTTCATATACATTCTCGTTGTGTAAGTACGATGTGTGGGATGTGCATAAGATATCATTGTGCTAAATGTTTCTTAATCATCTATTGCAGATTATGCTCATCAAGTAAAAAATACTGTCAATAAATGTGCAAAATACACTAAATCCTTTATATAACGATCAATTTTTTAAATACTTAAACGCTTAATTTATGAAAATAAAAATAAGGAATTAAAATAAGGAAATTTTTTTCAAATTTAATATATTAATGATATATAATGATTTAATATATTTTGTTTGATATCTGAGTTGCGCCATTTTAAACATACTATTACGAAATTAACCGAAACCTTCTTTGCACCTGCGAAAGACCGCTGCTTTTTTTGACACCCGCAAATCTGACCCTCTAACCAAAATCATTATAGAAGCATAATACGTCATGGGTCGGATATTCGGTTTCATAAAGTCGATTTTTCGGTGAGATCTGCTATAAAGCAGATTTCAGGTAGGCATTCAAACAGTCAGGTATCTAAAGAACGGTCCTACGCACACACTATGAAACCGAGCTGTGGAGAGTTTAGGGGAATCGCGCGAGTAAGGATACAGGTGTATGTGCCTGAGTTCTCAGTGAAAAGAAAAGAAAAAAAATACTCAAAATCCCACAATACAAGGGCGCCTCCGCTATAAAAAATATCGTAAGCCGTAACCATCCCTTTCATCAGCGGATTGGCACTCTCGGGTCGGTCGGCTGCAGCTCAAAAAAATCGTTTATCGTCAGGTAACTGCACTTGTTGCTTCATCAAATCGCGAACTTAAAACACGGAAATTTATCTTCTGTCTCAAACGATCTGATTTCGAGTTATTAGGGAGAGGGATAATATTTTTAAAAAGGGACAGATGATGCAATCGTATAATTATCCGAAACAAGAATTTCACGTTGCAAAATTTTAATGACTGGAAACATTTTACGTTTTACATTTTATGATTAAATTCGCACAAGCGGAAATTGTTAGCTGTAATGTCGCAATCGTTAAAGCCAATCTTGCGGTGAAAAAAGTACGCGACAACTCAATTATTCGACAATTACCCTATCTGCCTATATCTGCTTTAATGGTACGAGTTACGATTTCCGATTTAACATGTAGCAAACGCCGCTTTTTTTTCCTCTCCGCGGTGTTAATAGAACCTCATTCTTTCGGCTCGCTTTCGTATCCATTAGCGGCTCGACTGCAGGTTTTATTGACTTTGTGAAATACTCAGTGAGTGAGCGGAAGATAAAGGAAATCGTAAAATCTGCTTTTGCAACGTGGAACGCTCGTCTCGATGTGAATATCTAATTCACGTCGTTTGTGCGACTCTCGATTGACCTTTCTGTATGCCATACTAACAACAACCGTTCGCAAAGAAACGTAAGAATCGCAGACACATACTGTAGGTGGCGAAATAGTCGTGGGACATCATACCAGGAATTATTTATTGCTCTGGGCGATCGTAAACTACGTTTCGTTGTCTATAACGTCCACTACGACGTTCTGTTTTGCGCTACGTAACGCCGCCTACGTGCGCGTATGCAACGTAGCGCAGTGGACCAGCATATAAGTCATTGGATACTGTTAAGATAATTGTATTCAGTACAAATTAATTGCGCTGTATATAATAATTCTAATGAATTCTATTTTATATCTTTAGTGCTTGGTAAAAACTGATTATTATAAGCTAGTAATAATGTCCAGAACTCTTATCGTGGATATATATTATATCTTCAAAGTTTATTCAATATACTCATATGCAATATCAAGTTAGGACGCGTTTAATTGCCTTCGACGTGATTCTTGCGTACTACACATATTCATATAATAACACATGGCAGTATAATAGTATAATTACATATATGAGTCATTCTTTTACAAATCGAACACTTAATAGGGGATCATCTTTTCTAATTGCCTCAAAATTTTTTTACGCGTTTCTTAAACAAAATAAGCCGACACGTATTTCGGCATTATTTTTTTTCGTTAATATTTTCAAAAATACAGACGGTTAAAGTTTTGAAAACTCGCCGATTATGCACTTATTTAAATCGCGATAACTCCGCTTCTATTAATCGTATAGAGTTCAGTTTAGGCTCATTTTTAAGGTAATAGAATAATCTTCATTTTAATGTCGATTATTATTATATTTGTTGTTAACTTGTAATTATTATAAACAATTAAAATATTTAAAGTCATTTTACTACTCGAGGCCATCAGTTTAAAAATGTAAAAAAAATACCATCGTATTCCTCGTTTTATTTTCTATAAAAATCATATTTTTTTAGAATGGTCATTTGTTCCAATCTGTATGGAATAAATTAATTTGTACGGCAGAACGCGCTCCTCGGCGCGCGGCAACGCACATTAATGGACCGATTTTTTCGAAATATTAAGAAATCAGTAAAGACACTCTCCAGAAATAATATCCAGCAGTATAGAACATTTAAATAAAATTGTTTATTTTTTATAAACAAATTATAGATTAGTGAGTGTTTCTTCAGGATTAGAAATACTTGGATACTTTATTCTTAAATTTTTTGTACGGGATACACTTAAAAATAGCGCTTAATTATAACTTGTTAAAAGCCCAGAACAATTGTTAATGTTATAAACAAATCTAATGAACAAATACATATTTTAGCTATTTCTTACTCTATAAACTTCAATCTTTCAACAGAATTGACTACAAATTGCTTAACATTAAATATTATTTACGATGCTGTGATACCTGATAACAATTATTGTTAATTGTTTAAACAAATTTTGTTAACAAATTAAGATTGTCGTCAGTTATTACCAAGTTATTTGTAGTTGATTACGTTGAAGAAACGAAGTTTATCAGTTAAAAACTGACGACAATCTTAATTTGTTTACAAAATTTGTTCAAACAATTAACAATTGTTATCAGGTATCACAGCATCGTAAATAATACTTAATGTTAAGCAATTTGTTGTAGTCAATTCTGTTGAAAGAATGAAGTTTATACAGTAAAAAATAGCTAAAATATGTATTTGGGATATACTTAAAAATAACGCTTAATTATAACTTGTGTCCAGAACAATTGTTAATGTTATAAACAAATCTTTGTTTATGTTCTGGACTTTTAACAAGTTATAATCAAGCGTTATTTTTAAGTATATCCCGTACAAAAAATTTAAGAATAAAGTATCCAAGTATTTCTAATCCTGAAGAAACACTCACTAATTTATAATTTGTTTATAAAAAATAAACAATTTTATTTAAATGTTCTAAACTGCTGGATATTATTTCTGGAGAGTGTCTTTACTGATTTCTTAATATTTCAAAAAAATCGGTCCATTAATGTGCGCCGCTGCGCGCCGAGAAGCGCGTTCTGCCGTACAAATTAATTTATTCCATACAGATGAAATCAAATAACGATTCTAAAAAAATATGATTTTTATAAAAAATAAAACAAGGAATACGATGGTATTTTTTTTTACATTTATAAACTAATGGCCTCGAGTAGTAAAATGACTTTAAATATTTTAATTGTTTATAATAATTACAAGTTAACAACAAATATAATAATAATTGACATTAAAATGAAGATCATTCTATTACCGTGAAAATGAGCCTAAACTGAACTCTATACGATGAATAGAAGCGGAATTATCGCGATTTAAATAAGTGCATAATCGGCGAGTTTTCAAAACTTTAACCGTCTGTATTTTCGAAAATATTGACGAAAAAAAATAATGCCGAAATACGTGTCGGCTTATTTTGTATAAGAAACGAGTAAAAAATTTTTGAGGCAAATGGAAAAGGTAACCCCATATTTTTTACAAAATTCGTTCGATTTGTAAAAGAATGTCTCATATAGTACTAAATAATATTACACTATATGTATTTTATTATATTGTACATTACTAATTACCTATATATAATCATTGCATTTATCGTGTGATTTAATTTACTAATATGTATATGTAGGTTTGGAAGAACGATAAAAGATAACAGAATATGTGCTATAATAATGACGAGCACAAAAGAATATCGCACAATAGTGGGTAAAAGAAAAACCTCACAACGCAAATTTCTTCACTTTTTTCATCATCTCTCTTAGATTACTTTCTTCTTTATTAAGGCGCGATTGTTTAAATTTACTGGCGCCATTTTGAGCCTTACGATTCCTACTCTATTCAGGTCCTTTGCCATCCAATGTAAAATCGGATCATTGATCGAAAATTATTACAGATTAGGATTCGGAATAAATAAATTACTACTCTCTCTCTTTTTTTCTACATATAAAACGAATCAGCAATGAAAAAAAGGCTAAACTGCCCTTCCATCCCAGTTTCTTCATCGCAATGACGTAGCTATTAGAGGAATTGATACGCTTAGCCGTTTAAGCAAAATCAATTACGGCTGCCGACAGGGCCTACTGGCATAATCCATCGGTTGTTATGCACGCGCCGCTGTGCGACGTCATCTCGGTAGGGTGCCATCGCCCGATGGGCTTCCAGGTATTGCGAAACGCCGTCGGCGACCAATCAGAGCCGAGGATCATACATTTAAGCTCATGTCATTAAACTGAATTAGTCTCTTAGACTCTTGCTTACCACGGAGACGCAATCCGTTATCCTTAATCCGAAGTATTTAGAAAAACCACTGAGTCACTCGCCGTTATTGACATTTTCTCTGCCATTTGTCGCATATAAGCGCGCGAGCAAAGTGATATAAACATTTTCACTGAATAATTTATAGACTACTTCAGATATATCGATATTTAATGCTTTAGCCAATGTAATTATCAATGATAAACAATTTTATTTTGTCATTGATAATTGCACTCAATAAAACTTTATATATCGGTTTATATATGTATATATATATATGTGTGTGTGTGTGTGTGTTTGTATTTATATTGCACATACAAAAGAAAAAATTGAATCAATGTTCAAACTTGATCTAAATTAGTTTAATATCAGTACTATTATTTTGAAGCTAAAACAATTTATTACAATTTTTGATTAATGACTGGAATAGTGAAAGAAGCAAAAAGAATGTCTATTTAAATACAAGTTATTTAAATTTTATTCAAATATAAAGGGCGATTGATCAATCAACGAATTAAAAAACTCGCCCAATCATTTACTTTCAAACCGGAATATTATCAATCTATATTATACAGTTTCACTGTACACGCGCATCATAATCTATATATTTTTAGAAAATGTTAGTTATATGAATTAAAATAGATTCATTTGTTGTGTGAATATAAAGAAAGGAATGTGAAAAACTTTTATATAAATTTTGATGCGTTGATATATTCGCACAAACGTACCTGACGCGTACGCAAAGGGCAACGTCCGGAAGCAGTGAGGGTGTAATAAAAATGCAGATGTGGAGCTGGTATTGTAGCGATCGATCGAAGCAGCTCGACCATTCCGCGGCAATTGATCGGTTTCCTGTGCACTTAGCTGCACGAGTTTGCACAAATTGTATCGACACGCGCCATCACGGAGCACCCCCGTTTGCACCTAATTTCGAGTTAATCAGCTGGAAATACCTACACCGTAAAGGCATCTGTTTTATCGACCCTGCGCAGAAGGGGAGGAACGAAATACCGACACGGATTACCGACTCCCCTTTGGCAAGGTCGTCTCATAACGATCATAATAGTATCGCATATATGTTCAAACTCATATATCTTTGTGTGTTCCTAATACCTAAATATAACTTAAGAATTAATAATTGTTGTGATAAGATTTATAGAACAAGCGCGATATGTGTATTTAATGTTATCTTTAAATTCTTCTACGGTAGTAATGATACTTTCGCCAAACTATTTTTTGTGTACTTTTTTATACTAATCCAATTTTGACAATCAATTTTTTATAATTTATATATATATATTATTTTACTTTTTTTGTTCATTTTTACCTATTAGCATTTATATTTCAACATATAAAACTTACAAATTGCTCTTTAAGAAATTTTGCTTTTAAAATAGCAATGATGATGACCATGATAATAAAAATAACAATATTTAAATCATTTGTTCTTTTGCAAAAATTTAAAAATAAAACTATTAATATCAATTATTTGTTTGTTCAGTCATAAACTAAAAAAATAATCTTTATATTAAAAAAAAGAATAGAATAGGAAAAAAGAATAATTGAAAAGATTCTAAATAAAGCAAATCAGATGCTAAACATTTTGTGAAGGGGTAGTACTTTATCTCTCGGTACCTACCACCAGATGTCGCCAGCATTTAATACGGGGATGTAATAAAAAGCAGTAAAAGGCGGGTGTCGGTATCATGTCTGTTGTAGGCACCTTCTTTAACAACAAAGGTAGAAATATATATCGTAAAATTGTTATTTGAGTAAATAACTAAATAATGTTTTAAGAAATAAATAAATTTTCACAAACACGTTTGATATCAAATCAAACATTTGGCAGCTGTAATTAATATCTAACAATTATTAACCATTATTTATATTTGTACAATTCGTAAAATTCGGAATTTATCATTTGCAAATCAATATCATTAATCTATTTTTTATTCAGTATGCTTGTAATATATCATACCAATTTCTTCACGTTTTGCGCTTTGTATATATTTTTAAGATATTATTTCTTTTTTATAATTTTTAATACTTTGTATAATATAAAATGCTTTATGTTAATTTACAACTAATGTTACCTTGGCAAATGCATTATTAAGAACAAAGCCTGATTAAAATCTGAAAATATAGATGTTAAAAATACAAAATTGATTGGAAAAAAACGCTCTACGTTATATATCCTCTCATATGTATAATCATATACGTGATATCCGCTATAGAACCTGTTTCCTGCAAGGCAAGTTTAATGCATACTCCGTTAGACGACTCGTACGTATGTTAGCGCCAGCTACCGACAGGCGTCACAAATGTTTGCCGCCTCTCTCTCGTCGGGTGACAAACTATATTCGGCAGAAAATCTCGCGTGGCGGAAAAGCGTTGGAGTGCGGCGGAGATCGGAAAAAGGAGCGGTGGGGGGCTGATATAGATAGGGTGGGGGAGGAGGGGGAGGCAAAAGAGGGGCGCCGTCAAAAGAGGGTGGAGTTTCACCGCGCAATGCGTTTGCATCGCCGAAGAAGTAGGAAAAACGGCCGAGTTGCTCGCGCGTGCCCGCTTCTTTTTTGCCCTATCGTTGTCTCGTTTGCTCAACCAGGCTACTAGGCGTGGTTTAAAAAAGATTTAGCGACTCGTGTGAGGGGGAGGTGGAGCCACCGTGGCGCGGAATTCCAGAATTCACGAACTGCGACGCCGCGCTGAAAGCGTCGGGGCGCCGTTTACTCTAGTATCGAAGAGGGGGCGAGGGAGGAGGGGGAGAAGATAGAGAGGAGAATTCGTTGCTACGGCGGGTTTGGTGGGACGCGGTGGCGGCGGTGGCAGACCCGTCGCACGCAGGGAAAGCGACGAAGGGGAAACTATACCGCTTCAGGCAGACCGATCGAGCTTGACAACAGCCAGTTCAATACGCGCCAACATTCTCTTAAGATATTTTCTTGTGCTCGACTTAAACTTATGCGTTATCTTTCCATACACGCATTCGTTTTATTGAAAATTCACTCGCACAAAAATCCTGCTAGAGAGACAGTACCTATGCCAAATAATTTGGAGAACTGTTCGATTTTCCATATAGTACTTCTTGATTCTGCAAACCAACAAAAACCGTGTTTTCGGTTTTTTGGAAACCAGATTGGGGTTTCTCGAAAAACACGAGGTTGCCAATATGCATTTGATTTAGAGGATGAATGTAGGGTTTTCACAAACGGAAAGGAGGGAGAACAGAAATGTGCGTGACGGTGGAAGTGTTGGAAGTGTCCGCCGGGAGATTCAAGTGTTCATGTTGATGTAGTTATGATTCTGTGTGCGCAGGAGAGGCTGTCAGGGAAAGTTTGAATGCTTGCAGGCAAGAATGTGCACGATTCTTTGGTTCGTATGTCAATATTCTCTGCACGCCTGATAGGTGCTGGGATAAAATGCGTTTGCAACAAAATTTATACGTTCGATACTAATGCTGCCTTAGAGAATAAAATAATTATTGTAGCACTCGCAGTGACAAATAATATCAGAAACTTGAAGCAAAGACACTGCAGTAGCACGATAACACAATCGCTGCATCTTCTTATGTAAAAGTATCTTTTGCTCAATGTCTATACACAGTCTAATACATCTAGTATGATGAATATACCAGGTCATATAGAGTTTTAAAGGGAATCGCTCAGTTTTCCACGAGACCATTCTAGCAGACTATACGTTAGTTCAAGAGTGAAATGAACAAAGTGTAACACCGAAAAATAATTCTTTTTACAAATCTCTCGTTTCTCTTGATTAGACTATGACATCTCGTGAAATTTTAACATTGTTAACACAGATATAGTTCAGAAGCTGTCTATTAACACTAGCCGAATTATAAATAAATTGTGTGGCAAACACCTAGCAGTTAAAGACAGCGAAACGCGATAAGATAGTTCTAACATTGTTAAAACAAGTGTCTCTGGTTTTCATTATAAAATCAATCTACGTTTTTCTCTGATGACATGACAGGAACAAATAAAAACACCTGTCACAAATATACAAACAAAACGTGGTGATAGAGATTAGTTGAAAATAAAATATGGGATTGTGAGTGTGCGCGTTATACATTATAAATTATACTTCGAAGATAACATCTTCAAAACAGACTTCAATGGATTTATTGTGTAAAAGTAGCGAGCAGAATGCTACTCGGTTATCTTCACACTAACGGATCTGACTATTCACAAAAGTTGGCTATATTTGCAGCGTGGATAGCGCGTGACGCATGCTGGCGATGTTAGAGCCGAGAGCGTTCTGCTCCCCACTCTTGAATTCGATCTATCTTCCCCACCGCGTGTACATTCGATCCCCTACCAACGGTATTGCAACGTACCGGACGCGACAAAGATGGAAAGATTCGCGTGTACTTCAGCTCGAGCAAAACGGAACACGTGCCGACGCGGTGGGGGCGGAGGAGGAGCGAGAATCGCGTCGAGGTGGGGGATATCTATTCACGGCGAGAGGGGCAACCGACTACTCTCACCCTCGCGATTACCACACCCCTTCCACCAACCAGTGGTGCGCGTTTTCTCCCACATAGTGGCGCTAACCGACGGGATCTTTGTTGCTCGCCACGCTCGAGCGGCGTTTCGGTCGTGAGTTTGGACGCTGGTGCCGCCCAGCGGCGATCGCGCGAAACTCCGAGGTCGTCAGGGTGGTGGAAGAATAGGGTGGTGGGACAGGGTGACGCCGAGAGAGGAAACGCGCCGAGGGTGGGGTGGACGAAAGGGTGGCCTGGTGGGGGAAAATCCAGAGAACGTATCCGACGAGGACGGCGACATGCTACTCTCAGGACGCGCAAAACGTCAGAGTGGGTCGAGAAGGACGGGTGCCTCTTTCTCTCTCCCTCTCCCTCTCGCCGCCTATCCGTTCCGTCCTCGTTCCTTTCGAGCATTTTTCTCACTTCCACGCTCCTCGTGGAGAGGCACAGGAACGGAGCTCGATGGCGGGGCGAGAGCCGGCTTACTACGCGGTGAAACGCTAGCACGGCGCTCAGTCTTCAGCGATCAAACCGCCAGGCAGTATGGACCTTCCTGAGCAGTCTCTCCTTCTACTCTTCCTTCTCTTCTTTTTTTCGGACTAATGACGATAATCGGCAGATAAGACTAGAAAACCGCATCAGATACTCCTTTGTTGGTTGATTCAACGGTTCGAAGCGGACTTGGAAGATATTCAGTTAAGCTAAGCTCGATGTCAAGAAGAGAAACAAATAAAAGATGGTCAACGGTTTCGGTGCACAGTGTGAAGATGAAGTCCGAATCAGTCCCCGGAATAACTTATAGATTGTTCCTCGGAAATTGGAGTAAGAAGATTACTCACATTGGAGTAACAGTGAAGAAAGAAGATTAGAAGCTGATGATGGACGAATCGGAGTTAACAGATGTTTAGAAACAGACGTTTTTAGAAAATCCTATTGGAGAGAATGGTGCTTGTTATCAGTTGAAACTTCAGGATATGAAGCCTCATGAGAATATCGTCGAATGAAGAGATCAAGAAGGAATCAAGAAGATTGTTCAACACTTTGAAAATGGAATCTATGACGGTCAGGCGAATGCAACATTACACGTGAAGAAAGCGTATCGTATCTACAATAATAGGTGCGTGTTATGACGCCGAAGTGCAATCGCAACCGCGGAATCGTGGTAAACCACGTGGTACGCTAAATCGCGTGAATCTTCTCTATTTCCATTCACAAACAAGTTCGCGGTCTGAGGATGGTGTATTAAAACGAGATCAAGTACGAAGTACCAATCTTTGAGTATCAAGTACTCTGCCCGTTGAAGATCGTAGAGACGATTAAAGGTGCAACGTAACAGTGACCACCCTACGAGATTCGCCGTATCGTGTTAACCAAGTTGTATCGTATTGTCCAATGACGATACAACTGCGTAGAAGAAGAAACTATAAAGAAGCGCTACGAGAGTGCGGGAAGTGTAAAATGTAAAAAGTGGTAAAGTGGAGTAAAACTGCACCGTTGCGTTCGCAAGCATGAGTTTCGAACGTAATATCCACTACCCATATAATTGATGAACTTGTTATTCGGACGTGTGATCTGCCGACGGCACTTGCCATTCGAGACGTTCAGTGACCAAATAGACAAGTGAGGTAAGAGAAATATCTGAATATAATCCTGAATAAAATTTTATGCTCATCGTTTTACTGCTAAAAATTTATTTCCAAAAATTGATGAAAATTATACTACCCTCATGATTACAAAGCGAATAAAAAAGTTATCGGATTTGCATTGCGACAGGATTTAAGGGTCGAAGCAATATTTCTTTTCGTACTCATGGCCAACGTTCATTTTTCGCAACTAAAATGATAAAAAATTTACATGTTAAGATATTAATGTGTTGTGATAATGTCTAAGATTTATTAAAGAAACAACTTAGAGAATTTTTATAAATTTATTAAAATAAAATTGTTCTGTAAGCAACTTTTTGAATATCCTCCACATATGCAATGGAATATTCTCAATATGTCTTTAATATTTTTGAACTTGTTAAGCCTATAATATTTAAGCAAAAGTGAGTAAACATCTTTTTCTTCTGAAAATATAAAATAAAAGGCAGTTTCTAATTTTCGCACGCATGCATACCGCAGCAATAAATGTTAATGACATAGTGAGGTTGATGACATATTGGGAGAAGAATGTATCATTTATGACATTCTTCTCTCGCCACCCGATGGCTTCAGTGTACCCGATACTAAAAATCGGTTTTTAAATTCACCTGTTGCTACGTTTTTCTCTGCAGCAGAAAAAAAATGCAATCGCGTTTATAGGCATTCGTGTATTCGTGTTTCGAGAGTGTTCGTATATCTCGTGAAACGTATCGGGACTTCCAAGAGGACTTGATATCTCGCCGAGAGTGAGTTGCGCAAACAATTTTCGAGTGATCATCGTTACTGGAATAGATCCACCTGTTAGGCAAACAAGTTGACCGCAAATGCCCTTCGCTTTAGTGTGCCTTGAGAATCCACCTGTGAAGGTTTTCCTAGATAGGATAGTGGCCCGCCAGGTCAGAGAATTCATCAAATCCTTGGAAAGGAAAGGGCACGTGCCGCATCGCAGGTAGCAAGCGTTTCGGGGTTGCATTGTATATATCGAAGTAGCGTCAATCGGCAGCCGTGCCACTCTTTTGAGGATCTCAATTCTACGTTTGAGAGAATCCGAAAGTCAAGTTGTATGTGAACTTGAATGAACTCCATTGAACTTCCCGGAATGAGAGGGAAAAGAAGACCTGTGCGACAGGATATTTCTTCAAAGACTGCACGCTTTGATACGCTTCTTAAAAGTGTTTAATCGAGCGTGAATTGTCTTCTCGTGTGGAATGCTGCTTAACAAAATTTTTAAATAAAAGTGAATTAAATAAAATTAAAATAACACTATTAAATTTCGGGAGTTTTTCACTTCTGTGACTTTAGACTCAATATATTATCCGTTCTTTTGATTTTTAAGTTCGCCAATAGTCTAATGTTGAAATGCTGAAATGTTAAAAAGCTGAAAATGATATATGATTCTTTCTATTTAGTTTTCGAAATATTCTAGTTTTCTTTCTTTTCAGATATGTCACACAAGTAATCGCCCCGCTTGTTTAACAAAAAAATCTTTGCTAATGTGATTTTAAACTATCTCCTGTGTGAGTGATTAGTCTTTTATGAATATCAGATTTGATTACACGATGAGCTATTCATTATATCGTCGTCGGTCACACGAAATATATTTTTCAACGTCAAATTACGGACGTTTTTTATATGTACAATACAAGCGCGTAGGTTTTTCAAGGATAACCGAGGAAGAAACATCGAAATAGAAAACGAGGAAAGAGATGAATGATCACGAGATCTCGATTGAATGACGTATCAAGAAGAATACTAATCGCACGCGATCAGGTCGTTAGAGACGGATATCGCGATAACATTTCATAGCAGCTAGGCTTATTGCGAAAAGTTAAACGCGAACAAACATCCGCAAGTATTTTTTAATATTCGCGGGACAATACTTACATCTCTTTAAACCGTTGGCTAATTCTTTTTAAAATCGCACCGGACAATTATAGGCCTCCTTAGAGTGATATATTATTCGAGCATGAATATTTTAATTAGTATTTATATCGACGTGAAAATACGTAATTGAAAGAAATTTTTGATCGAGAGTAGTCCACCAATCGCGGAAAATGTCAATTTCTTCACGATAGAAAGAACTACCATGTCAAACATCTAGGAGTGAGCGACACTCTCTCAGCCGTCGGATACTCGCCGTGCTTAGTCACTTTGATTTCTCGTAGGCGCAATTAGTGCTGCGCAATTGAAATTACACGGTAACTTACGCGAACCATGCTTCTTTTCCGCCGAGACTTCAATCAAGAGCTCAGGTTTACTCGTCTTGATGAGTCGAAAGTTACGAAGATGGCAGGTCGTATAGATGAAAAGGGAGATGTGTTCGTGCGACGGATAGAGCGGTTTTAAAGATGTGTGAAGAAGCGAAGTGTAATCATCGTATTACGGTAAATACTTTTGAGCATTCGGAATAATAATGTGTCTCGTCAGAAATAAAAACTTAGTCTAAGAGACAATCGTAGAGTGTCCCTTTAGTGGCTCAGAAACGAAGCCTGTCCGTATAAGCTGCGGTTTGGTACATACCCTCGGGGCCCACCCTTTTTTGGGTCTTATAGGGGCCATTATCCGATCGTGGAATTTGAGATCTGGCCCTTTCAGCCGCGCGTCAAATTATCCTTGAGCACAATGCGCCCGTTGATTGATATCTTCAGTCGTTGCTCCTGCAACGTGGCTCGCTCGCTTCATTCGTGTTTTCTTTCTTATGCTCTCTCTCACTCCTCCGCCGCCTGTCTCCCTTTCTCCCTCCCTCGCTACACGCTGACGTCCTTTTTCTTCTCTTTTAGGACCTCGCGCAGCGGCCCTGTACAAAGCCGGGCCCGAATGCTTCTACTCGCGGGCTCACACAGCTCTTCCACTTGATTTATTCTAAACCCCTGTTCGCTCTCCTCCTGGTCCCGACCTCAAACTCGTTTCTGCCGTCGAGAAAAAATGATCTTACGGAACTGGAGAGCGTTCCGTAGTATTGTGGTCCTTACCTTATATAAAATCCTACCTCGATGAAGACCGCTATTGTGTCGCGCATCTACGAGAAACGCTCCCCTCTCGCCGAATTTACTCAACGCGCTCGGTGTCAAAATGATTTCGCGTCTACGCTCCATAGATCGATTGTTCTTCGTGGCATGATTCGATTTGACGTCGGCTGTCATCGATACAGACTGACTTATTCATCGTTAATATTTCCAAGCGAGAATTTGAGTCATATAAATATAGCTAGTATCCATTATCCTATATATAGCTAGTAGTTCATTAATTATATTATAGCTATTAGAATAATGAATGCAAATATACCTTCTTAATTGTGCTAGTCTCGCATGTTTTGCGGGTGACGATAGTGGAAGCGGGAATATCTGAAGGTAATCGTATGCGCGCGCGTGCAGAGCGTCCGTTCGGCACTATACACTATACGCAACATTTTCCTCGCGTCCTAATCTAAACTTCGTGAGTTAGGAATCAGCGATGGAAGAAACGAGATATCCGTATATCGGCTGCAGCTGTCGGTGAAATGTCACGTCGTTTCTGCCGTGCCACGAAAGCGACACTTTAATCACTGGCAATTACGCATGGCCGAATTAGGTAATTACCTTACGTGCCCGTGCGCGCGCGCGCGCGCGCGCGGTCGGGAGACCCGTTTATATCGTTACTTAGTCCGTTTTAGCTCGAGTTAGTGTAATTAGCGCAAGACAGGGTGTACGCGAGCATATTATGCGCCGAGTTTGCCTCGGAAACTCGTGTGTCTTACCGTTACCCCCGTTCCACTTTCCCGCACCCGCTTACATCACGTCGGTCGTCCGTTTTCAAACTTTCCCGTCATTAGCCGCCTTTTTCTATCTCTTTCTACGCGCCGCTCCGCTACGAAAAGTACGATTTCTCGCAAGCAACGGTTTGCACTATGCGGCTACGTCCGTTGCGGAAGACTGCAAACTAAGCGGAAACAACGTGGGCGATGATATGTGCATCGCGGAACTGACATCGAACGCACGATCTTTCGATGTGCGAAGCGAGAATTTTATTATGTAAATTGCATTTTATTTGAAAATTCCTTTGCGGCAGAAATTCATATCGAAATTTGAGAATACGCGTAAAGTTATCAGTAATAGTCGCCTACCATCGAATATGCAAATGTTGCTACCAAACTTTTCTCTTTTTTAGCTTTTATGAAATTAATCGCGAAAAAGAATACTTCGTGTACGTTATACCTATACACCAGAAAATCTCGTTATAGATTTTTCTTGAAAAAATTGATAAACACAAAAACGAGTAGAATTTTGCAAGGTAATTTTTCATGTAGCAATCTTCAACTATAGCGAAGAATCCTCTCATATTTTGTCGTCTGTATATGTGCTCCATGATTCATGTATTCATTTTTACGAATGCGCATCGACGTATTCCTACTGCATTTCGAACAGTCGAACGAGCGCCGAACGACCGGAAGAGAGTTTTCCGCGTCGCCGCTGCTAAAGGCGGGTTCAGAGAGGATTTTCCTCGCTTTTCCACTGGCTGCTAGCGTAACGAGGTTACGCCTTAAGTATTTGCTCGTCGATTTCACGACGATGGGGTCCTGCCACCACCGACGCCTTACCTCTCCGCCGCCGGTTCGTCACGCGACTTCTTTTACCGTAGCGTCTATATTTCAAGAGCTCGAAAATTCATCTCCTTCAAAAATGTTTTACGTGACTTTTCTGTCTTTCGTCAAGCTCGACTTCTATCTTCCATTAAACTTAACAAATTTCGAGGGGAACCATAGCAATCTCTTCAGCGCATTGCATTTGTGTTTGTTGTACGTCATATATAATTATATCAGAGTTATACATAATAACATTAATAACTTATTGTTTTGTAATCTTTAAATAATCCGAGCTTACGCAGGGCATGCACAATAAATTTATCTATTAGTCTCCATAAAACTATTCCTCTTTTTAAATAATTTTAAATAATTATTTGACAAGATGTTGTTGCTGTACACGGTGTAATTAAATTTAAAAAAATTGGCTTTAGCAGAAATGTAAGCTTTGATGCAATTTTCTCAAATATCTTACTTAATATCAAAATAAAAGTAGAGACATCCGCTAAACATAAAGGCAAAGAAATATCGTGCAGGAACTAAATTCTCTACTTCATTTCACCAGACATCTACTATAGTAAGATCAAGAATGTTAGAATAAACTCGCTGACGCGCACGATAATTTCCTGCCTCCTTTACGATCTCGGCTCTCCTAGTATCTATTACAGTTCAACCTCTCCTGTTTCCAAGATAGCAACGTCAATTAGCTAGGAGAGCAGTGTTATTCGCTTGAACACTTGTTGGTATTTTACATAACCATCGTTATGTTGCATCATCGTTATGTTACATAAAACGCGAGTCAATGTTAGTTATTAAACTTGTAGTGATGTTGCTCAACGAGTAGTATTTCAACATTATCATCTATATTTCGCTAAAAATACCGCACGGGCAATTTTAGGAGGGTACACTCCAAGATAAATCAAGCTGCATAAGCAAAAGAATAAATAAAAAATACGCGCAAGTTATAAAAAATTTTGTCCATCTTGTAAAAATCTAAGAATTTTAGCGCTTTTTCCACTGCATGTTTTGACGTTATATTTGGCAGACTTCCCTGAATAAGAATTTATAATATTATACGGCTTCTCGATCGACGCGCTCTATGGGAGAAAGGATCGGCGTCGAAGGTATTGATCCTTCACAGGTGTGTGTTAAAGGTGTTATCTATTCTACCTTCTTTTCACCCTTCGATTTCCTAGGTATACCTAGGTCCTAGGCCGATAGCTCGATACCTTCAAGAGGGACGTACGATCCCGCTTCAGGTCATGCGTAGCATATAAATATTATGCACAAATAAGGACGGGTCGCGTTTATTTATAGGAATTTTATGAAAATCTCGTCTATACCGAGGGGTAAATACGAGGATGCAAAAGAGTTCGGATAGCCACCTGGGAAACCTTCGCACGGGAAACTTCCTTTGATGTAACTTTGATGTAGGCACATGCGAAATATTGCAACGTATTAGTTTAGCATATTATATGATTAAATATTTATAAATTGTTTCCTCTTGTTTAATCTTCGTAAACTCTCATTTTATGTACAAGAAGGAAAGAATATTCTTTCTTGTTCCCTTGTACCCTTGAAGATGAATAAAGATTTGAAAAAGTTTCAAGTCTTTCATCGTTTATTTGAAAAGTTTCAAACAAACATCGTCACAATCTCAAGATTTGCTTAGTGGATTTTATAAACTTTTTTTTTTATTGACGGGCATGTTACTAATAATGATAATGAAGGCGTCCAAATGTAAATGTAAAATATTTTAATCAATTTTCGAAAATGATGCCGCCGAGAATTTCGTGAGAAACTACGTGATGGGCGTTTTATGTTAATAGATGAAAGAAAAGTCCCCTCAGAAGATTTTCTCATGGGGTTCTGAAAGAATATTAATAGGTTCCGTGTTCCCGTCATCCTATACTGCACCGAATTTTCGTGTTAAAGAGTTACGGACTACTCTGAGCCATCTGCGTGTCTCTCGTGATTTTTATTCTAACAGAAAATCTTCTCGCGTAGGTTTACGTGGTATTAATTACTGATGCTATAGAACAATAAATGACACAGCAATCCTAGTAATATTGACCATAAGGCAAGCGATGGCAAAGTTGAAACAAATACAGCGCAATATTATAGAAAACTGCTTTTTGTTGAAAACAGCGAATTTGAATAGTTTAATAAATTTCAATTCTTTATTCTCTTTCAAATTTTTATAACAAGTAAAAACACAGATGATTTATAAAGTAAAAAATTATTATATCTTTTGGGAGAGGCAAACTTGTTTATAATAATAAAAATATCTAATTTTGCTTATCATTATAAGTTGAAATAAAAGTAATATCGTGATCGCTCGAATTTATCAAAACAAAGATAAAATTTTCGAGCTATCATACATAAAGATGATCAAAAAGTCGTAAAATCGGAAAGTATTTCGTAGGAGCAAGAACATATATATTTTCAAGTTAGGGTGTGAACATCGGAAACCAAAAAACTCGCTGCCACCAAATTTGGTACGGTCATTGGACTCCGAAGGAGATATTACATGGAATAATCTGTGGCCGGTGTTCCCCTGCCTTTTCTCTCTTTTACCTCCTCCTGTTGATGTGATTTATAATGAACACCCGACTCACCGCGTACTCTCGATCGCCTAACTTCGAACATGTTGCCAGTTTAAAAATAAAAAAAAAGAACACGACGTAACAATAATATCAGAAGGAGGGGCAAGCTGGAATACGTAATGCGCTAAGGACGAAGGTAGGGCGCGCCATGGACCAAGCATGAAATTGAGTTTCGTTCTGAAATCGACTTTCGACAAAAAGCATTATCGGATAATATCTCGTGGGATAAAGATAAATTATGTGTGGACTTTTTAGTCAACGCCGTGATTGTTTTGACGGTAGACGTGGCTCGAATTTTTTTCTTTAAATAATCTTGAACAATCTTGGAAGTATAATTTATTAATTCACAACGAGTTGTACCCGAATTAATTTTGAAAGATCAAATATATCGACGACATTGGCATTGAGTAGCGTATGCTTGAAGCATGCGGTGTGTTATAATTATAACAAGAATATATTCGGTTTTCTTCCTTACTGAATTATTCATTCATTTGTAAGTACATAAATGTGCTTGTACCTGCACATCGCAAAATCTCTCATGGCCCAAGATATAAGTAGCATTAACAACGCATTCATTATACTAATTACTATTATAAAGCACTGTCATACGTCGAGACCATGCATGTTATTTCCTTGCTTCAAAAAAAGGGGTTTGTACTAATACCTGGGCCGAATGCAGAACCGTAGGGTGATTGAAAGGAGTCCATGGAAAATCGCGTGTAAAAGTTAATGCTAGTTGAACTAATTTCGATCCAGACATATTCCGATCTCGAGGAGCCAAGTTACAATATTTTACCGAACGAATATCTCAATTATTTAAAATTGCAATAACTCGCTCTAAATAATATAACTTCTTTTTTCATTCTTGTCTCTTTGTTTAATTAAGATAATCTGATAAAACGTACTAATGACACGACTACTGAAACATATTTCCTTAAGGAAAGAGAAATTGTAACAAATTAGTATTATAGTTTGTCGTTTATTCTCATGCACGAGAACCACGAATACTTGTCGAACTTCTGATATGACCCAGGTGTATCCTATTATTAAGTTGCAAAAGTTTGAAACCTATTTCAATCGAAATGACATGACCATCAAGATATTAATCTAGTACTTTCTTTTTATTTTAGATTCAAAGCCCGGTAAGAAGATTGCAGCTGCTCAGTGCTCAGTGGCACCGATCGGTAAGATACTTGGAGAACCGTTAAGCCATGAGCTATAACGCAATAACCAGTTCTAATAAAATGCAATAAAAAGCCTGCAATAAATGTGCCGTTTTGCACGGCGCAACACTTAATATTTTTACAAAACAGATGATGCTCTTGTTTCGTGAAATGTTTGATTGTTCTCGAGAGCCTTCAGCAGAGGCTTTCTTTTCGATACAGACTTTTCTTTATCTCAATGTCTACCTTTGCGAAATTCAAGATCTGAACTTAACATAGTCCGTGAATGGTATCACGTGTAATTCTACGCACAATCATATCAAATATCAATATTGAACGAAGTTGCGTGATTTCGCTGTAGCTTAGGAAATGTTGCGCAGTATCGTCGGGACTAGATCGAGTCGAGTCGAAGAATCCGGCAAGACGGTATACGTCCCTGCCTTCGGTGGGCAGATAGGGTATAATCATACCGAGTTTCGTATCTCGAGGGGGGCCACGGGAAGATGGTCCAACATCTGCCGCTGCAGGGAATCTCTGCCCACATGCTGGCCGGCCCGCGCGCGCGCACGCACGCACACACGCACACACATGTACGATACGCGCGTATGTACAGACGCTTGTACACACGCGCACACGCGACACACACGCGTGTAGGCACGGCAAAAAGTGACGTAGGTACACGGTGGGACGTCATGTAAATTCATTCGAAACACATGGCAGGGCTCATGGCGGCGGCGCTCCTCTTGCGCGCAAAGGGTTTCGAAGAGAAATCTCTGAAGAGCAGGGCGCACGGAAAAACAAACGATAACTTCGACTTCAACTTTGCGTGCCCCCTTGGTACCGTTATTCCGTGCAACGTCGCCGCGACTGAGCGCGGATAAATTTGGATTTCTTTTCTTCCCGGAGCCATCTTATTGTTAGCACAATACGATATTTTAAGTCAGTCACAAGTCATCGCAGTTTTGTTTCATGCGAAACGAAATGTTTAATGACAACAATAAAAGTTCTGTTAAAATTAACTTGGGCAGAATTTGTAGTTGATAGTATTTAAAAACCGTAATATTCTACGTGTCTGAATATGTGTATTAATCAATGTAATTAATGAAGAATTCTTATATTTCATTATAAATTCAGATGATGAAAACTATCATAATTTGAATGTTGGCTAATTATGTATAAAATATCGACTTTATTAAAAGATGGTTTATGGCGTATCACCACAAATACGTTAATTGGCTACTTCATTATTTTAATAAATACGTTCTTTCTTATGTAATGCGTATACGCAATAATTTATTATATTCCCGTGAACATATTAATTAGTTGCAATTTAATTTTAATCGATAGATACTCATTTTTATTATTATCCACGCTAGTAGTTTATACGTTATATCGTTACATTCTCTGCTGCACGAGATAAATCTATGCTTCTAGTAATTTAATTTCGTCACGGTAGAGCGCGATTTTTTACGTAATATTTTACACGAAATATAAACAGTATTATATCGTCGTTGAAAATAAAGGAATCAATTGAAAAAAAAAAGAACTTTCGTGGAACTCGCGCGCGACATTACAGAAGGTCCTAATTAAAGTCATCAAGCCAGTTGAACAATTATAATTAACTATATACGTACGTTGCCTCAACACTTCCAACAACCGTCACGTTTCCCGCCGCTGAGAATAGTTCGTTCGATTTCACTTATGCCCGCGTAACGCTCCTATTATAAGAAAGAAAGTAGGTATTTTCAACATTCATGGAAAACATCCTCGATGCGTAGTATACCTATTATTGAGAAAAATAACGTCTTGGTCGTTTAAGTGAAATTAAAATTGCATCTGAAGTGACGGTGTAAAAAAATACTTAACTAGAGAGAGATGAGCAAATGCAAAGAGTAAAGAAGAAAAGGAGAGGATGGTGTTGATCGGAGCGACTCTCAAAAAAGAGAAAAAGACAGTTCAGTCATAGCGTGGTTATCTTATTTTCACGAGAAAGAAACGTCTTCGTTATGTTCGGCAAGCCGGAAGATAAAGAGAGTAGCAAGGATCTCTTTTCGACGAGAGTCGATTTCGAAATGCATGCAGGCGCGCCGCGTAAAGAGTGCCATGGCACAATAAAGATAACGATTTACGTTTGACTTTATCGTCGGGAAGCCAGGGCCAATGACTCGATGACCAGCTTCGTGGCTCGATATCACGATTTATATAGACACTGTGTATGGTGCCTCCTAATGCCAAGGTAGCGTCGAAATGGTGTATGCCTAACGCGTAGTAATAACTATAACAGCTAGTAACGCTATACATAATTAAATAGCTATGTAAATTGTGCTCATTTCCTTCGATATTCAGATAATTTTAGGCATTATACTAGCTTTAATGTTTTTTATGAAAATATCTTCAAGGTATTCTGAGATATCATTATATATATGTTATTTTAATTCTATCATTATCGGATTACATTACGAACTATTGATTATACTTTTGACATATTCATTACGAATAATGAACGATACGATGTATATGTACGACATAACGAATTATGTACTCGGCGAGTTTTAATGAGGAATAAAATTGCTTTACATGATGTACTAAAATAGTCGATCGGTTTTTACGAAAAAAAGTTAATAAAAATAAAAACTTTAATATATGAAGATTTTTAAAGTATCTTTATTTAAAAAAAAAAAAAAGATTCTAAGATCTATACGACTATATGAACGGGCCGTATTTCTCCGTGAAATTTAACGAACTCTTTCGCAATGGGACACCATTTAAAAAAAATTCTTGAGCGTTATGTCGTAGAACGCACGCAATGGTGATGTACGCCACGAATGGGAAGGAGAAGGAGAAGGGATATTAAGAGAAGAAAAAACAAGAAAGAGCGACGACATCGCGAGGAGTTTCACGCAAACTTATGCAAATTCAGTGCAACGCGCACACAAGTAACACACATAACGCAGTTAAGTAATGTTTATGGTTATATACGGACACTATAATTTACAGTTCTCGCATTCCGACCGCGGATAACATTTTTGGAACAATAATGAAGGACGGTGGATTTCGGGCAAATAGCCTAGTAAAATTTAATACAAACTGGAATTATTGATTTGCTAGATATTTCTAAACGATTTATAAATTCTGTATAAATAAGATTTAAAAAATTCTATAAACGATAATTAGATATCATAGATTGGAAACATTAAATTTTAGGCGAATGAAGTTAAAGTCAATAATACGAATATAATTTTCCTAATTTTTAAATATCTTAAATTTAATACATATTATATTAATTTTTAATAACAATCATGCAGCTTGTGAGCTTGTAAATTAGTCGATATTAGATCCTTCTTCCTTTACTTTTTTAATCCGTTCACGATATCGCGCTCGCGCACAATCGTTTGCCGATTTTTCGACGAAGTAAGAAAGAACTTATCGCACGCATATAGATGGTTTTAATTATTTAACCTGACATCGAGTGCACTCCCGCCGAAAAAGTTTGTGCCACGGTTGAAACTCGAAAATGCATTTCGTGCACGTAACGAACTTAAATGGTCAGGGCATGCACACCGGTTGCCCCGCGACCATTATCAGATCAATAATTGCGAAGGAGAGCCAAACTTCTCGAACTTTGGACTGTTTCTAGCAAATTTATACTGCCATCCGGTTTCTAACTTCTCTTTGTATATTGATAAACAATATCGAAGATCTTGAAAGAGGATTATTAATGATGACAAAGTTTCTATTAATTGTAAAATTAATTTCGACTTTTCACGATCTATTCATCTATTTATTTACAATTATTATATAGAATATTATATAGAATAGAATAATATACAGATATTATATAGAAAAATCGATAAAAAGTGATACAACATGAATAAACATAAGAAACATCAGTTTCTGATAAAAAAAATTTGTCTATAGATGTGAAAAGTAGCATTCTAGACAAATGATTGCACGCTTCTAATTTTGCATAACTATATATTCTGTGCACAATAATTACGTTGGCAGATTAGGCCAATGCAATCTTGACTGACAAACAACTGTTGCGGTGTATAATTATTATTCACCACACGTTATGGCATGTTCCGAACCGCAAGGCGGCGGTGCCTAGAATCGATATTCTCAGGTTAACCGTACATCCACACATAGGTATACGGGGTAGGGGGGTGCACATGGGGTTGATCGTCACGTCCCCCAATTAAGGTCTCGAGGTCGTTAACGAGCAAAATAATTAGGCTGTACACGACGATCGACGAGGTTGACGAAGACAACGCGGTTCGTTAGCCTGTCTTCCCTCTTTAGGGTCGTACTGTCGTGCTACATCTGGCAAGATGATGAACAGAAAAAAAAGCATCAGACATATTCTTTAAAAGTGGTGGCGAGACACGTCGTAAATTAATATGTTTAGCGGAAGACTTACGTGCTGAATGCCTGCATGCAAAATTGTTGCGCTCAAAAGAAACCGCGGTATTCTCATATAAAAGGGACGATTTTCAAAGCATGCAAATAATTGCTGGTCATTTTTTATAAGTGTGAGGGCATACACGAACATTCCGTTATTTCGTGAAAGCACAGAAAGTTGCTTTACTTCGATTCATACATATTGGTAGATCAAGACATTCGTATATACGGCTCTATCACGCGTGTCGTGTTTACAGCCGATTACAATCACGCATCGCGACTGTCTCGCATAATTGCCGACAATAATTGGATTCGATCGGAAGCTCCATCCATCCGTAGAGCTTTGGGAGTTAAAGCGCGACGTTAACGAAACTTTAACATCGAGTTAACGATGCGACACGCTGAGCCGGTAACCCATAAATGCGCGGATGCCAGGGGGTTAAAAACGAGAGGGAGAGAGAGAGAGATAGCTGCGAGAGGGACGAAATGCGAGAGGGAAGGGAGAAATCTGTGAGCGCCACCCTTTCGTATGCAAATCCCGGGACACCTGGAGCCAAAGGCCGCATGCAAATCGGCGCTCGGGCCATCTGATCGGGCAGAACCTCCGCCTCTGAACCGGTCCGGCGGTTTTTTTTTTTGCGAGCCCCGAAAATCACACGTCTCTGCCATATTTTTTTTCCACGGTAGAACATCGCTGGGAATTCGACTCGCGAAATTCAGTGCGAACGCGATATCGTTATAACTTTACCGTGAAATTGCGTCGCTCGCTGCGAATTAAATTTATGCAAACATATGTGTATTATTAACGTTTAATTATTTTCCTCTTCCTTTCTTCATTAGTATATTAATATAAAAATGTTGTTTTCGATTTGTTTCAATCATTCCTTATAGGCTCCATGATAAATTACCATTTGTCCATAATCACGAGTCGCTCATCGATCAAGGGAGGATCGAATCGGAGCACGATAAGCACATAATAACCGATGTATATCTAAAATGACTTGTTATTACGTCAGATGGCTGATTTAAAAATTGGTACGCTCCATTAACTGCAAAAAAAATTGTTAATGCATGATTGTACGACGAGCGCGCGACATGGCGGTCGTATAAATAGCGTAGCGACTGCTTCGAGCCATTGATTAATATCGAGCGATTGAAGCTGTACCGTGAATATCACCCATTAAAATGATACCGCACGGACGCATCGGCGCGGCGCGGGCGCGGCGCGGGCGCGGTGCGCGCACCACCGTTTTTCCATTGATTTATTTCGCGCAAAAAGCGAGAAGCGCATTTATCGGACGTGATTATCTGCGCCAGTAGCAGCACGCCACGGAATACACCGTGCCCCACCCTAATCATTAATTATCGCGCAGATAAATCGATTGTGCGCACCCCTGCGCGCGACACAAGTACGGCCGGCTCCATACGCGCAGGTAAAAATGAACGACAGCGTAAGAGAAGGTGTGAACCGGCGGGCAACCGATAACGCGAAAAAAAAAAAATAATCGCGCGACGATAACGCCGATGAAAATATTATTGTTTGCGCACGCCACATTCCTCACACAGGCGCACCACGTGTGCATTCGTGTGCGTGCTTCAAAAACTAGCTTCATTTAGCTCTCTCGTCATACCTCCGTAGTTTATCAACGTCGGCGGTATTTAATCAGATAAATTTTCGGATATTTACCACACACAGTATTGTATTATAATGATTTAATGATTATATTCGGATTCTGTCTTGCGTGTGCGCGTGTGTATAGATATGTGCGTGAGTGTGTGCGTGTGCCTGCGCATATGCGGAGAATAAATTATTCTAAATGCGGTAATATATACGGGGTAATAGAACTTTTTCAGAGCACGCGATCCGCATAACTCCAATTAACAGCCAGTTGTTCGCTTAAAGATCACACACGCGCCTTTATTCGTAATTTATTCCTGATAGAGCCGGGAACGGGGAGATGTTATACCCACGGTAACGGTACTCGTTATCGTAAGAGGCGGTAGTTTCAATTATAAGTGCGACTTATGCCACGTATTATATCGCGCTGAACCCGTATCTTTGATAGTCGACGGTGCTTTTAACGCCGTTCCAAGTAATCCGATCTATAAGGCTAGACGCCAGCTACATCATAGCTCTAAGCGTGTGTAAAATAATTGCTGCCTTATCATTCGGAGCGCTTATCCCTATGGCCCGTCTCGGAGATAGTTGGCGAAGACGCGATCCGCGAAGCAAGACGGACGCGTGAAACGCGCATGTATCGGCCAGTCAGATCGTTATCGAGCCCGTCGTGTTGTCAGACTCGCCTCCTTCGTTTTTGCTTCTCTCTCTCTCTCTCTTCCATTTGCCTTCCGCGATACGCCTAATCGCACGATCTAAGTCGCGGCGTTGCAGCTTATCCACGGCTTTTACCGCAAAGACGTCACTTCGGCGAAGTGCCGCCGCACGGCCGGAGCCAACGTGAAACGCAGCAGAAACGTGAAACTTTCGACTTCCCCATTTGCGCGACGTGAATTTCGCTTATCACGCGAATAATCGGTCTCTCCGATGGGTTAAAAACGAACGTTGGACGACGTCGCTATTTCGGAGCGCGCGAGGTAAACGTGCTCAAACGTGAAAACACGTTAGACGTGACATCACACGACAAAATGTAGTTGTCGATATTGCTAAACGTTTGTATTACATAACTCTTTAAATAATGTATTGCATTATGTTTCTTTCATGTATTTTAAAAAATATAGCTAATTGAATTATTATGATGTATCATCAGGGTATAAAAAGCAAAGATATTTACTTGACAAAATCTCTTCTTAAGTCGAAAATATAATATTAATTTAGGATATTAAAGAGCTATGGTATTTCTATAATTAATATTGTCAAGTACAAAGTTTAAGAATTTATGTATGTTGTTTGACTCGATAGAAATATGTAATTGTAATTAAATATATCGCGCTGTTACTTTTTTTAGATTGCAAATTGCATATTTATCAGTTTTCGGTTTATGAATTACGATACTCAATTACTTGTGTTCGTGTACATCTGTTGAAACAATTTAAAGATTTGCTGAAATAAGAACCAATAATCAGCACTTAATTTTATCGAACAAATTCTTCCTTAATTTTCTTTTAAAGTGGATTAATCTTAAATTATGATATTGAGAAACGACATAGGAGATTAATCGATTTTTTTTATGTAACTTATTTGATGAAATAAGAACCAATAATCAGCACTTGATTTCATCAAAAACAAATTATTTCTTAATTTTCTTTTAAAGTGGATTGATCTTGAATTATGATATTGGAACGACATAGGAGATTAATTGACTTGATATTTATCTGCATCTTTCAGAGAAGAAATGAAGCAAATTTTTTTGAACGACGTTGAATGTGGGAACTGTAACTTTGTGTAAATATATTATTCATCATTCAGTATATTTATCTCGCATTTTTCAAAGAGTTCATAACCGCGATAGAAGCGCGAAAAAATAAATACAGAGAATCTCGTTGATACTCGTGTGACGAAAAAAAAAATTGATTTTCTATCGCAGACTCTAACGAAGAGATAATCCAACAGTCCCTCCCCCTTCGGTTCGGACATTCTCCCTTCCCATTCTTCGCGTCTGCTCTTCTAATCATTCAATCTGCCCGGTATCCTCTCCGATGTCATTGCGTCTATCGAGAGCGCCCGTGCGTGTCGGGTGTACGCATGCACGCTCGACAACGATGAAGGACTGGCGCGCGCGCGGCTCGCAGGTCAGCCATCTTGGCTGACGTCATCTCGCGCGCCGAGCACGCAACCGCGAAATGCCGACTTCCTCGTTGCGATAGCACCTTACTTTTTATTACTCCTTTCCCCGACTCTCTCTCTTTCTATCTCTTTTTCTCTTTCGTCTATCCTCCGCCCGGTGCCCACCTTCCCTCCTCCGCCGAGCCGATCTCTCTTTTTCCCTCTTTTTCCTCTTTCCACGCCGTGTACGCATCGTCGACGGCGTCGTGTGCAGACGTTCGCGTTTTGGTTGCGAAACGAAGCGAGACACCCCACCCTCGATACATGTAAAATGGCGGAATTTAATAGAAAGGCGCTATTCGCCGGCCGCAGTTGGCGTGGAAGCCAAGGCGGTCCACCGATTCTTATCACTCTTATTTCTATTCCATTCCCGTGGTGACTGCGAGAGGGGCGGGGGGAGGGGGGTTGCCTATCGACTCTCTGATTACTTATAATCTATAGGTAAATTTTTCGAAGAAAAACACACATTTCGAGGATTTATAGTCTGCGTTGGGCACGATCTCGACGTCTCGTGACAGCGGAAGACGAATGTTGCTCGATCGACTGTAACTGTAAATTATCGTAGATCCCGTTGCCGACAAGAATTTATAGTTGATTTAAACGCCTGGTGCCGGCTGTTAATTTTTTTTCGGGGCACCGCGGTAGACCGTGTCTAACAGAGCATCCGGAATTTTCTGGTTTAACTCTTTCTGAAATATAATGCGTTTAATTTCGCGACACCTGGACGCTTCTTGCGGCCGTGCACACTTAGTTACATAAACTCTATCGCTTCCGAAAATACACAACGAAGCTAAACGCAGAAAAAAAATTAATCATTAGCTAATTGTAAGATTAATTTTAAATCAAATTAAAATTATTTATTAATCTTAATTTCTTATACCAAAAATAGAAATAACTTACTAGAAAAGAATACAATATTAAGATACGACAATATGTAAAAAATCGCGTGTTCTCTCTCTCTCTCTCTCTCTCTCTCTCTTCCCCTCTCACCTTCTCTTTCATTCTCTGGTATATAGTTTGTAACTTCATATCTCGTAGCACCATTTAAATTCCTGAAATATCAAGCTTATTATTTCGACCCCAGCTTATTGATTAACTGATGGGGTAAGTTATCGATTACCCGGTGGAATGTTAAATTAATGTGAGAATATAAAACCCACGGTGACAGCCATTACGCAGAACACGCGCACGGATCGCCCCCGTCGCGCGCACTCGCATGTATTATTTCTTCAACTATAATATACGTTTCCCTGAAAGCCTGTAATAATCGGCGAATAAGCCAACGGGTTACCCGTTAAGGACGTTAATCGGCTATCAACCGGAAAAGTACTAGGCACGTGCCCGATGCTACGGGCCAGGGACGCCCTCTCGAGCCGAGCTCAAATTGACGTCGCGACGGCGCGCATCGCGACATACGGACGTCTAAATTTTTCAGGGCAACGAGCATTCCCGCTAATGACGATCGTTCGGCACGTCAAGTCGATATCACGCGACGTGGTACGCGGTAATTTGAATTCGTGCCGGGTCATTACTATGTGTTTCGCGTTATAGGGACAAGTTCAGAAGCCTCTCGTGGCTCTCGATCGACTACCATGCAAGCGCGTGGTAGTAGGTGTTTATAACCGGTGTTAAATCGGGCTCCCTTTACGGGCCCCAATAAAGTGCGATACGCTTCGCTCTCTCCCCGCGATCCTTCGTTCGAAGGAATCTGTTCGAGAGATCGGGGTCAGGCTATAAAAATAGATCTGATACGGGGACACGAAGTCCCATCGCTCATATATTATTTACAAAAATATGATAATTTATGAACGTCCGGTTTTTTCTTGCGCCGATACCTCTGATTGGCTTCGCCTACCACTTGAAAACCTGCTCCGTCGGGAAAAACGAGATCAAAAACAAGATATCCAGTCGAGTTACTAATCGAATCTGCGCTTTTTTATCTTTTTCTTTCCGACATCGCCTCATATACGATTAGCTGTTCGATGCATGAGAAAGAAGATCGTGAGATCATGTCGGATGTGCTACCCTTAAAATTATTGTCTGCTATCTTGTAAGATTTCTTTTTTTTAAGAATATAATTTTCACTTCGAGAGAGATAAATTGTACCTGCAATTTTATCTTGTAGATAAGTTTCCAGAACATCAATTACAAAATCGCAATTAAGCTTTCCACGTTTTTCTCATTTAATGATAGTTCTCGTCAAGATATTGAGCCTATCGAAAAACTTGATGTAAATTTATTTTTCATGTACATAATTTAAACTGAAATTGATAAAACTAGTCTTTTACGAAGTGTCTTCCTTTTATGAGGACGAATTAGGATCACTCGCCAGGACCAGAGCGCGATTCGTCTCGAGCGAAATTAATGATTCGTATGCGTCCGAGTTATGATTATCGTCATGTCGCGCCCTATGCTAGGGGAATTACTCGTTGGGTGACGGTTACCCGTCCGCTTTACTGCCTACCGTGGCACAGCTCTCACTGTAATATGCTAATAGGTAGATGGTAGCTCTACCTCGCGTAACGACGGATCGTCGTATCGTGTTTACGAGGTGAGCCGACCCCGGGGTTTCCCCTCTCGTGTTCCCCCACACGCGCGACGAGAGAAGAACCTTACGAGGATCGTCGAGAGAGTCATTCCCGCGCTGTAGTATTCGTTACGGTCCCGTAATTGCTGGGCGCGTCGGTTAAAGGCTGTCGTGCAAACCGATACGCGCGATGCCAAGTTCCACGCGGGGACATTGCACGCGCGCGGGAACCGGGACCGTTTATCGGGAGGAATCGTAAAATAATCGGTTCGCGACATCGGGCTTTCCCCGCAACCGTGAATTCCCATCAATTTCTGCACGAGCCTTAACTCTTATGCGAGCGAATTGTACACCGTATACCAATCGTATCAATTCAACTCCGATTAATAGCAACGAAGGGTTCATGCGCCATACAGGATGCGTTTCTTTTTTTACCCGCTAGTTTGCTCCATACCACGTCTGTCACGTAACGTGTAATCATCTACCCCGTTCGTATGAGGGTTGAATGTCTCTACGCAAAATACAATGTAATCTGAAATTCTGAATTATTATTTGGAAATAAATGATATTACGTAAACAAGTACATGTTGCGAGCAACGATGAGAAATCGTGGTCGCGCGAATCGCTCTCTCTCTCTTTCTCTCTCTGTTGTCAAGCAATATTGGAAACGAAGCGAAATTAATTAAACCGGCAGCGTTAGATCTGCAAGCGCGTATAACGGTCGCGGCGATAATTAAAACTACCGACAGGACGAAAAATTTTTAATCAGTGGCACGACCGCGGCGCGGACGAGAGCGGATTGTCCCTCGAACGGCTCGCGATAATATAGCACCGACAAATTTTGATTCGGCGCTTCACGAGGACGAAAAATGATAGAGAAAAAAAAAGAAGAAACCGCGGGGGGGGGGGGGGGGAAATCAAAAACCTCCGCTTGTTTGCGCGTATTGGAGCTAAACGGGGGGTTGGCTCGCTTCCGCACATGATTGTCAGCCCCGGACGATTGACCGAGAGGCCGAATGGTTGGGGGTTGCTGTAGCACGCGGGCGTGGTGCGCGCGATAAAAATGGCGCACGCTCGACGCGACGAGGGAGACCCCCTTCCCTCCCCTCCCCTTTTATTCCCGCATAAATGCCGTGTGTGTGATGCACCCCCAACAGACCGCTCCAGACTACCCTGTCGAAAAAACACTGTTCCCTCCTTCCCCCGTTTCTCGACTGCCCTTCTTCTCTCTCTTTCTCTCCGTTATCCCTTCATAGTCTCATTCCGCTGCCGCCACCCTCGCGTTTTGAACCATCTATCCATGATTGGGAGGCACGAGCCTGTTTAACCCTCGAGCGGCTTATTATGGGGGCAGTCGTATGAACGGGCGGATAGATGGATGGCACGAGAATGGTTTCGGCGGAGGCCGGGACGGACAGATTGAAGGATTTTGGAGGGTTTCGGCGGTTTCTCGTGTCGCATTGCGAAGAGAAGAGGTTTCCTTCTTTGTGGGTTCAAGTGGACGAAGTGAGCGTTGCGGCAAAGGCAGACGTGAAAGACCTGTTTTATGTTGTAAATGTCGTCGATGACAAACGATTCGATTAAAGTTCTTAGGCTTGCTGATGACAGGGTTTCGTTTCGCTTGTGCGATGCGATAGCATATACTAATCATGATAACAGAATCTCGTGGAAATATTTTTAATTTCGGCACATATTAATGTTTAATACTATACTATCAGAACAATTTGGTGATATATATCCAGTCTAAGCTTTTAAAATTATTGTTTATTGGAACGCTCTAACGACTCGACAACTGACATCGCGGTGTGCTAATTGATACGAGCAATTTATAGGGTGACAGCGCAGGATGAGTTATAGTTCTGCTCGACGGCTTGTCATAACATTAGAGTCATGATGGTGCTACGGAATAGACACTAAAAGCAATCAATAATTAAGTAAGGTTATCCGGAAGTCCTACCGTTTGTCACATTATGGGCTTGGCGTGTTAATTAGGAGGGAATTTAATTTCTAGAATATAAAACGTTTTTCTTTAGATACATAGTTCGAAAAGATTATCAAAGTAGCCAATTATTTATACGTAATTATTACCGTTTATTTGTGATCATTTTTAAAGAAAATGTTTATTAACTGATAAAGATGTATTCGCGCAAAGATATAATTATATTCATGAATATGAATCTCGTCACAATATATATTATAATCAAATATATTAAATGTACGTTAGCAAATTATACCGTGACAACTTGTGCTTCTCGATTGATAAATATCGTGTGTAACGTTTGAGTGATTCAAGCAGCCCATGCGATACCTCGGACACCTGATGCCGTTGTAAAAAAAAAACGAGAGCCGAGTACGTATATAAAAAACGAGGCCAGAGTGGTGAAGCAACGGGTAAAATCATCCCCTACAATCCCATTTCCGAGTGCAATAAACCAGACGATGGAGGAGAACGCTGCTGAGCAATAAACCGATCCGGATGAACGTTTCGTCGTGTACCGAACGATATCGTATCTGAAATTCACGGAATGTCCGATCGTTTCACGCATCCGTGATCCATCTATTAATGCATTACGCGTATACATACGCACCTTTTGTAAAGAACTATATTATTTTTAACGTGATAATATCTAATCATTTTATTTGAAGCGCACAAAAGATTTCTCCAAATATCGAACATATCTGCAGATGCACTTGTCTTTTTGGTAAATACAAAAAATTCCTCTAAAAAATAACTTTATTAGAAGATAATGTAGTATGTGTGTTGCGCATTTCGTACAATATTCGACTGATAAATAATTTTGTTGAAGTATGGCAAATATTAGAAATGCACTGATTGGCAGATCGAAAAAAGCTAGGCCGCACGAGAGGCCAGACCACTTTAGCTGAAGGGATATATTCCCCGGGTATAGCTTTAAATAGCGAGACGAGGCGATATTCTGCCGGACTGACCAATGCACGGTACGTGCATGGATTACGTGCCTGCAATGTAGAAAGGGTCATGCTCACGCACGAGAAAACCGATTATCTATTGCACCGCACCGGGCGCGTAGATAACTCTATCCTAATGTACAATAAGGAAGTGTGGTACGTGCGTTGCGCGCATTAGAAGAGAGGAAAAAGTAGCGGGCACCAATTATTGAGATAATAGTGAAAGAGAAAGCTAGGGGGATCTATTGGATCGTAAACTAATCGTCTCCGTTATTAGTTTAAACTCGTTAACATAGTTGCACCATTTGCAATGCGATTTCTACGAACTAAAACTGAATAATTCGCATAAAGCACATATACCATTTATTTTATTATTAGTCTTTTAAATTGAAAAATATTCAATTAACTGTGGAATTTCATCAAGACATTTTTTTACTAAAATAATAAATGTCGAAAGCTCATCATATCTGAGAAATATACCTACTTTTGTGGTAAATTTAGATATGTATCTTCTCACACCGCAAGACCCTGTAGATGTCCTGCAGCGATAACTGGCAATCTAAAATATGTTCCATTCAGTCGAACATTCGGTCGAACGTTCAATTTTGCGGGGCGATAGCGAGGAAAGGTCCTCCTTGCGATCTTTTAACTTTCCAAACGGCGTTTCGCTCATAAACTCAACCCGTCCGTGAGCCTTGTCCCTGAGAATCTCTGTCCTTTGACTATCGCTATACAATATTCATGCTGCCGTGCCAAGTGTCTCGCAATAACTTAGTTATCTCACGATGATTGTGACTCAAATATGCGCATGCGGAATATTAATGCCGCCGTCGGAAAGAGCGCGCGCGTTGCAATATGCACGGAGACGCGGCACGGCGCGGCGCGTCGCGTCCGTGTGGCAACGGATGTCTACTCTGGATGCAACGCGGGGGAATTGCAACGCGCGCGAGGAAAACGAAGGGGATGCGCCCGTTGCAATTGCGTTGTCTCTACCGCGCGTCGGCCGGCGCGTAGCCCGCGTTTACGCAGTTACCGGTGGACGTTGTACCGAGAGGTGTAATGGGCAACGTGCGCGCTGTCGATAGTTATTGCTTTGTTATTGGGCCGTGCGACGCGGGACGCGTCCGCGCCGCCGAGCGGACGCGGCGCCGAATATTGCGCGGAGGTCGTTTTATTGGAAATTTCCCGCGGCCCACTTCTGGATTTCCGCGATTTTCCCGTTCGCGCGGACGTGACGACGCGTGCTACAGCACGCGCGGCGCTTTTCCACGTTCGCTTTCTCCCAGCGCCCGCTTTTGCGCTTTTTTTTCTCCCTTTTTGCGTCCTCTTTTTTTTTTTTTTTTTTTTTTTGCGAGCGGCGTCCTGTAAAATCCGTGGGCTTCCGAGTAAATTCGAGTTTATTATTAAATCAAAGCTCGTAACGCGACACGCGCGCAAACCGGTATTTTTTTTTATAGAATTTCTGGGTCACCAGAGATGATTCCAAAGTGTTTCGTGTTTTCCAGATATGTAGATATGTACAACGTAAATTAAATAAAGAATTTTATGATATTAGAAAAATTTGGATAAATGTTTAGGGCCGTGTTATTGTAACAGAACAAAATAATCCTATACACATAAAATTGTAATTGCCACAAAGATTCGAGATAATTTGAAATAATTCCATCACTGAAGAATTAATGTGTCTGGATTTATATAGCATATTTTCGTCTAAAAATTCAGTACTCACAGGCCTTTCTACGCTAACAGTGCGAGTTCCCTCCATTTTCGGAAGAACGTTCGATCCAATTGGATCCAATCACGAACGGAACGGTAGGGACTCGCGGCTGTGCACGTGGCTTAATTGATTTGATTTCGAGGGGTTTTCATCCCACTTTCGACGCGTACTTCCCTGCAACGTGACATTAAACATTGTGTGGTACTCCCTCTCTCCCCTTTTCTGCTTTGCCTTACACCCTTATGATTTTTCCAAAAGGTCGCCCAGGGTTCCATGCGCGCCCAATACAAACAGGCGTGCGTGCGCGCAAAATCGAGAGCTTTTGATGCCCCATCCAGTGTATTCGCAGTACTATTTCCATGTAATATTTAAGAATTTATCTTTTTTTACACAGTTAATAGTATAATAATTTAAATGCTCTATTTTACGAAAAAACGGAAAAGAATCGGTGAATTGCATGTCATGAAGCCTCTTTGTGAACGCGGGTGCACTATAAGACGCCATTATAATTCCATGCTCCTCACTCCTGATCGTATTGTACATAAGTTACATGTCTCCCGATTGTGTTCGTCCGCATGGTGACTAGTATAGCTTCCATCTTGTCTCTTTGAATTGATCTCGAATAAATTACACATAACGCAGAGAAATCATGATTTTATGAAAATCCAGTCGATTTTCTCTCCCAATTTTCTTCACAAAAACTATTTTTTGTCGATAACAATAATTTAACAATACTAAAATAACCATCAAACACTGATTGTCTGGAAATAGTTTTCAATTCTATAGATTAAAAAAATCAATGATAAATAAACAACTTTTTAATCTGTACTACTAATATTAATTAAAATTTATAAAATTGCAAGCTAACGGATTTTAGTTTCAAAGTCGTTCCGATATATCATCAGAACTTTAATCGATATTTTTATCTTGAGAAAACACGATCCCTTCTCTATATTAATTACCGTATTGTGCTAAAGTCGGCTTAATCGCGAAAGGATGAGTTGTCACAGCAGAAAACCACAATTTCTCATGATGATTCCACGTTTCGTCACACGTTTGTTGCAAAATCTAATTTAGAGCGTATATACCGCGTGACAGTCGAGCTGGCATCTATACGACTCGAGGCAAATTGCGAGCGTAGAGCCGATTTCATCAACGTTCGCGCGAGGATATCATCGATCTCTTTGCCTATTACAGGGCCAACCGAAGCTAACTCGACAGCACCGGAAACCACAAGCGCGAATGATGATTCACTGACTCGTCATACGCTTGTTACAAAATCTAATTTAAAATTGAGATGATGTGCGAGATTAAGGCGTGGAAAGTTCTGCCGTGTCGCAAGAAACCACCAGCAATTATACTAGCTTCGCCAATTATAGTCTAATTGGAAAGGCGTAAAAAGCCCATAATACATGGCTGCAAGCGTAAAGTCTTTTCAGATTTGAATAGCTTAGTTTTTATTCGATGAAACAAGCAATACGTGCCATGCGTTCACGCTTAATTAATTACTATATAATGTACAAATTCCTAGTTGTTTAAAATGCAATTAATTGTTTTCGTATCTTGTCCATAATTGTAGTATGTTAAGCAGTTAATCTAAACAAAGGGAGCATGGAGAAAAGAAATCGTGCGTCGCCTCGTTCTACAATGTAATTTTCAATATCCAGCTTATTAACCCGGAATAATACCACGTCCCCGGAGCTTTAACCCTCCTTGAGATTACACGATCGTCGTATTGGTAGTGGTAGATCCAACATAATACCTATATACATTCGAACGAAATCTTATTCATGTCTCGTATTGCTGGGGTGAAGGAATGCGCATAGTCGTGAATTGAAACGAAGAAGTACGAAGTAATAGAAACAGCAAAAATAGGCCAATTATTCCAACTAAAATTTCGAAACATTAGAAACTTTTTACAAGTTGTTTTACATTTTTAAATAAAATATATCGTGTGGCATGCATTAAAAATTATATATGTAGGCGTATTATTTATAAGAAATTTAAATATCTTCTGATTCGCGTTAAATTTTAATTAAGATATATTTTTTTATATATGATATATCTTCAAGAGAAAATAAATTAGCATCGTGTAGAAGGTTCATGAATCATTTAGATTCACGTAATATTTTAAAAATATTTTTAGAAAATTAATAGGTTTTTAACTGAAAAAAATCTAAGCAGAGAAGATTATCAATGAATTGCGCGTTTAATTTGGCGGCCACGTGACTTCACCATTTCTTCTCGCGCATCCTCTGACGGAGGAAGTCCTTTTCCCATGTCCCTTCAATGCGACGCCTATATCCACGAGTCTACGACCACGTAGGCGTTTTTATGCGAACATTCCCGCGCCCTAACTCGTCTCCTTTTCGAGCTCGAGTGTGCCAGGCGAGTATTAAAGTTCTGTTTTACGTGCCATCGCGGAAATGACGAATCCCATTCTTCCTCGTGCTCCTCCTGGCAAGCAAGTTAATGGTCGAAGCTTCCGCGGACTTTCATAATTTCAAGGGAGACGAATCTCTTTCCGGGAGAGACGTTTCGGAATCTCACTTTTCTTTCTGCTGAGGCTTCTTGGAAAGTTTGATTGCTACAACGCACCGCGATGTGTCGGGAAGATTTCAGCGTTCGGCTTGTACGCGGGAGACGAATGATTTTGGATGATGAACGATATATTATAGCTAAAGAAGCGTTACGTTATGCGAGCAGCTGCTCCTCGCGTTCATAAGCGCATTTGCGCATGAAATAGCGGACAGCTCACGTCATTGTGTAAATTTATCTAACGAATTTTGAATTATTAGCTGAAATAACTGAGTGTCAGTAATTTGTTAAAGTCCTATAATTCAAGTAATATTCAGCGAAGAGTATAGCACTAAAAATAGATTTGTTTACACGATCATGTCACGTTATATTCGATGTGACTGAGCGATCACCGCGATAATCATCGAAAGGCACAATAATTATCTTGACGGTGAAAAATTGGGAGGTAACAGGTCTCATGACTTTCAAATTCCTTCGTATAATTTAAAAAGTCATTATAGCGATAGTAATAATTGATTTAAATCGTAAAGCTTTTATAGCGTTGTTATAGCAGCTATTCTGGCTATTTCTGGGAGCAAAATTATCAGCGTGTCGTATAACATGTGTAAGTTATACTTATATGTCAATATCTGTATCTGTCTGGTCGATTTGTGTATCCAGTGTTGATTATTTTTGCAGGATTGATATTTCACGCTTCCCCTTGCGTGCCAAGTAAAGACACATTCTGCGCTGACCACTTGCCGCGCAGTGGTATTGTAACAACGAGCAATTTCGTTCGTCGGTGAACGGGCAGGCACCTTGCTATTCACCTTGAAACCGGTCCAACGATGCTTCCCTTCTGCTCGGGCCGATCGAATCGAATCTCCATGTCCGATCTCTCGTTCACCCGCAAACGAGTTCCATCGCGCGCGGCTACGAGAATGATTCGCAAGTACCGGTATTTACTCGTGCAGTCATCTTCTAAATTGCGACGCGTTTATGACTGCGTGTCGATGAGAGATCAATGCGGAAGGCAAAAAAAGATTATTGCTACGCGGGCTCTCTCGCATTTCGAAGTGCTGGACGAGATCTAGAAGACAGTAATATCCATCTTTTATGTTCAGTAATTAGACTATACAGAAGAGAGGGGTAAAGAGAGGGAATAACGTTTTATCGAATATCTTTTATCTCATAAGGGGATGCTAATAGCGATTCGTTATTCTGATTTTGATGACTGTTGATGCAACTGCATGCTGGCGACTTGTATGGACACAACACGCTCTCTTACGTAATTAATTACCGACGAATCCTTGATCGATAGAGAATAACTAATCATCTTTATCTGCTTCGGAATCGTTCATCAACATGCTTCACAGGCCGCTCTCGTAATTTTCGCGTTATCCTCACGACATCGTCAGTGCCAGAAATAGAATACCAGAAGCAGTAGAATTTACTCGTTTGGCCACCGCTTAGGAATTCGCCGTGTGGCATTTCAAAATGTGTCGCCCTTCGTCGCTTCTGCGATCGAAAATTCGAGCGCGTGCTGCGGGAACGCAAAAGAGGAAGAGCCGGCGAGATCGAGAAAGAGATCGTTCGACAGTGATATGTAATGTATCTGGCATGACAAGGCGAGAGCAATTAAATGTCGCCGGATGCAGCTGCAGGCGATTGCGTCATCGGAGCTACTTTGCAACCTTGATCTCTCCTCGGAGGGGTCTCTTCACCGCAGCTCCCTCCCTCCTCTCTTTATATCGAGTATCTCGCTTCTCCACCTCCGCCTTTCTCGTCGTCCCTTTCGAAACGCTCAGTGCCGTCCTCTCTTCGGCTGTGATGATCGGCGTTGTCGTCGGACGCCGTTTTGCATTCTGCACTTGCGCGGCCACGACAACTTCTGCGCCTTTTTACGATCCGCGAAAGATGTAACGACGTTTTACGACCACGCATGTATGCGAGAGCGGCCGTGCGAGAGCACGCGAGGTTCCTTCTAAAAAAAAAAAAAAAAAATGTCCACGACAATAAAAAGTCCACGACTAATAAAAAGTCACGATCCTATCCTGCCGTTTAGGATTTTACGATGATGCGTGCGGCGTTTTATAGTACGTCGAAGCGGAAGCGTCTATCGATTGGCTGGCCCACGATCGGTTAGTCCGAGAAGGCGCGTCGCATTAAAAACGCGCGGTTTATCTTATGGTTAACGATCGACTTCTCGAGCAGGTTTCAGCGCGTCATTCGCCGATCACCTTGTCTAGTTGACGAGAGAATAAATTAATAATTTAATAATCATTGAAAGAAGTGACAAGTTAACCTGTTGCACAAAAGGTTGTCGCTGGCCTTTAGAATAGCTTTTACTGTCCGCTTTCTGGAGCCATCGCGATTCTCCATCCTTGCAGCGACGTTACAAAAACGCGTGACGAAGCGGACCCTTTTTTGTCGTTTTTGGATCGCGTCGTGATACTTGCCAAGTATCGTGGGACTTGTTGAACTGTGTGCCATATAGTTTAAGCTCTTTATATTAGCATGCCGTTAAAAATAAATTAACAATTTCGTAATCACTGATGGAGTTGATTTTTTTAAATAGCGCTTCCGTTGTTTCCACTCTTTGGAATCCTTGCGAGTCTTAACGCGCGGCAACACGTTATAAAAACGCGTGACGAATCGTTTTATGCTATTTTGATGAATTGCAATCCTTTCGAGACTTGTTGAACTGTGTCATAGTTTAAGCTCGTTATCCTTGTATAATGTATGCTGATGGTTTGAGGATGTATTCTTGAATATCGTCAAAGTTTATTGTGACTTAGAGCCAAAGTGCGCGTGTGCGTTGTATGCGCTTGTTTATTTATTTATGTTACATTACGAGAAATTAAAAGAATATGTATATGTAGAATTATATGGGATAACACGAGAGGATTGATTATAATTGGTAAGAAACTTAATACACAATACCATCGTAATAAATTAAGAGGAGATGTTGGAAGATAAAATACTGGAGAAACCTAGTGGGAAACTATTTTGTCAACTCAGTCAATTTAGGATTGGTTCAAATTAGGGTCAAAGTGGTCATGAACATGGATGCGGGCGCGTAAAATCTCTTAAGGAGGAAAAAGAAGTTCCCACGAATCGAGGCAAACGTTGCAGGGAAGCTTAAGTCTTGGTGCGCGCGACGGAGCTTCGTCTTAAATTCAATTCACACATGGTTAAACAAGCGTCACGTTTCTCTTTTTTTTTTCACACAATCGTACTGTCACCGTCGTTGAGTCAAACCTGATGGCTCGTACTTTTAGAGTCGTACGACACCACTTTTATTGCTTTTTTTCCAAGAATAACGAGCGAGAAGAGAGCACGGTAGTAGAACATTATTAGTTTTTAGTGCTCTCAACAATATAACATTATCCATTTTGCTTACGAAAGCTGTAAACGCTATAAAATTGATCTATGCAATAAACTTATCGTTCCAATGGATGCGATAGATGAGCCAAAAAGAAAATCTGACGTGCTAGTAAAACGGTCCCGTTTTATTTTTGACGATAACGGACCTGATCGATATTGCCAAAATAACTTTAACTGCAAAATTTACTTCTCGTCATATGTCAAACGAATTTCAGGCAGGCGTCAAAGATTGAATATCGACTTTTGTGACTCGGGTCACACGATCTATTGCCTTCGTACACGTTTGCGCATAGGTATCGCACACCCTGTTCGGCCCGATTGGTTCAGCGGAAAAGCCGATGCCGCCAGCTACTCTGAATAATTAAACTAGCTCCCTGATGCGTGATCTGATTGGTTTCACGCACGGAAATTCTCTGCGCGCTCGCATTTTGTGACAAAAAAAAATACTGCATGTTTAGTTCAATCTGTATCGCGGTGTTCGCGTGACATTCGCGATATCAAATTTAGCTCTGTTACTGTGCACACATGCGATTGACAAAACACAAAAACGACATCAGAAAAAACTAATTAATTAATGCTTTATTTTTTTTTCAAATATTCCACAGTCACAGATTTTACATTCGTTTGAAGATATTGAATCCAAATTTTTGCAACGACTCGGTCGGTCGAGAAAATATATCGAAATTATGACATACGAGCGTCGTAGGATGTGTGTTTGTATATGTGATAAAAGACGAGAAATATTTAAAGATTCGTGATAAAAGTTTACAGAAGAATATTAGCGTATAAGAGAATCTTCGGCACTGCATTGCATCATTATACTACAATATACATATATGTTTTAATCGACAAATCGATCGAGAAAACACGCTATCCGCGTGAGCATAACGCACGGTGATCGAATAAGTGTTTCACGCAAATAAAGACCTCGCGGTAATGATATCATTCGACTGACTCAACAGCGGTCACATTGACCAGGCTAACGCGTTTAACTACGAACAAATGGCAATCGATGCTATTAATCAGCCGATAATCAAATCACTCAATTGACTTGGTTTTCCTTTGAGCACCCCGATCAACGCCGATTACAGGGCACTTCTTCCTTCCGCATTTTGCGCCAGTTCGTGCGAAAGTTTATCGCAAGTGCGAGCAACCTTTGGCAAATAAAGTCGCAACCTTTACAAATAAAGTGTACAGTTTTAGGTCACGTAATTATATGTTAATTTGCACGTCCTTTTAGATATTCCTTCTGGAATATATGTAAATTGAGACTATACCAGAATAAAACTGGACAACAGAATATTTTATCACTTTAAACAGCAAGGATATAGAAGTTTGTAAACAATCATATTCGGGACATCTGTATTTCTTGAAAATGTAATTAAATAATGGAAATTTGGGACGTAGGTACATTAATTTAACAGATTTGATTTTTATGTAATTTTCTTGTATGCTGTGTGTTCGAAATAGAAATTCGTACGTTAGTAAAATGTATTCTAACAAATATCGTTTAATTAAATCAAATGTCTAGAAATGAAAATACTTTCGATCATTTGATCGTGTCCAAATTCACCGTCAATCGCGCATTTGCTATTAGATCATCTATGAGGAAAACGATTGTACGACTCGGGCGCGAAAGATATTCTACTCCCGTTCTTCGCCTCTCTTTGTGACGAACGACCAGCAGAAAAAAATTCAATCATAGCCAGTTATGCATTACGTGTTCGTAATAATTACGCCGTGCGATTCACGGACACGAATGCGGTTGTAATTGGAGCATTTGTGCTCTCTTTTCTTCTGTCTCTCTCTTTCTCTCGCGACGTTAGATCGGGTTCCTCCCACCCCGTCTTTCCGCGCGCTGCACAACTCGTCGTCGTCATCTTCCTCTTCGTCTTCTTCCGCGGCAGCGGCATGGCATCGTGTCATTCTTTACCGCCAGGGGCGTCGGTGTTGCTGGTAGACTTCGAAGGAAGTAGGGGGGGAATTGTGCAGGGCCGTGTGTGTCCTCGGCGTGTGTGTTTCTCCGCTCGGTGCCCCTCCGACTCCGAGACTCTTCAGTTCTTCACGGGCCTTCGTACAGATAGGTTTCACGGGATCGAACATTCGAGATTTTCGAACATCATCGCTTGTCTTATCGGTTGTCTTATGAGGGATTTGAATCATCTTGATCCGAATCGAGAAGCGATTGTGATTGTGGGAAGCGTCGAAAGCTATTTTCTTGTCAATTTTAAATTTAAAAAAATTCCTTGGACAACTTGGTGATCAACCGGCAACGTGGCAGTGCTCGTGGAGAATTCACGTGATTAGCCGTCTCATTGAGCTCTTCCTCAACGTGCCCCATTTAGTGTGATCCGGCGCGGAGGATTGCTTCTTCGTTCGGTTCATTAAACTCTTCTTTTTGCACTGCAACTGCATGTGAGAAGATAATGCACCGATTATTCGAACATTTGTGTCGTTTGAAATTGAAACACCAGTGAGAGTTTGAGTTTTTCGATATATATGTGCAGATAGTGGACACATTATTTGCATTTATGTACTTTAACCTTATCATATATAAGAATAATGTGCGCAACCTCATCAGGGATATATCTGTTTTAATTATAGTTTACTTTATAAATGCTTTAAATACTCTTGTATGCTTTTCCTCATTTTCTTTCCTATAATAATATTGTCGACATTAATTTTGCGCGTTGCAATTTTTTAATTTAAATCTCTATCTCAAGTCGGCGCGCAGTTTTCGAATGTTGGAACAAATAATATGTGTACATTAGTTTGTTATTGCGATAAGTATTACCACATGCCTTAGTGGTCGAATTGGGACGCGCGACGCACGCTTGCACGGATAGCGGGAAGAGGTTCCAGGTTCAAACTTCAAACCCTGCATGGCTGAGGTAATAATTTTCGCAATAAACTCTAAATTCTAGATAACATCCTTTAACCAATCGTTGTCGAAATTAATAAATATTTTCTCGTTAATCAATATTAGCGGAATAATACCATTACTTTCTGTTAAATCTCTATTATTAGAATATATTTTAAATTACTAAATTTAACTGAATATTATATTCTAATTAACTTATTTCCCTAAGGATATTATATATAAAGGTACGTATCCTTCATGTAAGAAATCGAAAATCTCAAATATTTAGTGCTTGTGATGCAGCGGGCACTCATCGACTGAAACACTAATGAAGGATGAAGAAAGAAGAGTGGTATCTAATGAATATGGTAGAGATCCAGCAGCGAGGTATAGAGTTCCTACGTAGTGTTCAGAAAGTAGGAACTTCATACCGTGCTCTTGGACTTGCCGAAAGATCTTCGATCGATACTCCACGTGTACCACGGCGATAAAAGAGTTCGAGACGCATGCAATCGCGATGGCAAGTGGAGGGAACTGATGGTGAGAGAAGCGAACGTGATTAGCATAAGACGTAGATGGACAAAATCTGCAATCTCCCGATCGGATGCTGAATGCTAGTATACGAATGCGAACTACGTAAGTCACGGGGTATAATTAAGTTGGAAGAGACACAAAGAGGAGTTTTGTATAAGCATTAGATAACCCGAAGATATTGCAGGCAGACTAGAAGAGAGCGCAACAACAGACACATAAAATTCTGCGATATTTTATCGCGAGTGTCCAAGAAACACTTGCATGATCGTTACTCCAAGATTTGCGTGTTAGTAAATACAAGTATATGGAATTTTAAATTGCGATCTCAATCGCATGCGAATTATTAAATCAAGTGGATGGAGTGTTTCTCAGTGATTTTTTTAATAGCTGCTATAATTATAATTATACGGTTTTTTAAATAAGTTTCAGATCCACACATTCACATTTAGAATTGCATAATAACATATTGTATATATATTTATATCTTACTTTTTGTACAATATATAACTGTATAATTTTCAGTTCCTGATACGATCTATGTATTGAACAAATATATAATTATTTGATTATATTTAGTGTTGTACATGAAATGTGAACACGTGCATCAATGAAATTATTCTGAAACCATTTCTTGAAGAACGAATAAATCTTGCACGTATTATGTATAGGTACATTGTTTTCTAATTGGAAGAAATATATATATGAACATCATCGTGACGTTTATAGAAACGCAGATAGGGTAAGGTGCCCAAATTTCGCCCCCCACCCCCTTAAGTTTTTTGGCTCGTATGTAAAAACTAATCAATACAAAAATCTGAAAAAATTCATATCATTACCTTGAAACCTTAGCAATAAAGCCCTGTAATTCATATTTCATAAAAATTCATACACACAGAATAAAAAATAAAAATGTGAAAACTGCATTTTTCGATTTTCAAAAAAGTGGTCCTAATTTCGCCCCCTTAATTTTAGTGGGGAAAAAGTTGAAATAAACTTTGTAATCAATTGTTGTGTTAAGAAAATGTTTTACTTATCAAAATACAAAATAATCATGTCAATAATTGAGGAAAAATGCAGAATATCAAGAGAACAAAATGCAGAATATCAAATTATGAATGTATATGCAAAAATCGCACAAAAACTTTTGTTTTGAGGTGTGGATGCACACAACATGGCACCATTTAAAGTACCCAGTGCATCTAACCCATTTTTCTGCTTTAGCGTCTGCTTATCACACAGAAAACCGGAAGGGGGGAGGGGGGGACGAAATTTGGAGCTATGTAAGGGGGCGAAATTTGGCGAATATCCAAGCGTGGAATTCGTGCGAAGGAAACCGTCCCGTTACGATTAATAATTAGCGATTAATTATAGATTCGTCGCGACACGCCGGACGATCGGTTTGCGAGGATCGTGACCTCACGATGTGGCCTCTGTTTACGCAGCGTAAAATCAACGATTCGGAGATGAGTCACCGCTCAACGTTACAAGTGTCCGAGCAAGTGTCCGTTCCAATGACACGAGCTGCATTTTACATTTTAATAGACGCAATCAACCGATCTTGCAGCACATTTCTTTTTGTCTTTTTATATGTATAAGGACGAATGAAGAAATTCTTCTTTCTTTATTTTCTCTAGTCGGCGCTTATTACGGGCAAAGTTCTGATAAAATCCGAGAAAGCGGTCAACATATTTATCCGGGCAACTGGGAAGCGCCGGTCTAAAAATGGCCAAGTATTTGCATAGGAATTGATGCGATCAAGCCGTTGCGATTTTTTTGACATTTATTAACTCCGATGTCATTCGCGATAACATGTACATTTACGCGCTTTACGCGCGCAAGTATTCAGCGGATTTATAGCGCCGGACTGATCGGACTTAATTTACGTGATGGAGAATGACGGAAATAGATTTTTCAATTAATTACAGAAGATGCCATTTTTGACATCTTCTCTAATTAATTAAAAAATCTATTTTTGTCATCAAACTTTTATTTTTTACAGTTATTTAAAAAGGATACTCATTAGCATCAAAAGTTAAATCGATTATCGATTTAAGTTTGTGGATTTACTATTCCAACAAACAGTTGTGTTTTAAGACCGGCAAATAATTTAGGTACTGAGCGCAGTTTGCTGAGTTGGAAAAAGTATACAAAATTTATACAGAATTATTATTAGGCTACTGAGATTTTCAACCTGACTGAAGATGGCATCTTCTCTAATTAATTGTAAGATTCATATCGTTCCTGTCGTATTTCATTTATTACTGTTTATTCCCGTCGCTTGAAAATAGATTTGCCGCCAACTGGCCCCGTCCACATCTTACGTATTCGCGCGGGAGAATGTTGTTGGATTGTGCCATATCAAACTTGTCTCGTTCGTACAAACACGCAGATATCGGGAAATTACTTCTCTCGTGCTGGACGTATAATCGATGTATCTCGTATGTACATGATGATAATGGCATTGCATTGCTACGAAAATATTGGCGATTGCGTATATGTGGTAAGTAAGATTATAATATACCCGCGTGTGCAATTTCATGATTGTAATTATAGATCAGCGTAAAATCGTTCGAATAAAAAATCAAGCAATACGTTTAAATTATACTATTGCATCAGATTTTGTCGTCGATAATCTCACTACTCAATAAATAAGTAAGAACTTGATACATATGCTGGAAGCTATCAGCTATATAGAAAACAACTAATTAAATAAGATGCATGAAGAAAAATTATACTTTGAATTATGTAAATCCGTCAGTATCTCTGGAGTTAAATATGTAAATTAAAAATAAAGTGGCAAATGAATAATTTAGTATTAAAATTAATAATTATATTTTTTTAAACATTTCTAAAACGCAACGAAGCATTTTTTTATTATTTGAAAATTTAGACTTAAAAGTAATTGTACTAACAAACGCAATGTACAATTTTTCCGCAAAATAAGCATTATCGCCTAATAAATTGTACCTATAAATTATATGTCTAACAAATATCTAAGCTCTTCTTAACATTTCTGTAGATCATCCAGAGCCATGTTTGCATAATAAAAAAATAATTGGAAAATGTAGTGTTTGTAGAAAATATTTAGAACGCGTGTGAACTTCGCAAATAAAATGATTTATAAAGAATTTGTGACCATTGTGTATTTATTTAAGACAAATGTCATACCGAGAGTGCTTATGAAGTATTTTATAGATCGGCGGCATTCTCTTAGATACCTATTAATTTGACACGTTAAAAACAATTTAATCTTGTATAAGACGTATTTTTTTAATGACTATTATTTCATTAAAATTATCACAATTTTTCGTACATACAATTTTCATGCTAAATAATATTACGCTAACGAAGCTTTCGACGTACTAAATAACCTCGAACCATTATTGGAAGTAAATAGGTACACCGGACCGTGCGGTCAACAGTTCTATAATTAAAGCATGCTGTTGAGAGCACATACACATATATTGAAACTGTAATATGCACATTCCACCGTTCTATACTATCATTATCCATTATTAACACCTAACCGTCTGCAGTGCGTATACCTGAGCTATTTAAGAGGTCGAGAAAAATAGCTACGTTGTTACATTTATCGTTTCAATTGCCATTTCTCATTTTATAATGGAATATGTGCTTCATTATCGTTATACCATTTAAATACAAACGCAATTCACCAACAGAAAAAATATTTTGTGGCATTTCATATTTTCCAATATTAAAACAGCTAAAGAAGCTAAATGTCATAGGTATTTTGTTACACACTAGGATGACAAATAAATATAAAACAAATATATATTTTTATATCTCTTTACAGAAAAAACATATATAAAACATAGTATATTTTTAATATTCTGTAGAGAGCTCTTCTTTCAACTCAAAACTTTGAGATTCTTTGTAATATTATATTTATTAAACTATTGATGTCTTCTTGTATGTGTCTATATATTTTTGTCATTCCAGTGTACTTGACTCGCACAACATTTGCGTTAATCTGCTCCAACAGATCTTAATGAATGAAATTGTACTGATCCTTAAATTAAAGAATATCAAAGAACAACGGGAGAGAGAGAGATATATATATATATATTTTGTGTGTGACAAGAAGACAATTTCATTGATTAGTCCTCTGCGAGGCCGAGATTGTCTCGTCCGCCTCATATATCTTCTTCGGGGGTTGTTCCACAGGGGTTCTCGCCGACAGGTTCGACCCGATATTGGTCCCGATCGATGTTTGCATGTGGTGACAGGATTATGTTTGAGTCACCGAATCAGTGCCACGGCCATTTGTCACCTCGAGATTAAATAGAGAACCAACTGCCTTCGAGGAACGGGTGGGGAATGGGATACAAGGGTGACTACTAGGCAGTGTTCCCTCAAACCTACCACCGAGAACGCCTTTACACCCCTCACGAAGATAAGACGTTTTATGACACAGACTACTTTGTCATTGTATTAGCATCACATTGCGATCAAATATTTTCAACCGTCTATCTAAATCTAAAAATGTTTATGACTGGTATTCTAATAATCTTTCAATCTTGTTACATCGTCTATGGCAATCGTAGCAATATTTATAGCAAACAAATTATAAAAATAATAAAAAAATATTTGTTAATACTTAATACTTAAGATAATGCATTAAAGTATGTAAAATATATTACTTCTAATATTCCACAGAATATTGGAAGTACCTAATATATTTTTTCTAAAGTATATGTAGCAGAACCGAATCAAGTAAAATTGCGAATATTTCAATGTTCGGCATAAGACATAAATTGTTAAAGATCAAGAGTAACACATATAGAAATATAATATAAAATGTTAAAAATTAAACTAAAAAAATGTAATATGTAACAAATTTTTAACGTTAAGAAAAAATCCTCACTTTATCTAAGAAAATCTATAGAAAAGTATATATAACTTCTGTGGATATTATGTTTCTAAATAAATTCTAAAACATAAAATAATAGCAATATATTGCGGACAATAAAAGTAAGTAAAAATATTAATGTGTGTGTGGTACAAATTTTCTCGAAAATTGGTTTGCAGATGAGGGAAGGAAGAGAAAAGTGTTACATTAGAAAAATCTTATAGAATAAAATTTTGAATTGAAGCAAAACTTCAACTTTCAGTTTTACATGTACGAAATGATCGCCAGCAGGCTTGAGATAACCGGTGCACTCGAAAGGCTTTAGCTTATCTTGAAGATATGATAAAGGGCCAACCACACCGGTTCGGCCTCTTCTCGCACTCGTTCTTGTTCTCGTTTTTTAATATTTTTTTAGTTGGGACAACATCTCGCGGTGTATCGCCTCGTGTCGACTGTGCCTGATCTCTCGAACATGCGGTATCCTTTATCGTGTAAAAAGCCGAGATAGCATTTATCTGAATAATGTTGGCTTTTGAAGCCTAACGCTACGTGAATACGTTGCGCAACTATTACATGAGAATTATCATGGAGCTAAAAGACTAAAATGTATGTTCGTATATTTTTTCTCCAATCAATTTAATCGATGTGCAACTTGACAACTTGAGTATCGTTTGTACTGATCAATTTCTGATAAGATTAAATAATTGTGTAAGGTACTTTTTTAAGTTAAATATAAAATTGTGTATAATCTATTAAGATTATATTAGTGAAAGATTCATATTATAATTTTTATTAACATTTCTCTTAATTATTTTTATGGAAATATCCATTATTTTCTTATTACCTATTTTGTTCTAAATTTTAGATGCATGAAAAAATTATAAAAAATTATATCATTGGTTTTTATTTACTAATAAACTTGGATATTATATCTGATGATCAATTTGATCAATTTTTCTTCGTGAAAATTTTCGAGATGCACGAATGTGCCATTTTTCCAGACGGATGTGGCATCTGAAACGAATCGGCATTTAGAAAGATGCAAAGCGCAGCATCTGCCCGTTTTTCCACGCGGCGCATATACACGTACGTGGACGGCCCTGACAAAAATCACGCACGTGAAAAGGTGGGGTGCATAAATTATGGTGCCCGCCATGTTTGTCCCGTGGCGTGGCGATTGGACGAGCGAAAAAACAGGAATCCATCCCCCGGTTAAGTGCTCCCACACGCGTTCGCTTTTCACCCCAACGACGAAACAGCTCGCGCCGAAATACGCCATTTCTCTTGCACGATTTGGGAATCTAGTGCTGAAAGTTTCAGGGTGGGAAACTTCTTTGCGAGATTCGCATTGCTTATACGAAAACTGTCACACATATACACACACATTCATAATCCTCCTCCCTGCTACGTGCGTATTATTTATTGAAAAATATGAGAGATGTATAATCACTTGAAACTAACGCCTATTCATCATCGCTTATAGATTTCTCCAATTTGGAAACAGGATCTGTATAAAAACTGCGTGATTCGCTGCTCAAATACCTATTTATAAATGGATTATATTGAATATTATAAATATGTACAAAATATTCGCAAAAAATATGTCATATTTGTACAAGTAGATACATTTTTCTTAAATAAGGTACATTTGATGTTTTCTTAATAAATGTTCAGTGTTATTTAAGAACAAATTAATATCCAACAGCAAAAATCTGATGCTTATATTTGGATAACGCTTATTTTTCACTGCATGCTTGTAGTTCTTCTTGGACGTAAGTACATAAAAGCTTAACCAGTGAGTAATGACGAAAGATTGCATAAGATTTGATTCACACAGGCGTAGAAAGAGTTAAAAATTAATGGATTCCACGTAGTATTGAAATATAGTGTTTGACTACTGCTTCTGTAGAAGCTTACACCTGGCGCTCTTGCGCATTCAGCGCAAATTGCATTTCATTGTACTACACAAAGGCAGCACGTTGCTTACAACTTCGGTCATCGAACTCTACTAAACGTATGACGCAAATTTTCGTGTATGAGGTGTTCGGAAATCCACGCGAGAAAATACTTATTAAATCTATTATGAAGTAGATATTTTAATTTTTATATTTACATGCGAAAAATAGTTATCTATTAAAAATAGGATATTAAAAAGCTGATTAAGAATTTAATTTTAGAATTTAATTTAGTTATTAAATAATCACGAAAGATGAATGAAAATGATAAAATTAATGTAAATAATAAATTAATATAAATTAATATATTATTATCTAATTATTATGTAAATTAATATAAAATTTACATAATATTATTAATCTCTATTAGTAAAATAATGAGTTCAAATGCATTACTTTGTTTTCGTCAAATAATATATGTGATATTCTGATATCAAATAATATCTACATCTCTTCTGCACACAATTATAATTAAAAGCAGTAATATCTTATTTCAAAAATAATCATGTTATTAATTATTATTCCTAATTGCATTATGAAAATAATGCACTTACAATATGAAAAACAAATAGCTATTAATATCCAAATTGATTATACAAAACGGATAATATAACAGTCAGCTTAAAACATGCCATTGAAGATACTTATCTGGGCCATTAATAAAAGTTGCGTTTATACTAATAAAAAATCTAATATCTTAATTGATTCACTAATTTCACTAATATCTTTACAAACTCACTTATCTTCGATTTATCGATTTATTAGTACTAGAATCCGGTTTAAACACATGCATGTGTATAGGAATTTGCGTAAAAGTAAATACATGTTTCTCTTTTATCTGTCGAAGTCAGCGATGCGCATTTGCATGAAGGCACTACAAGTGACATTATTGCGTCAAAGTGCACACGTACGGACAAGCCGCTCCCCTCCGCAGGAAGTCGGCGACTGCGGCCGCATCGCGCTAATGGAAATCGTAAACATTAATTAGCGGAGCACCCGTGGTCCGCGCAACGAGAAATGGAATTCGATTCTAGTACAGCTATATTTCGACAGCTGAAAAGCCTCTCTGTCTATCGCGCGTGCTCACTCCCCCTACCTCTCTTCGTATCTTTCTCAATGCTTGGCGCAGAGCGCATCCCGAATCGTCGATTATGAATCAGCGATCAAGTTCCATCGAGCATTGTTTCGCGTATGGTGCACTGATGGATGATTTGGTAGCTTTGATCAACAAGGCCGCTACATCAAATAGAACTGGCTGCGTGTATAACAAATCACGATATATGTTATGTATCCCATCCCACTAACGATGTAAGCGTAATTTCGGTTGATTAGCTTCACAGTTTCATTAACGTAAATTACAAATTATCAATAGTACCTAACGTTGCTAATACCAACCTTTGTGTTATTAACGTCATTTGCTAATTTGGAAGTAAGCACGATGCTTATTTAGTTATATACTCATCAAAGCGTGTATCATTTTTTCTTTCTTCCTGTCTGTATAACAAATGCAAAAATATTTAATCTTTTATAATACGAGTTATATTCTGTAATACGAGTTACGCCGATGCAACAAGAGCAACGCCACCGGCTTTGTTTTGCCGCTCGTTTCGACATGTTTCCGGTAACATCCTGCTATCTACCATGCGTGTTTGCCGGCTTGTCAGGTTTGACCATTCGCTTACATTGTCAGCACCTTTTTTATGCGATTGTCTGCGCCGTTATTCGATAAACCTATCGTCGTTTACGCCCTCCAACTGACTGCTTCCCGCTCAGATCCGATATGAGGCTTAACCACAAAACTGGAAAACCCCGGACAAAAAAGAATAGCTATAAAAACTGAACCAAAAATTGAGTTAATCAACTGTCGTATAATACAAAAATTTACTATAGAATATTCGTAACATTTCTATTTTTTTCTAATTGTAAGTAAAAAAAAGTAAGTTATATTTTTATTCCTTTAGCTGCACAATAATCTTCCTAAAGCAAATAGACAATAAAATATATTCAATACTAATAACACTGAAATAGAATTAAACTCTAAATCTAAATTAAAATTAAATAATAATTTAGTCTAGTTTTTATAGAATTGCTGCTTGATTATGTATCGAGAATCAAAATTTAAATCTTTGAATTAGAAATATTTGAATTATTGATTGAGTTTATAGATGTCCTCTCTTTTCCAAATACTCTCTCTTGGATTCCTAATTTCCTATATTTGCTATTCCTATAGATTATCTGTTATATTATTCTCTTCAAATTTTCATCGTTCCTTCGCTAATTATTTCTACTCTCCTTCCCTATGCCTCTTGACGCACTCGATATACCACGTTTACGCAATACGCGCTACAGGTGCGGATGGTGGCGTAGCTATCGAGAGGAGATCGAGAGGATCGAAAGCGAGCGGAACAAGGTCCCCTCGATTCAGCGATCCATGAAGCCTCCGGACGCGAGAGGCGTTGTAAATCTCTGTCATGCTCCATAAATCCCACCCTCGATGTACCGCTCTACCCGAGATTATATACAAGTATACATATATGCGTATGGATCCTTTTCCGGCGTTACCATCACTCGGACATGGATTTCAAAAAAGAAGAAACATCGGCCAAGAAAGGAGGAAGATAAGGAAGTCCATGTACTGTTCGGTATTTTCGATCTCCTGGTAGACATGCTTCATAAATCCGCTCGTACATAGTTTTTATCGCGAGGGATCTACAGGATCGACATCGCAGATCGATATAAACTTGACTGATTACGCGGATGTTCGGTGTGCAACACCGTCAGAGTAACGCAATGCTGTCTCAATAAAGGCCAAAAGCGAAAGAGAATATAATATATACGTAAACTTTCTAGATGAATATATAATTATAGTTCTCTAAATTTTATTCATAAATGGCGTCAAAACGGAGCATTTCATTATAAAGATTATAAGTTAATAGTAATAATTTAACTGAATTATAACATCTTTCGTTATAAAAATAGTTTTTATTCTATATTTTGTTATCTTAAAGACTTAAACAAACCACATAAAAAATTGTGGCGCAGAGAGTTGTGCGCTAGTCTAGTGAGCCGAAGTCACCGGGGAACCGAGTTCAAATCCGACAAAGATCGTCGGTTTTTATTCGATCGCCACCTCTCGGGTGATGGCACACAACCTCTCTGCATTTGGAGAAGTTGAATTTGCAGTTTGAATCTTATAATATATTTTTGCGTGAGTTATCAGATCATCTTTCGATCAGATCATCATTGTGTGTGAGTTATCAGATCATCTTTCGCAATTGCATATTTGCGAATAATATGTCGATACATAATTGATATTTCAAATCGCATACAAGTTGTTTTATTAATATATAGTGTATGTATGTTACAATAATAACGAAAACGTCAAAATTATTATAACTACATATTCATATAATAGATTCTTAGATATCACGGAAAATGTTATGGAAAACGAAGAACAACAACTTCCGGCAGTGAGTTACGAAGGATAAGGATAAGCTTGTAGAAGTTGCGACAAGTTAGACACTCGAGTCCGAGTTGAAAAACTGTTCCTTTCTTGCGGTTTAACGCGTCCGTCTGTTCATGAATTCTTGAAATTGCTTACCGAATACGATAGACGAGATCCGTTTTTGACCACATGTAGAAAACCAATTATCTTACAATTATCGAATGTCGATGCAGTCGCTCATGATTAGTAATGTGTTTAGCAGATACAGAGAATTTCCACAAATAGCTTCGAAATGATATATTGAGCTAAGGGTTTATAATAAACTAAATGTTAAAGATGGTGTTAACAGTTAAATATAAACAGCCGTTTCCTCTTTTATAAATTTTACACATGTTAGCTTTAAATTTTAATTTCCGGGCGCGTAATCAACGCCCTATCAGTGGATTCTATTTATTATTTAGTGTATCTTAGGCTCGTATTTATTTCGCTTTTTTCATATTTGTTTAAAATTTGCTCATACCCGGAAGGAATGTGGTTAGAGAAAGATAGGTGCTACTAGATAAAGATCTTTCTTTTCGTATTGCAGGGATCTTGTCTTTGATATTTGGAATTCTATCGATGCCTACGTGATTGGCAAAAAGGTCGATCACAAACAAAAGCTAATAAGCACATTTATAGATCACATCGTCCATATTCTCCATTATGAATTTTCGTGGTGTTCTTAAGTATTTCTGATTTTCTGTTAAAGAACTTTCATATTTCATTACATAAGTAGGTTAATCTATCCTTTACTCATCGTCTAAAGCTACTTTCGTGTTAGTGGTTTCGTTAATTTTCTCACGTATTGATTTTTTCAAAACCAAGTATTTACATTTCTGAGAGAGACGCATTGCGCTTTGAATTACATTATACTGTACAGATAAGTATTAAGATATTTTTTAATATTTGCGAAAAAAACCATCTAAACGAAAATAAAATCCTTCGGGTCTTTAGCTACCACTGTGACGTTTTTTTACAAGTAATGGAAAAATGGTACTGTTCATAGGTAATGGAAAAAATCGCGCGCACCGACAGCGCGTGTGATTGTAGTTAATGGGAATATCCCGGGGCACTTCGATTTCCAGTATTAATTGAGAAAGCTATACCTTGCATTTCCACGTATTATCCGGTAGAAAAGCGCACAGCCCCTCTTGCGGAATTTTTTTTCTCGCCATTAGCCTGAAGCTAATTACACCTTTAGTCGACGAACAAAATTGCGTTTCGTATAAATTAAAATGGTTGCGTGTGGTTGCGACGGCAAGATATTTTTCGAGCGTAATAAAGAGAAATAATAAAGTGCCGTTTCTGTTCAACGAACGCAACGTAAAAATAAAGTCGTTAGGCACCGATGTATTTGTTTTATTAATATGAATGGAGCGAAAAATCGTACTGCTTGTATAACAAAATAAATTCAAAAATGTAACTTCGTCATTTTAATAAATAAGCATAAGCCATGCTTCGAATTAACACGTTGAATTTATGAATCTGTGTACATACCTATATATTTGTGCTTTTATCAGTGAAATTAATGATTATTCAGAAAACGCTAACTTATTATCACTTGTAAGAATCAAGAAAGTATCTATAATTACTCGTTCGACAAAAAATTTGATAGGTGATTTAGCTATAATCATCTATTCTGTAGCAATAATAATGGATTTAATTAAACATTCACTGAAAACTGCTATAACATAAAATAGAGTCAATAATTTTTTTATCAGTCACGTAAAACGATTACAGTATGCATATTAATAATTATGAGTCAGTGTTATTTCTAAAGAGAAAAGTTATCTTTTAAAAGATGGATAAATTATCTTATCTGTTTTTCTAATGAATATAATTAAATACGAATATGTATTCAAATTATGCCATGTAGTTTTAATCCGTCTTTATATGCATAAAAATAATCGACATTAAAAATAGATAGAACTTACCTGTTACAGATCTTGTTAAATATTTATTTAGTTTCTGTTTATCTTTGATCCGTAGATTATTATAATCGTGCGCATTTACTTACTCGTCTAACACTTCGATCAGCATCAACCGTATGATCGCAATAGATGAAATTTTTCGATTTGACTAATATTTATTTTATAAACCCCGAGATTATATTCGCGAACGGTGAAGTGCGTATCTTAATTAGCTTCTTTATGTCTGTCCTCTGAAATAATTGCTCATCAATTATCCGCTTATCCGGCCGAGATGATTATCGTTGTATCGCTGATACATTTAACGCATGATCAGCGCGTTCGGATAGAGCGATCCAGAAATGATCCGATAGTCTATGTGTCATTACAGCGTCAGTATGTGGGTGCTCGTGCGCGAGCATTCTTATTTTCCTCCTTCCCGGCCAATTAAAATTGAAAATTACGTCGAGCAAACTCAGCGACACCTGCGCGAATCTACATACTGGATTGACGAGTGCCATATTCAGAGCTGCCTTTGCATCAGGCTCATATCTGGAGTATACACGTATGCTAGTCATGTATATACTACGGTGTACAAGGTACCACTTTCAAATCGATCGACCTTGCATCATTGCCGGCGCCTTCTCGAATAATCTCGGAGGGATCGCCAGCGTTTGCATGCGGAAGATCGCATGGAATAGAAATTCCGTGTGTAAAGCTGAGAATAAATGAACAATCTCATTTAATTTTATTAAAAATATAGTGCTGCAAAGTACGTGCTGTAACGCGCTGTATTTTGACATCCGTGTTATATATATCTACTTGTGTGTATTTGTGCGGTCAAAAATTACATAAAAAGTAACATTAAACTTGTACAAGAATTTGTAGCTACATGAAACTGTAATCGTAGAGACGGAAATTCATCGAGACGGAAAAAATCTAGTCCTGTTTAACTTAGCTTTAATGATGTCTTTATTACACTATCATTAGATTTCACTTAATGATAATGCACAAAAATGCATGCGCGTATGTGTATGCATATTTATTTACTGCAAATGATATTCATTTGCTGCAAAATTAACAATAATTAACCTGAGATTGAGAAAGAGCTGAACGGCGGTGTTCTCTTAGAGAACTGAAACGGTAGGGTCGGTAGGCGCGGACAAGTTCGTTCGCCCACACGAGTGTCTATCAATAGCTTCTTTCGTCAGGTCTATCATGCGATGTTAGATCATTACGAGTTGTAAATTATGCGGTGAGCACACGCGTGCATCGAGAAACTGAGTGTCAGCATAAAATCACACTTACAGAATCGGAGCCGTGGCGGAAAGAGTGATATCATCGGTGGTGATGGTCTATCGATATATAGAGGATTATACGTCGCTCTTACGTAACATTTACACGAGAAATATATTCGTTGCATATCGTATACTATTTTATTTAATGATATCTAACAGTTTCAGTGAAAAGAAGAAGAAAGAGCTAGCAAAAATAAATCTGCGATAAATCTGAATTTTTTTAAACACGTATGTCATATTATTTAGAATAAAGCTAGTAGAATTTAATATCGTAGTATTTTGTCAAATTTCCTTAAATAAATATTTGATTTGAAAATAATCTCTGAAGTGTGAAGATAATGTCAAAGATAATAATTATTTTTCATATATCTTTAATTTGCAATATTAAATGTCTGATCAAGCCGTGAAATTGTGTCTTTCCGCGCGATTCTGGAAGAAAAAACTCGATATATGATTAAATATTTTAGAGAGAGAGAGAGAGAGGGGGGGGGGGGAAGGCGGGAGGCGGTTATTATCAAAGTATAGTTGATAATCTGAACTCTCAGCATCTTGTTGTTTCTCTAAGAACTGGTTTTTTTATAAAAATGATTATCGTATTACAAATTAAGATATAGAATACGTAAACCGCTGTTTACAGGAGCACTTTAATGAAGAAATTATCGTGACGTAAAATCTGCATGAATATATGCCTGAATATCTGCGAGAGATATGCGCGCTCTTTTTACAGCGAATCGTTGCATATCGCCGATTTATCAAGACATTGATACATCGGTATATCGAATCTTTCTCATAGTCATAATGATACTCAATAATCATTGATCTTTTATACGTATAATCATCAATTATTTTTAATTGTTCTTCAAACAATTAAGTAGCATTTAACTATAATCGATCAATCGTTAATTTCGAGCCATATCTTGAACCATGATATGAATCTGCACTGCAAGATAGTATCCGTTATTCTTTTCTCTGAGATATACTGATTATACAAATATACAAGTAAACGCTAACAAAATTATTGTAAGAAAAACATTAAAAAAAGACTAAATATAAAATACATTTTCTATAAAAAATATACAAAAATTTATATGTAAAATAAGTTGGAAATAATATAAAACATTAAATTTCGACATGAATACTATCTATGTTACATGCAAATTATATATCAGAATAGTTGAAAGAATAGATATAAATTTTATCTATATATGTTACATATATTTTTTTTTTAATTAAATAGAAAGTATTACTTAATTTATAAGATATTTAACATATCAAAGTCTCCAATATATATTCAGCAATTTTTAATTATTATGATAATGCAGAAAAAAGTGTATTATCATATCAAAATAAAATTAATTAACATATCTGTCTGCATATTAATCCGTAATCGTAGTACTCTGAACTGCCTGCTAGCTCAATGACCTCACGTGTAAAGTATATTTATCTCTCTTTGGTACCATACGGTCTAAAAAGCAACGGATAAAATTTTGGCTACACGAAACTTCAGTAAAACTTCATATTTCCGTCCGTAAGGTCATTGACTCTCATTGTCACGAACAATACGGTACGCATGGCGTTTTCGTTGCAAGTGACGGGTTCAATGCGCTCTAGCATTCTATGTTGCGTACCACCTGTAGGGAGGTCATGCGCTTATGCGTCGAGCATATCGCGGAACCATGTGCTCTGAAAATTGACGGTGTTTTCGCGGTAGCATCAATTACGTGACTACGGAAGACCAGGCTGAGGGGGGGAAATAGAGGAGGGGTGGGCGCGGAAAATGGCTATACGACGTGTTTGTACGATCGCGCGCGTGCTGCGTGTGTGTGTACCCGGTGATCGAAATCAACCGTGCTCGAAGCTCGCGACATACGGTCCCCCGGAGTCATTGACACCGAGGGCCGCCATGGAGTTCAATTGGATGCCCCTGTGATTTTAGACTCGCCGTTGATTTACGGATTGCGCCGAGAGAAAGGCAATTCGCATCGCATTCGAATTCACAACGAAAGGTAGGTACACCGTGCACCAAGATTGCTCGAGAAGTATACAAATGCTTTGTGAAATGCAATGCAAATGCATTTCACAAATGTTAAATGCAAATTTAATTAAACTCTTTGATTAACTAAGATAAAAAAACGCCTGTTAATATTCAAGTAAAATTTTTTATATAACATATTAATGCTCTATTAATTATCATATTAATATTTTGAAGAACCATTATATAGATTAATAAAAAATATACATATATTTATTTAAAAATGATTTTATCTTATCAAAAGTAAAAGAAAAAAGAATATTTCGCAATAATTTTTTCATTTTCTAATCAGATAAAATCCAGATTAGATAAGCAGTATAAGTTATTTGTGCAGTTTATATACTTATTTCCTTTCGTGGATGCCCAAGATATCATTTAGACAGATCTACTTATGGAGATGGTTCTTTCTTGACACGATAACTCAACAATAGTGCGTTCTATAATGCACATAATTATTGATTACATAATGGTTGCACTTACACGGTAATCTCATTCATTACGAAACATTAACACTCTTCCGCGCAACATCTGCTATCGATAATGGATTAACTGTTAAACACAACTATCCGCAATCAGCAAGGAATTCGCATTACGCGTTACGGCAACTAAGATTCCGACGATTTATCCCGCAATCAAGACTCTTTTCATATAGATACTCGTCAGTCTTTGAACCGACAAACAGAACACGATATTCTCTATTCCCATCTATGGCGGCGCTCAGAGTCATTAGCGATCATTTTACGAAAATTAAATAGTCTCTGTTTTTTACCAACATTTTTTTACCAACATAATCAGTTTGCAACCTCAAGAGAATTGCAGTTGCAATCACATTTCTATACGGGTTATCTTTAGATCAACCTATATCAAATTTTTCTTTATAAAACAGTATACAACTATAAATATTATAATTTGTAATAAAATAATGACTGTAATATGTAAAGTGTAAACTATATAAAGTGTTACGACACTAAATTGCCGAAATTAAGATAAATTATGTATAATTCGATATCCTCCAATCATGAGAGTCAGCAACGCAATTTGCAATATGATACAATACTTGCACTGTAAAATACCGGATAATAGATCGGTCTTTTTTTTACCTCGATCTCGATGATCGTAGACTCTCCAGAGAGCGGTTCGTCACTTTATCAGAGTTTCGGCAAATGCGTTGTTATCGCAAATAATCACTGTCGTTAAAACGTCGCTTTGTGTCGCGACGTATCGCTCTAGAGCGCTCTAGAACGACAAGATCGATAACATGTAAGTCTGTAGACATTTTAATTACGCGTAAACTCTCCGATATGCACAAGTGACTTATTTATAGATAAATGTACAGGCACATCACATGTCGTAACGCGATTCAGCTGTGATGTCATTTCTTGTCTCTTACGTGTAATTCTAATCAACGAATCATCGAAAAATGCCGCTTTCTACAATGAAGTATTACGCGGCGATGTTCTTAGATTCACACCTCATGCGAGAACTAGGAAAATGTGAAAATGTGCGAGGAAAAAAAACATTGCATTATGTGTACTAAGAACGTTGATTTCGCATTACGCGACACACATTGTTCTAATAATGCAAATTCTTCCAGTTGGATTTTCACAGAAAAAACAAACCAAAAAAGGTTGTCCTATTGTATTTGTACTATCTAATCTTTAAAATATTTTTAATTTTTGCTTGTATAATTTTCTATATAAATTTAATAAATAAATAAACACTAAAATAAAGATAAACTTTCTAAAATTTATAACTTCAATATAATATTAATATAGAAAATATATTTTAAATAATAGGATTGAAAATTAAGCTGTCCTCAGTTCACTGATCAGTATTCTGTCTCACTAATGACCGGTTCACGTGAAATTCACGTGCGCGTTTTTACGCATCGCCGCGTAAAAGTGCACCGAAAGTCTCGATCGAGCAACGACTTCCGATATATCATATGGTGTCGAATGCATGACGCGTCAATACTTATAACATTGACATGTGCGATATTATATTGTATTCGCTTAATAGTTAAATACGCGTGAGCATGTACGTGCCGGTAAGAAACGGCGTTTCCGCGCGGAGGGCAATGAGCTTCATATATACTGAAAAGCGCAAGCACGCCACGAACCGTACACGCCCATCGCTCTTTACGCCTTTTTAAAGTAATGACCACTGTCATTACTTCAATTGTTCGACGAAAGGGCGATAACCTTCGCCATGCTTATGAAGTACATTAAATGTTGGCCGTTGACATGTCAGGAAGTTTCGATGCTCGTATTCATTGCAGTTTATCGATATACATATATATATTATTTTGATATTCGGAGCAATCGATAACCAGTTGCGTCTAAATAAAAACATGTGTCTACCTATAGAAATTTTATATCAAAGGAACAAAAAATGGTAAAAATATATACAATGATTCAATGATATTAAAAGACACAAGATAATATGCTCAAAAGAATTAATATTTTTAGGAGGCAGTTGAGAGTATATTCGAAAAATATTAACATATCCATTTAAAATTTTTCATGATATGTAAATTTCTCTAAAAAATAATGTATTTATTTGTAGTAATCGATAACCAGTTGCGTTTAAATAAAAACATGTGTTTGTCGGTAGGAGTTTTATATCAAAGAAACAAAAAATGGTAAAAATACAAAGATTCAATAATATTCAAAAACAGGAAATAATATGCTCAAAAGAATTAATAACTATTTAGAAGGCAAAAGGCAGTTGAATATATTCCAAAAATAAAATATCCATTTAAAATTTTTCACGATATGTGAATTTCTCTAAAAAAGAATGTATTTATTGATACTATTTAGTTAGTTATGATATAATAAATTTTCTATGAAAAAGTTAAAATCATGTAAGACAATGTTACATATTTATATTCACTACGTATTTTATGTATTTTCAAACGCTTGTGTCCGTTGTTTAAGGATGTATGGATGACAGATGAGAGTATTACCAAAAATCTAAAAATTTCATAGATTGTTCTATTATTACGTCGGAGTATCTGTGTAAAATTTTAGCACAATTCTCTTATTGGTTTAAAAGTTATTTAATTTTTTTGTTTGCATTGATTCTTATTATGTCACGGGATTGGCTGCACCAATCTTATTCGGACTTATAGTCGCAATCGAAAGCTTGTATCGACATTATAAAAGTGTAGTTAGATTTTTTATTACGGCTTTAGTTTCTGAGATATTTTAAACGAGTTTGTTGATGTATGAATTTTCTTCTTATTCTTATAATTTGGTGAGGAAAAAAACAAAAGAATAAGAATTAGAAGAAAATTTATGCGTCAACAAACTTTCGATTAAAATATCTCTGAAACTAAAGCCGTAATATAAAAAATCTAACTACACTTTTTAAATATAATGTCGATACAAGCTTTCGATTGCGACTAGTCCGAATAAGATTGGTGCAGCCAATCCCGAGATATGTTAAGAATCAATGCAAACGAAAAAATTAAATAACTTTTAAACCAATAAGAGAATTGTGCTAAAATTTTACACAGATACTCCAACGTAATAATAGAACAATCTATGAAATTTTTAGATTTTTGATAATACTTTCATCTGTCACCCATACATCCTTAAGAACTTTTAAATATATTTAAATGCATGCTATATATAATCTCATTCATCGATGTGAAATATGACTATTTGTAATGCAAAGTTTAAAATAAATATCCGTGATGGCAATAATTTAATGTATTATATACATCGCTTATCGTAAACAAGAACTTCTTGATAAAATTTGATAAAGAAGAAGACTGCAATATTTAATAGTAATAAATAAAGTTGAACTATGATTTAGTTGTGACACTTTGCACGCGTTAAGCGTCGAATGATGAGTAGAAACGGTCTGATAAGTTAGCTGTGACGATCTGAGATCGTAACTACTCTTCGACGCTATTAAGGAGCAGAGACACCCCCAAACCAACCCTCTATTCCCTGAGGAGTTTGCGCGTGACCGTTTAACGATCCGCAGCCATCTTGGACGCATGGCGTCGGTGTCGCTCGTCACGTCACCCAACGGGGTTGCGGCTTCCCCGGAAACTGCAAAGGAAATTCTCGGTTCTTATCACCTACGATAGATGGCGATGTTGGTTCTTATCCGGTTTTCCAGGGGTGTGTGCGCCGGACATAAAATAAACCCTCTCAACCCTTTCAAACATTCCAGCATTTCAGAATTCTAACTATGGTCCTACAGAATCTGTTGGAGAATAGGTACTATTTTGCCTGTACTTCATACGCAAGAAATTACTGCATACTTTCTAAAAAAACAGTCAAATTCTTATTTCACCGAAATTTCAAGTAAATATCCCATTAGATAAATTTTTCACTTTTGCAAGTGCAGGACCTTAGGAAAAGATACGATAAGGGCACAAAGAGTGATTTATAATTTATGAAGGCTAAGAAGAGAATAGAGATAATTTCTTTCTATTCTTATAATTACAATTAATAAATTATTTTGTTCGGAAAAATCTTATTAATGTAAATACGAATAAAATTAATAAATAAATTTTGAAAATTCAGAAGCATATTGTAGCATATAAGCACTGAGCACCATAAGAGCACTGAGTAACACTTAATTTCTTACCCCCAAAATATAGATGGATAAGTAATATGTGGCTTTCGTTCGTATAACGTCCTTTTCTTTCTTTCTCCGAATATTTCATCCGGGTCGAGTTATGGGACTGTAATGAACACTAGGTATTTGGATAATCGAAAATTATACGTGAAAGGAAGGTAACATTATTAAAGAGATCTCGGGCCGATCTTAACGGCATACCGTAATTTCAACGATTCATTATCGTCGGTAGGATGCGAATGAAAGAGAGAGGGCGAGAGAAAGGAAAGGAGAGTCACGGCTGTTACACGAAGCGCATAAACGCCCCAGCACGAGAGGCATAAAGAGCGCCTCCTTGCGTTTATCGATCTAATTGTCGGAGGGCTTAATTGCGGGGGATGAGAGACGACCTTGAGGAGGGTCGTTGCTACTACCACCTCCGCCGCCGCCGAGACCGAAGTTCGAGCTGGGACTTCCGTGAGAGAAGGTAATTACGAAAGTGACCTGCCCCAACGAAATTTGCTTTCCTTCGAAGACCGAGCGCCTTGTTAATGAAGAAACCATCGTTGCACGTGGTTCTGATCCACGTGGACCGGAAGCCAGCATTCTTGCACATCATCAATCACAAGCGGAAAAATTTTATAATATATTTTCATCAACGTGTGCAAGAATAATAATCAAAATTAATAATTTTGAAACAAAAACATTTGCCGTTCATTGATTTTAGGTACTTTATTATAACTTTATGATGGAATTGAATATTGAAGAGAAGCATAAAAGAAAGAGAATCGATTTGTGAAACCTCTATACGTCTATAATTACTAAATTAATATTTTAGTTAAATGCAGTAGTTATATAATTAATATATTATGCTGTAAATTAATTAAATATCAAGTAACTAACGCGGTTTCATACATCATGTATTGTCAATGATATTATGCGTTTTAACGTATAACATTGACTGTTGTTCTATTGTAATCAACTTAATAATACTTTATGTAAAAGTAATTTTGTGTTAAGATTATAGTGAATTAAACATTAATAGATTGTTTAATGATATAAATATAACACATTTAATATATACTAATGTTAAGATGTATAATCACAACAAGCTATCTATTAATTGGATTTAATTTTAATTAAATTTAATAATAAAATATATCAAATAAATTTATATAAAAACAATTAAAAACTGTTTGATTTTTCCATACATATGTAGATATATTCATAAATTTTGCAATATATTTCATATATTATAAGATTTATTTCTTTTTCACAATCTAATTATTACATTTAGGCAGTAATGTCAGGCAATAATATTAATGTCTGAATATGTATCCGTGTGTGTTGTCAATTAAAAACAAAGTGTGCAACGTTATAATATCATAACATTTAACAATAATATTCCGGATATTAATACGAAATATCGACGTAAGTTGAAATATGTATATTGTGGTGACAGAAAATGCAGAAAACGGAAGGGGCCGTGGTTAGTAAAAACGAATAAGTAAGGACGGTTTCGATTCAAAAAGTCAGAGCAACTGCAGACGCGCCGAGAAAGAGAAATCTCTCAGCTCGTAACCGGTATGTCTCCTTTGATGGGAAATCCGTGAAAAGTCGAGATTGAATTATCCTACCGTCGTCGTCGCAGGGATAGAGGCGGACGAGAAAGCGAAACGAGAGAAAAAGAACTAAGTACAGACGAATACGGAAAGGGATGATGCGAGAGTGGGCGGAGAAGAAGAAGCGAGAAAGAGCGAAAGCGCCGCACGAGAGGGAGGGAAAATGAGAGAAAATAAAATATAGCCCGGCCATTGGCGCGACTTCGTTTCGTACATTTTATTTGAGCCAATTGGATTTATTTATGCGGGTGGCTCTCAGGGTTGGGGCTGGGGCGCATGAGAGGGTGAGTGAGGCGGAATGGCGGCCGGTAAAGGAGTTTCCCTCTTTTACCGCCTGGCCACCCCACCACGCCCTTTCGCTGTCCGGACTCCGCACTTTATTGTATATTTAATTCCTTGTTGTTTATCTCCGTCCCGTTTTCGTACCTCGTGCAGGTTTAAACAGATATTTCAGCAGCAGAAGGCCGTTGTGAGAGCAAACGAGACGGCGAGACAGGGTGCAAAAGTAAAAGGGAAATGAGAGAATAAAGGGGTGATAAAATCTTGCCGAAGGTGGCATTATTGCTCTTTGAAATTCGCTTGTGCATTTTCTGTTGAAGCTGCACATTCGCGATATGTTGCACAATTCAGATTCATTTGATAGAACAAATTAAACGCTGAATAAAATTAATCAATTTTTATCATTGCAATCGCAGATTGTTCAATGAAAGAGTATTTAAAAAATCTATATTACGGACAAAATAACTATTATGATAAATAAATAAGAAAACGGCGGGCATTGTATTTATAGTTCTATAGAAGTAATGTAATATAATCTCTTTTTTTTTGGAAATTTAATATAAAAATATTTCAAATATATATATATATATATACAAAAATACTTGTACAAAATAAAAATTTTTATCTCTTAAAATATCCATCAATATTTTGGTACTTACAACATTACTTCCATACCTGTTGGATACAGTAACATGTAGCACATATGTATACGTTGGTAAACCATGTATTATTCTATCAGAATATTCTGTGGTTATTCTAGTCAACAACTAGATCAATTCAATAAATTCTGGCGAAATTGGTAGAACCAATTGGGTACAAATGCTAGCAGAATAGCTCGCTTCCGCTTTTGAAACCACGAGTGCCAATTTAGTCCGAGTCAACCCCTCGCGACATTGTTAAACAATATACATTTTTGAGGTTACGTAACAAGTAACTTATTGAAGTACAGAGAGAAAGAGAGAGAGAAATTGTATATTATAGAGAAATTATGAATATTATAACAGAAATTTAACACAAAAAATTGTAAATGCTACAATCTTAAGTGAGACATCATGTAACTGCTTTTCCTACAGACATAATTTTGAAAACGTCATGTTTACGAGCTCTTTTGTGTCAAATTTTTGACAGAACTTCGACTTTTGCATTTACGTTTTTGTTCGTAAAAGTCAATGACAAAAGTACAATTTTGGAGGAAGAATGAATGCGCCGCAAAAGCAACCGGGAGCCACGGAGGGGATAGGGCAACTGGTTTACTTCCGGTTCACCCTATTCGCGCCACTATCCGGCACGAGCTGCATTCTCACGCTCATCTACATACTTGGCTATACATCAATATTCGGGGCGGCCGAAAAAACGGATCCCGTTTTGCATACTGGACCCCCCGCTCGTGTCGTTTCTTCTTTCGTAGGGATCCCAGTGGGACATCGCGTGGCAGATCCTGAGAAAGAAATCGCGTAAAAATACACCCTGCGGATCGTCGTTCAAGACTCTGTATGTGTCGATTAATTCATAAAGAAAATGGATCCAACACTCATGTTCTCGAGAATTGTAACGCGAAGCAGTCATGTCAAATGGAGCATACACGCATTTAATACAAGTTGTTTATTATTGTTCTGTATTTGTCTTAAAACGTTCTTATTGGAATAATAAAATATATAAATTTATTAGAGAATTTATAGATAAAAAGCAAAAAAAAAATACTAAGAAAATTTCTATCATTGTGCGAGGCATTACGCTGATTGATTTTCTTGTACGAATTTCAAGCCGTAAATTAAATCGATATTGAAGTCGGAATGATATTAAACGCAGACACAACATGCGGTTAGTTGCTTTCTTGCAAGAGACCGACTTTTTCATTCTTCCTCGTAATTATTATTCTTTACAAAAGATCGCGGACCGTGGCGCGAGCGGTGCTTGTGTACGAGTCTGGAAGAAGGAATGTGGATTGCATAATTTAAATAATTCAGGAATGACCCTGACCTCGGTTAGGCTACGGGGTGACCTGCAGCCGGCGATTACAATCACAATGCACTGCCAAGTTCTCAGGGTAAGACAGGTAGCGCCGTCTGACCCGCATACATTAAATCGAAATCATCGGGTCTGCTCATCTATATACATATATAGATATAAACACATTGTGTATATACGGAAGGATAAAAAATTTCCGTAGAACGGACTACAGTATATTTATTAATTAATCATCTTTTAACGCTTTAAAAACGTTACAATTACTCAAGTGTTTATTTTTTCATTTCATCTATCTAAAAATAAAGAAAAACGCAAAGATGGAAAATAATAAAGAATAAAAAAATAATTAAAAGAAAAAGTCTCAAGTGTCGATTTGAATTTTTAAAAGTTGAATTGGACGCGGCAATGGTTGCATCATTCTCTTGCATTGCATTATCATCGTGCTGAAAGCAGAAGCTGGACTTATCCTCCATGGTACACGTAGGCCGAAAAGAACCGAATATTTAACCGGCATGCATTTAAATGGCTCGATTCGCAACATTAACATAACGGTAAGCAATTCCGGATGTCAAAGCTTGACTACGTTCTACGTTCAAGGGTACGCATCTCGCCGAGATCCCACGGTGAGAAGTTAAATTGTTCAGCCTTGAAATCAGCAATTTCGAATATAGGAGGATAGCTGATGTTTTCAAAATGACATGCAGGATGCACACGGCGTGGAGCTCCGTGAGAAATTACAAACGATCTGGCTGGATCAAAGGCTTTTCGACAATTGGAGATATGCAAAGTGAGATATGCAGCGACCGTTTACCGTTGTACGTATCGGTTATAGGTTGTGAAAGACGCGACGCGAAACCTTATGCAAATAATATAAAGAAGCATCGAGAAAGAAAAAGAGAGTTGTGTGTGTGTGTAAAGAGCTGTAAATTTATAGTATGCCTTATTACTTTATTATTTGTTACACATTTCTTAAAATTTTTTTCAGTTTTTTATTGTATAATTTTGATTATAATAGAACAGAATGTAAAATTTAGAGTGAAATACAAAAGAATTTCTAAACAAATCAATGTTTAAATACTTTTTTACTAGATGTTCACAGCAGCAATTTATAAACAAATAATACCTAGTATATAGATATAATTATTTTACTTATATATTTATGAATTTATATTATAAAAGTAGTAAATATATAATACTTACATATTTAAACATGTAATACTCGTAATTAAACTCGTTTGTATAATTTATTTATGAATTCAAATGACGTACTGTTGCACTTTATAAATGACGACGCAATTAACATTTCCATTTCATCGACAAAATTTGTTATACATTCAACGCGTGATGTTAGTTACCATAATCCGATAATTAAGTAAATGTAGCTACAACCGCGAGTTTCAGCTATTCATAGAATTCAGCTGATTTAACAATTATAATATATCGCGGCAAATCGTACGGTGTAAAAGTTATAGCAAATGTATGTCTGTAGAAAATGATTAGCATTTTTTTATTTCCGGAAAGTTATATTTTAAATAATTTATTTTAAATTTACATATTATAAAAACAAATATATAGCGGTATGTTTAAGTTAATATGATCTCTGTATTGAATTTAAATCAGAAACAATCTCTAAGACTGTTTGCTCTACGCATCGTAATAATAGATAAATTTACGCGTGCCTACAGTGTTACTTGTTGTTAGTTGAGTATAAATCTATATTTTTTTCCTGTCAACATCAATATCGCGCGAATAATTTACGAGCAATCTGGGACATATTGAGCGTATCATAAAATAAGAATGACTGAAAATATTTCCGATCAATGACCGCCTCTGTATGAAGTGCTGCTAAAAATATCCAACAGCCGTCATTAATAACATACATCTAATACAACAGTTTTAATCAAATCTATCGCGAATCTTTTAAATAACGGGAATTCATCGGAAATTTATCGAAAGTCGCGTGTACATTAATTGAATATCATGTGAGAATTAATTGAAAAAGCATCGTGTCGATTTTAATTAATTTAAAAACGTCTCATGTTTTGCCAAGTGACGCGACCCACGCGACATACTAATAATAGTATGCAATCGAGATTCATTGACGAATGGCGTGGTCGGAGCAGAATTAACGTTTCGATGCTCGGAACTAAACGGCTGAAGGGTTGTAAGCTGGTATGCAGATGAGCCGACATGGCCGACCCCGGAGGCGGATGTTAGCAGTCTGCAGTTACGTAGACAATAGGCCAGTGCCATTATGTCCGTCGAATCCTAAAACCCCATAGAGTCGTTCTTCTCTGTCTATTATCCCTCTGGTGGCAGGCCACATTGTGTATCCGGCCTGCCACGGGACTACGGCCATTGTCGGTCCACCTAATTATTCGCAAATCTTCCGCTCGTTGGCGGTAGCTCCCATCCTCTGATTCGCGAAATTCCATCGTTCCTAAAGCTACCCAGCTTGGTCGCGATTTACCCGATCCCTCACCCCCTCGTTTGCCCACCCAATCAGGCTTCCGCGAAATCAGATATTTAATGACTGATATATAATATTTTTGTGCTCTCTCTTCACCTCTTCCTCTTCTAATCTTGTTTAATAATATTGTATTGTACTATTCTTAATTGTTTGTAGTACGCAAAAAAATAAGATGGGACACTGTATGTAGGGGACGTTTTTAAGGTAGTAAGTCTACAGCGAGTCAATATTTTGTAAGAGACATGATGCCTATAATTATTTCAGTTGTAGATATAGGCCGGTCGCGTATTCATAGTCGGATCTTATTTCAAGACCGTCTTAAGTAATGTCTTCAGATGCTAATATGGCTATGAGATTGATTCATGACATCTTAAGATTGTACTTAAGACAGTCTTAAATATAAGATCCGACTATGAGTACCGGCTATAGTATCATTTTTTCATATTAAACGGACTAATATAATACGTTCATCGTTTTTCTGCAATTTTAGAAATTATATAGCAACTGACAGCAATTATATAGTATCCTTCTATGATTTTCTTAAATTACTCCAGTCTTATTCCACTTTCATTGTAAGAAAGCGCAAAAATGTTTTCTATTTGATTAATTTTATTATATTCGTAAAAAAAATAATTCTTACGATATTATTATTTGGTTGTATGTAAATAAATCGAAAGTTTATTTTTTACTGTTGATGCAAACAAAACTTCGGAAGAGATAGTATATACCTATATTAAAAAATTAAAATCCTATATAACTAGGCAGTTGTGAGAGATCTTGATTCGTACAGATCTTATAGCTTCATTATTTTAGAAATATATGTATAACGCTAATAAAAAAATTAAAAATTGCCTCCTCTTTTGCATAGATTTAAAACAAATTAACTTACCTCTGGATCATTTGATTCCGCCCTCTTATATGTAAACAAAGGAGCCAACTTGTCGTAAAGGTTCACGCGCTCATGAAGATCTTTGAAAGGGTTTTTAGTACTAAAGAAATCGAGGTCGACGTCCAAGATATACGGAGTATCTTTTTCAGGAAGATATTGGCGCAATGCTGAACTGATGGCTGTAAAGTCATCTTTCTGTAACATAAATATCAAACAATCCATATTATAGTATGTGCCACCATTTATGTATCCTAACTTTTAGGTAACATTTCAACGTCTTAAATATTTTTTAATATTATAAGATTTTCATACACGAGTTAATTTTTTGATATTATCGAATGTTCTTCCCAAAACTTCCCTTTAATCTATCAAACTTTTATATATCAAACACTTTACATAACAAGAATAAATTGCTCGAGCAGTTCTACAAATTTTTGATATTTTCTGTATTTTTCGTCACTAATAGTCGTACTATTTTGGCTATTTGTCACTGAAAGCGAGGTTATTCACTGGAAGCTATCGCGTGATGAAACACGGGCATTCAGTTCTGCGAATTAGCGACGCTATATTACTCAATCCTTTTTTTGACGCTGTTCGCTGAGCGCTGACATCACTGGCAAAACGTTGACGATAATTACCAATAAAATGATCGATTGCCGATGTTATATCGACGACCCACGGTTCAATTTTCGAACGGGATTTCACCACCATAGGAATACAGGGGCGGTCGGCGAGGGGAAATCGGCGACGTGCGCAACCGTTCGTATGAACCGGATATTGTTCGTAGCGGGGCAAAACGATGCCGCCCGCGTATAGAGGGTTTTTTGTGACGCGCAAAAAACAATGACTGCACTCGAATTAATTCTGTTAGAATTGATACTCGGGCCCGGCACTGGAATCGCAATTTGCATGCGTTCACAACAATGAAATACAACGGCGCGCGCGCGGGGTGAGCTGCAATACTATCGCGAAGAGAAGAGGAAAAAAGGGGGAAGAAATGGGAGGAGGGGAAAAACCAACAATCAGACTGAGCAGTGGCTCTCAAAGCTTTGTAATGTTTTCAACGCATCGATAATCTTCGAAAAGAAATTTTACGACCAAATTGCGTGAAAAAATGCTTAAAGTGTAAAAAGAGATAGGTAGTAAAAGGATAAGATATTACTGAAAAAAATTCTTTGCATAGAGATAGAATAATTATCTTTTGGTGATTGACATGTTTGGCATGTAAGATCGTAAATTCTTGAACATTTTTTTCAACTTTACATAATATTTACTTCCATATTTCCTGTTCTGTTATATTCTTTTCACCAAACAATTTAAAAGAGGAAAGTGATTTGAAAACTATTAAAATTATATATTTTTAAATAAATTATAATATGTTCAAAATGCTAGGCAATTTTAGTAAAAAATTAGAAAGAATATTCTATCGTATTTTTTGTATATTTCCCGGGACTGAGAATCTATCATGTTATCAATAATTTTTCAACATACACTTAAAAAATATTTTGTAGTTAAATATTATGGGTATGCGCTTAAATAACGAATAATACAGCTTGAATGCAGCGGCGGAATTTTCTGAAGCTGATTGTGAGCGATTAATTTTTTGTGCTCCCGATCTGCCACGTCGGCTGATAAGAGTGCTCGTTTTGCGCAACCTTCGCATCACGCTCCGCAGATGTTCATCGGTCTTGTGTCTGATTTAATGCGTACGATCTCTGAACCAGACTGCTTGCGAAAGTTGATGTCAACGAAAGCAATGTTCGTAAATGTGTTTTTGATTAGAACTTTCTACAAAAAGAAATATCTTTTTCCGGTTCTTTTTTCTTCAACAATAAACCCACAGAAATTGTATTTATTGTGTACAATTATTTTATTATACATTACATTAATTTCTTATCGTTCTTATAAAAAATATAATAATCATAATACTTGTGTAAATATCACGATGTTGGAATATTGCAAGTGGATGGTCCGTTAAACACATAACTGCAGAAAAGTTATTTGCAATTTATGTTTGAACAATTTTTTAATTGTATTCTTATCTCGCAAATTTGTACAAGCGACAAGCAAAGCTGGCAAAGAGAGACGCATATACCTACACAAAGGCATACGATATTCCAGTCGAACAATCCACAAGGAAATATCGAGTAATTCTTTTTCTGAATTGTCCTATTACGTTGAGTGCAACGAAGGAAAGGCTGCAGGCATACGACAGCAATAATAATTATCGAAGGAATTTCCCTATGTCATATTGTTTTCAAGTAATCAGTAATCTCTGATAGTTTTTCCTTCTTACTTGACTAACAATAAGTGCCTCGTAGGTATGCATTAACATTTAAAATTTTCTTCGTATAAGTTCTCCATTACACGATATGCACGACACGCGCGAACAAATTGCATGTGCGTTAAGAACTTTCCACTCAATACAGTGATTAATATTTTCAAACGAAACGTCATTATGCTATACATATATATCATTCGCGATAATAGCTGTAAGTATTTAATGCGGTTGTATAATTTATCGCGTTAAGTATTTTCCTTATCGATCGTTACTTTTTTATAAACATCTTCAGATTTAAATTCCAATACACACTATAAAATTATATGAACAACAAGAGTAAAATTTATACAACTTATAATGAAAATGCATACATTATAAATCGCATAATTTTTATATTTATTCATGTGATCTGACACACTTTATTTATAGCGCACGACGTCATGTTAATTTGTTTTTGTCAGTTATAGCATATCTTTTATTATCACGCACGAAAGAAGTATGATAAAGTATAAATACTCCAGCACGTACTATCAACAATTGCTGATTACAATATAGGAAAACGTTCAAAGAGGAATGTCATTGCCGGCTAAATTTAAATCGTTCGAGGGCGATAGTCGGACATTGCACCCGGGCGGCGTAAGTGCAATAACACAATCCGTCGACTTCGATTTCGGCAGATATTTTCGTCCATGCATCAAAGCTAAAATATGATCGCAATAGCGCTCGCAATAGCGTCACTTTCACACATATGAATCACACAATAAGATACAATGTATGTATACATATGTATATACAAAAGTACAAGATTCACGAATATTCATGGTTTTAGTCATGGTATAATTTTTTGTGTAATAATTTTGTACATTTACAATTTACATTAATATTCATAATATTAAAATGAACAAAACAATCATAGAAATTCACTAATTTTTAATGTTAAATAAAACAATAATTATTGTATCAATCTTTTAACACAGACTAATTTTTTATCTTCTCGTAATTTGTATTCGAACAATTTATACATTAATTGTATTTTCTGAGATTGGGTACTTATACAGAACTTTTTAAATTTTTGATATTTGGGATTGTCTCATAGAGAATATAAATCTCTATCATACAATATAAATCTCTATCATACAATATATTATTTTGTCTTTTACTTCTTGATTCTCAGAGTTTAAAAAGTATATGTTTTAAACATACGTGTTTGAAGAATTTCTGTAGCTTCTTTCTAACAAATTCTAATAAGCGCATTTCGAAAAGCAATTAGACGTAAGATCTGCATTCACGCAAATGAATATACGTACTTGAATAACGCCAAACGAGCCTCACGAGGAGCACGTGGCCGCTCGCAAGAAACTTACGTTTCTATGTATGCCTAGTGTGCTTACTATGCGGCAGAGATCGTCGGTCACAACCGCCGTCGCGGCCGCAGTTAAGGCGAGCAGTGCCATATGCAAATGGTTGCATTGTCTTGACCTAAAGTGGCGTGATCTCCGTCGGTTTATTGTGCTTTCACTGGCAGCTATGAGAGAGCACAGCCTCGCAAAAATCGCAGCTCGCTCATTTGCACTAGCTGCATAATACACGCCCTGCCACGAAAACGCGAACGATTTTTCATTAAAGTTGAGCGAGATTTTATTTGTTCCAGGAAATTTGGGTAATTATATCGAATAAATCAAGAGCCTGCGCAGATTATAAATTGGACTCGAGATGACCGTAAAAATTCCGTAATTGCGATTAATTAGTTATCAATTTCTTATAAAATATAAAAATAAACTTTAGCCTGTTATCCTGTACATCAAACATATACGAGTCTTGTTCTAATTCTTATTATTCTTATTGGGATCTGACATAGGGGCGTGGCTTAACTCAATGGCGACGACATGTAGGGAGTTTAACTAAGGTTATTTTTTAAAGATTATGTTTATAAATATAATATCAGTGAAATATGCGAATGGGCAGGTACATTATTACTTTTTATATAAATATAATACAACAGACGATTCTATAACGTGCGAACCGGGAAGTAGTCTCCCTACATGCTGTAGTTCAATTTCCAGCCACCAGAGGTCATGGTGCTAAATGTCAGATCCCAATTCTTATTCTTAGATTAAGTTGTATTTTCATTGACTTTTGCTTAACTATTGCACTATTATTCGCAGAATGTATATGGGAATATATGATGTGTAGATATTATACGAGAGTACTGCAATATATAGTAAGCTCGGATCTGCAGGTTCGCTATGCTTAAAGGATTAGTTTTTCCTACGGGAATTAATCCGATATTACGGTATTCTCCGACGTAACCGATATTTAATAAATCCCGAAATTGGAGTACATGTATGTTTTCTATTTTGGGCACAGGCTGTTTCAGATTAGCAATAGCAAAGCGCTCTTGGCTTCACTCTATACCTATAACTAATTGCCGACCTACTAGTTACCGAATTAATTATAGAATTGCATAAGATATAATACATGTAAATATACTAATATATACAATAAAAAAACATTTAATATATACATATAAGTGAAGCATTAATTATGAATATTTTATAAGTTTTGAATAGGTGATATTATATTATATATTATAATATTAATGTGCTTGACGTACATACCTATTCGTGAAAAAAATCTTTACTATTTCACAATTTTCTATTAATGGAATGCTTAAACGAGTTTTAATTGTAACAGATTGTTATAACTCGATATATGACAACGAAACAGCATCTGTCTAATCACAAACTATTTCCTCCTTCAATCCGATACGCGATCGCGCTCGCGAGCAATACAATGAGTCTGCATATAGCGAACATTACGCAAGCGACCGAAGTGAATACCCAAGAATCGACGCAGAAATCACGTTTTTATGGCGTCCCCGTGTCGCGTCCCGCTGACCCCGCGCTCACAATCAGACTCGCGCACGTCGATAATTAATTAATACGTATTACGCAACGCGTGGGCGGTGCCCACGCTTGCTGCTCGATGACGTTCGGTATCCATTGAATTAGTAGAATTTCCAAGCGCGCGCTTGCCCTCACTCGCAGCGTCGCGTCGCGGTCGGCCGTCTTTCAATCGCGCGCCGCAAATCCACATCCGCGACGCGCAATCAACGGCGCCGCGTGAGCTCGAGGTACATATATATTCGTGCGCTCGGTCGATCGCTCGGATGCCGATCCTGATGCATTGTTCTTGCACATGGCGAATTAGTCTTATGGACGGGGTCGAGTACGGCAGACGGCGTGTTAATTAAAACGATACCCCCCGTCGGCACGCGCAAGAATTCAAATTTCACACATATGCCAAACCTATATATGCTCCATACACGAGCCGTTCCCTTACGTGTGACATATTTTCCGCTATATGCGTAAATTAATCTTCTCTTAAATCTCAAATCATGATCAATTTTGACCTCTTCACGGGACAAATGTGGATTACTTGTATAGTATCAAACAAAATACACATTCTTCAATGCTATTCTGTCATGTTTTCAGTTCCTTTCTTTAACTTCTAGCATTCAACATAATCTGTCGTTCATTTATACAGCGTTTAAATTCATAAAACAAATAAAAAAACATTCGCGAATAGAAACAAATTCAGGCAAGGAATGAATAGAAGATGGAAAATATTCTCGATTCCGATCGGACCCCTATGTTTTACGTCCGGTGACGGTGTGTCTTCCTATCTACAGAAATCCCGCCGTACAAATGCTGTCGGTGCTCGTAAAGACGTCAAGTCTACCCTCTCTTCGATCAACGTCGCACGGCACGTTCGAGCACGTTGAGAAGCCCAGCATACGGCGGCAACGTTCGTCACGACGAGTCAGCACGTTTTGCAGGAGGGCTTCGGTGGACGGGCCTTGGTGCTCAGTATGCAAGCTCGGTGGTGGCCGCATCCGGTAGGTATGCACTCACGCGCGCAAGCTCGGAAACTCACGTTGCATTATGTATCCGTCTGTCGATACCGGGCACCACGCGTCAGCGCGATGATAAGAATAGAATAATAGAATTTTCTATGAACCTCTCTCCTGTCGCCGGGGCGGCGTTGGGGAGAGAAGACGACACTATTGCAAAAGGAACAAAATGTGGTACTCTCTCTCTCTCTCTCTCTTTTTCTGTCAGCTTGCTGACGAGAGACGACAAGCCGGGTTCACCCGCTGCGTCTCGTGTGTATCTCGTCGGCAGATCTCTCGCCTCGTACGTCTTTCTTGTCGATATCAACGCTGAAGTGCCGTTAAAGTGCCACCGCGTCAGTGCCCCGTCGAAAAAAGAGTTAGTCGCGTTCCATCTTCTTGCACGACGTAGAGATACGCCACTTCCTTGGGAAATGAAGCCTCTCAAGAAAGGAAGGTAGAGATAATTCTTAACATACACATACACACAGAAATATCGATGCATTCATCTAAATTGCAATAATTAGAATACCACATATAAATGTAACAATAATAATTATAATAAAAAGAAATATTAAGAATGCTAGCCATTACCTTCACAAAGAAATAAAATAGATAAAATGTTTCAGAATAGATAAAATAGATATACATATAAAATGTTTTAGAAAGGATAATATGTCTGCAAGAATTTTGAGCGTGATAAACTATGGTTAAAATTGTATAAATTACGTGCAAATATAATAATCATAATTGTTATATGTCATAAACTAAACATTTAGAAAATAATCATACGTCTTTCTTAATTTTCAATTATAATGCAATAGGTGCTTAACAATTACAGAATTATAAATCTTCCTAATCAACTGGAGATTTAATATTTTGGAATATTAGTGGTCTTATCAATCTTAAAATATCATGATACTGCATGTTGTTATAAAGAAAACCGCAGTCTTTGAATCCCGCACATATATGTAGAAAATCTATTTGTATAATCGTTTCTCCTCATATGTACAAGAATTAGAGTTATGCACATTTTGGCGTGGCTATCTTTTGCCTAATCGCATTTTTCTGCTCGCTTCCGGAGAGCGATGCCGACGTCGACGTTGCGTCGCATAACGCGACGGTCTCGACCTCGTCGAAATAAATTGCGGGAGATAAGTTTCGCTCCCATATATTTGCGTGCTACTAGGCTATACCATCTTAACGCTGCCGCGATTCTACGGCTGGTAATTGTCGGCCAATTACCGTGGTGCTGACGTATTTAGTCGCATGCGAAAAGAGCCGTCCATTGTTCGCTTCCCGTCTCGGTACCCGCGCTCCTAATTATGTATAATGTCCGCCGGGAAATCGCGGGCGATACATCCGCGAACGTGCGTCTCGTCCTATTGTTTACGCGAGCAATCGACGCCTTTCCCTAGGTGAAACTGTAAAAGTTACCGGAAAATCTAGGAAATGGCCGCTCGTTAAAAGTCAATTTTCTACGTGACCGTCCGTAACTAGTAAAACGTAATACCTACACAGTCATCAACGTGATAATGTAAGTTTCCTATGCCATATCCTTTTACGTCATTTTACGACATTCGATGTATTAACTCTTCATACGTCACATAAATTATATGTTTCGCATATACGCATATATACTTTTTTTTTAATAATTTGCACGTACCCACATTAATATCTTTACAGTCTAGCATGATATAGAATATAACAACTTAAAAATGCCAAGTCGTAAGCAGAAAAAGTGCTAAATTAATTCCGTGTTCTATTTTTTATTTAATTGAAATGCAAGTCATATAGCAAAAAAAATGATAGGGATAGAAAACCTGATAAGATAAGAGCGGTCTGCGTTCGTTGTATAATGTAATCGGCGACGGCGGCGGCATGTAATTTGTTCTTGTACGAAGATTTTCATGTTTATTTATTATATTATCTGTATTATCATCGTATTCATTAACGCGCGCGATATTTTTTACTCGTCGTCTTCCTACGTCCATTCGCCATATTTTTCGCCAACCACCGTGCTTACCGTGCTCTCTTCCCTCATCGACGGCGCAAATTATGCTTGTCTGACCTTTAATTCTCTAATCAATGACTCGACTCTCGCTGCACCGCGGCTAAAACACTATAACACTTTTGTGAACACCTGTAGAGCTTCTAGTTAAGCAAACCTACGATTACCTGTTATTAGCGGGTTGCGCGCATAAAGTAGATAGAGGATAGACAACATTGTCTTGCTTCGTGGCATAATTAACCTCTCGTGTTATTAATTAGCGTTGGTGGTATGCCATCGTGCGGCTTATCCTGTCCACCCAGTCGTATACTTGCAGGCTAGCTTTTACGTGTCTTTCGTTTTTACGTGACTCGCGTCACGAAAAGATGTGTAACAATCATAAGTAAGTATAGTGTGCGTTTTTACTGTACTATTTATCGCAGTTATTTCATCATTTTTTATGACCATTATCAAATATGAACATGGAACAAAACAACTTCAATGGCAATTAAAATACTTTCCGTTATGACGGAGGAAATTATTGCATCTATAATCTTTTAATTATCTGGTACTTCAAACTGTCATCTTCGCAAATATCGAAGTTCTTGTTTTAATTTATATTATATGCAAAAATTATTATAGCTCGAACTTAAATTATGTATATATTTTTGTAGAAATACGTTAAAAATAAGATTTAATATGACAGAAAATTTAACGAGATTATTACTTACATAATTCTTATGTTAGCTGGCATTTTACATATTTTGTTTCCAACGTTGAGATAATTAAGTTGTAAGAAAACATAAAATACAATATTATTATAGTTTGAAATGTTTAATCTTTGAAATACATTCAATTTGAAGTAGATTGAATCAATATTGTTCTTCACAGATACAAAAATTCTGGTTTTTTGCTCATCAAGTGTTTGCTGAACATTTTTCTTGCGAGTGTATGACAGTAAAAGTGCTCGATATTTGTCGGCGCAAGAGAAATTAAATAGTGTGTAAGACTTTAAAAAGTGCCACGAAAAACTCTGACCGCAGGCCACATACCAACAGTTGGCAAAACACACGTCTCGAGAAAGAGATAGACTGAGAGAGATGGGGAGGGAGGGAAAGAAGAGAGATACAGCAAGAGTCAGTGTGGACTGTGGACCGAGCGGGAGACGAAGAGAGGAGAAAAGAGAGCAAAAGGAGCTCGATCGCGGACTGCAGATGCTGGCGATAGCGCGTATAAAAGATGTATCTACATTTAGTTCGGACAGGCACCACTTTATTCGCTCGCCGAGCGCTAACAAGTGTTTTCCATCGGCCGAAGCGGTGCTTTTAAAGATCCGCCGAGTGCAACCGGTCTGCCACGAAGTCGCGCTACTTGCTGGTAGCTCGTTTGGAATTGCGGTAAATCTCGCCGCGCGAACAACGCGCAACTGTCAATCGGCGAAGTCAAGTTTTGATTTGCTTCACGCGCACACATCGTCGTGCATCCGTTGGCATGTGCAACCGGATGTTCTCTATGACCATTTGTGCATTTGCACCCATCTCGCCATACACGATCCGGCGTCGTGTAATACTCACCATATATTACCTATGCTTTAAAATATCTACGCGGATTTCAATTATCGTTAGTAAGTGATAAAATATTTCCTATCATAATTCAATTTCATATTCATAGGTACTTGCTGGTAATAAATAATAGATAGATGTACTTGTATGCCGAATATGTGTTTCGTAAATAGATGTACACATTTTCTAAGATAAACTGTTCACTAATTGTTCTGAAAAACACTTAAATCAATTTAAACTCGGCTATTGACTAACACAGTATTTATTATATTAATATAAATGATTGCAACACAAAATCTCTATGTTCATGAAACTATTTAATAATGGATATTGAATTATAAGTCGTACTTATATATTGATTTGTACTAAATGGTTCGTCATGTATCAAATATCCTGCGCTTTATATACGCTTTGTAGTTCTTGGACGAAAAAATAAAGGTGGAGAATCAGAGACTATAACAACATGGGAACAATATTTCATCCTTTATAGAAGTCGGCTCGCATGCTAGAAACGCTCAACCTCACGAAGTCGAGAACTTCTGGCTTTGATGGGGATTACAACATCCACTTCGAGCTCTCGAGAATCACGATTCGGTGACGTGTGGCTAGCCAGCTATTCCCGGGTACCACCATAGATGGATGCATATAAACATAAAGTTTACTGTGGAAGGTCAATACATGTTGACTTGAGCATAGAAATGAACATTTATCCGCGGAAGTAGGCAACTACTTCTAACGGGTAAGGTTGAATCAGGAAAATACAGTTGCATTAATCTTTCGGATCATAGAACTTTTTCAGAAATGCTCACCTATTCCTCTAGCACCTGGCGCGTATTTACTGTAACAGATTTATAAACAAAACTGCGGCAGAAATAAAATAAGATTATCAACACAATAATTCTAATGTAAGCGATCAGCCGAACAAGACGTTCGACGTTTTCCTACTCGAATTGTATCTAGTGTCAGAACAAAAGAGGCCTAACGGACTGACTGGCAGGTATGAAAATAAAGAATTATTTATTACCTCGCGAATGCTCCATCATCGCTCACCATCTGTAATTTTTCCAAAAGGCACCAGTCAGTTCGATAAATCTTTGGCGTGATACTGACTAACATCAAAAAGACGGCTCCCGCTTAAGAACTTTCAAATTTCTTCGCCTTTCGTCACGTGCGCCTTCTTTTATTAGCGTTTTAATTAGCGTTTTTCGTTCTTTTGTCGCGTGCGCTATTTTGTATAATTGCGGTTTTATATATATATATTTTTGACACTGAGGAGAGTCCAATACAAGGACCGAAACGTATGTCTTGTAATTAGAGAAATACATAATTTTTTCGCTCGATCATCGGCGTCTGCTCTTAATTGCCCTTCATGCAATATTGATTGTATATCTCGAGAGCTAAATCATATTGTTTATTTTGACAATAATTCTATATCAATATTGCCGTTTTTATTGTTTTATTGTTCTTGTCTCATTAAAATAACGGCACGCGATTTTTAATTGAAATTTAAAGCCATGATGATCTCATTTAAGATCAGTATTCTACCCTTCTTCCTTTCCTAAGAATGTTTGGAATAGCGTATGTGTAGCGAAGAAGTTTATGCATTGCCGTATATTTTGATAACTATATCTTCAGCTTTGTATCTTCCGGAATATCTTTTACATTACATACTTTAAAAAATATTATTTATGTTGTTAATAAAATATTTTATCTTATCTAGTTTTTAAAACACAAAAATGCATTATACAAGAAAAATGACATGACTTGAAATACTCGTTACATGTTGGAAAACAAGTATCGTATGTTTAGTTCGCTATATCGTGATAATGCCGTGCATGAGCACATACCGAGCATACATAAAATATATGATCGCAGGATCAGGGCGTGCTGGATTAAGGTGGCACGAGCGAATCTGTGGAAGTGGTCTACCGCTTCCTGGTAGCCCCGATAGTGCTTAATCGGCGGCTTTGTGAAAAGCGGTCTCGCGGGACAACAATTCGAGAGTAATTCTTCGGATCGTAAACAACCCCTTTTCCCCTCTTCCCACTGGCCGAGTATCGGAATCTAGCTCGTTGAATCTCCGCGAGAAGTTGAATAGCATTCGTGCGAATCGAAAGCGCGCTCTGGTAGGACAAGTCAAATAAAATCATCAGTGCGATCGCGATTCCAATCATACCATATTTCTCATACCATAACAATTTTTAATCATTCGAATTGCTTTTTGCATAGGCAGCTGTGTATGTTGCTTGATACATTGCACGATGTGGCACGTTGCGCTTTCAAAACTACGGTATGCAGAGATGGTTTTATACATTTTTTTACATTACATACCTAACTTTAAAAAATATTATTTATGTTGTTAAATAAAATCTTTTATCTTATCTAGCTTAAAACACAAAAATGCATTATACAAGAAAAATGGCATAAGACTTGAAATACTCGTTACATGTACCGAAAGTGTATGAATGTTTGTAACGTTTTTATATAATTTCAAGTTTGTGTGTGTGCGATAGATTCGTGTAAAAAAGAGTAATCATGAGTTCATTAGAAATACATATTGTTGCATTACATACATTCGCGATTATGTTAAAATTGGAATCAGCTTTGTGAATGCGATCACAAGTCAATCGTAAAAACCTGTATAAATAAATACCGGACGCGTACAAGTAAGGATTAATTTAGCATCTTTCCGAGTGCGGAAACTTTTGCAACAAGTGGTATCGTAAATACGATGACCGTGTTTACGATGTCGCCGCCTCTATAACTCTGTCGCCGAATGGCTTACGCGCGCTGCGATCTCTTATTCCGCATTCATTCCGCTTTAATTTACGACACACCAGAGAGCCAAATCGCCGCGTGAATTACTTTTCGGACCGATTGCAACCAGCAATTTCCGACAAAGAGAGAGAGAGAGAGAGGGGGGGGGGGGGGGAAGAGAGACAGTTTCTCGGAACGATCGATGATCGGTCTTCGGTGCATAAGCGATATACGCGAGAGGCAGGTCCGTCATTTCTTCGATAACGAGTACCGACTTGAGGTCTTTACAGTGTCACACGGTCTTAATGTCGTGGCATCGCATCGGCAAGACGTGAGTCGAGATAGCGCGGCCGCTGTTTAATTAATGATAATAGCTTCGCCTAACAAGAGCTTCGCCGGCGTTTTCTTTTTATTGTCTTTTCGTGATGCGACTCGACGTCGTTCGACGTTCTCTTCTCGCTTTTCTCCGTAGCGGGCGTACCGCTACGGTTATGTTCCTCTTCGCGTTCCTTATCCTTGTTCTGAGTAAGGGTCAGATCGACTTGCGGGCCGATCGCATCGCGGAACGTTCCGGTTGCAAACCCAACTGATCCCGATACCGCGCGCTACCGTGACTTATGCCGGCGATATAGAGTTGTTTCTTGAATTTTTACCACGGGCTTCCTTTGTTGCAGTCTTGGTGGAATGTCGTTACGCGAGCTCGTGAGTCCGCGCGCGAATAATGGTGAACTTCTTATTATACCTATCGCTTTAAGCTTCGTAGACTTCATAAAGTAGTTCCAAGCGGGCACGATTTAATTCATATGCATAAAAAGTAAAAAGATGATGCTCTCTTGTTTATTTTTAACTGTTCTCGAATTTATACTGAGAGAGTAATATTGAATATTCCTTATATTTTATTTCAAATAAAAACACGGTACTCGGAAAACATAGAAACGTCGAGGTAATTAAATAATTCCAATTATTATTTACATGATAAAAATAGTGCTTTATAATTATTTGAATTTACCTTAATCATTTCTATGATCGTAACTAAAACAGCGATATTAGTTATAATATTAGATTTTTTTATTTATCAATATTTGCATTAATATAACTTGATTCAAATTATTTTTATATATAATTAGAATCCACAATGCTTCTTATTTTTTACAACAAGTTCCCATAGCACTCTCTCGGCTGAATTGAAATACAACAAATACCATGCATCATAAGAATTACGTTTGATAAAGAATGCGTGGCAAATACCCAAAGAATTAACTCCGTCCGTGTTGGATCCGATGCATTCTTCGACACGATTTAAAAAAGCCTCAAGTGCCATGGAATTAAAAAACGGCACTCTAGACGCATATCGGAGCCTCCCCGAGTATTTCACTTTAACGGTGCGGGCTTCGTTAGAGGACGCCGAGATCTCACATTGTGGTCGGCCAGTTCTCTAAGACTAGCCAATGCTGCAACTGCAACAGCGAGGAACGCGGGCCGCATGTGCACGCCAGCACATAACGCGGCGCAACGTCGCGTCGCGTCGGCGTGCGCACGTACGTACTCTCTCGCAGATACGGTGGTGCTAATTGCAATTTATGTCTCATTGCAATCGTCGTCGGTGCGCCGCGACAAAGGGAGCTGTGCCGCAGGCGGCCGTTTCTACGTTTTAAAGCGTTTCAAGAGGGAACCGTGTCACCATCATTCGCGACATAAAACACCATGGTTGCAGCACGCTTCTCGTTGGTGCAAGCACGCGGATTGCACCGTATCGCTTTCATCAATCTGCGAGAATTCGAAGTGTAGAAGTCATTGACGAGACAAAACACTGATATAATCAATGTCCAATACTTTTTAAACATATACACTGATTATATAAAAAATTATATCAAAATTCAATATACATATTTTAAAGCAAAAAAAAAATATTTTTTTTTTAGATATTCTGTTAATTTCTTTTATCGCAGTGATGTACCGAAAATCTTAAAACAAGATATGTCGTTGTAAGTATACAAAACTATAGAATGTTAGTTTTTATAACAAGTTATCTTCTTTAACCCTGTAACGCCCACAGTTACACTATAGTGCAACATTCGCTCATGCAGGGCGCGCCAAATTGTCCTGTTAATAACTGAGGATCTTTTACTTGTAGGGATCGTTAGTTCTACTGTCGTAAAGTAGATCCCACCGTATAAGCAAAAAAAAAAAAAAAGCCAAAAAAGCAAAAAAATCAAAAAATGCAAAAATAAGCCAAATAAGCCAAAAAAGCTAAATAAGCCAAATATATGCGTTTCAAAATGTTATGACAGTGAAATCAAAATGTGGGCGTTACAGGGTTAATAATTTTTAAATTTTTGTATCCATTCTGTGTAAGTTCTGTCTTCTTATTATCATTTTGTGATATGAAAAAAACTTTTACAAACAATTTTCTTAAAATTTTATTTTCTTTATATTATTCTTATTACAAGTATATCTATGAAAAAATTTTGATTAAATAATGCTGTCATGATTTTAAAGAATTGTTATGTACGTGATAACATATTTTTATCTTTATAAATATAAAGATAAAAATATGTATTAAATGATAATATCATGAAATTTAAAGAAAGAATAGGTCATGGTGATCGAAGTTTGAGGTCGTTTGAAAATAATTATTTTATTACCAAGTTCAGCGCTGAAGCGAGACATTGCGGAACTTTCTTTTGCGGAGATAAACTCAGGGGCTTTATAAGGGCGAAGTTTTCCACGGCGCCTACGAGAAACACGAGGCTAACGGGAAAATTCAATTCGCCGCGAATTTAATAAGAAGTCTACGATCGGATTTGTATTACGAAAAGGCGAGACTTTATTTATTGATAAAATTTAATAGCGTTTTGTTTTATCGCATTTCATCTATTTATACATATATTGCTTCTCTTCGTTAAAAGGATACGTATGCTTTCGATTTGGCATAATATTTTCTATATGACACAATATGACACAATAAAATTAATGGTATTGATTATTCCTTTTTTTTCGGTGATAGTAGAATAATTTACATTATAGTTAACAGAAAAAGAAAAACGTATGTTTAGATATATACCTAAATATATTCGCAATTTATAATGTTTCACAAAATTCGATGTCTTTTCTTGCTTATATTATATTCTCTTATTCTTATTAATTGTTGTCAAATTTTATTTGTTAAAACGAATATAGTGTCATTTTTTAAAGAAAATATTTATTAAGATTGCTTCAACATACGAGACACTATTGTATTTATAGTTCAAAACTCGGATTTAATTTTTTGGTATCTTGAGAAAATTACAATGTTGAATGATTGCGAGAAACGACATTGGCACAATGTGGCGAAGGGTCGATTATCGGCAACAATTGCATTGAGCGAAAGGAAAACCCGAAGGAAAGGGTAGTGCGCAATTTGATATGTCTATTTATTGGCGGGCACATAAAATACGACACATAATGCGCGATTTATATACGTGTTTCCATGCCGTTGTGCGCCCATTGTGCACTGCGCTGAACGTCTATGAATCGAGGAGGAATAGAACGAGTCGATTAGAGGCGCGATATGAAGCGTGCATATCGATAGCGTGCCGAAGTATCATTGAATTTTAAACGATCGGTGCTTGCACCTTGTTCACGCCTCTGCTCACCTTTTCGAATCACGACTGTCGAGCGATTAAGCATTTTTCAAGGAGGCACCGCGTGCGCCGGGCGTTAGTGTTACTCCGCAATGACGGCAATCTTGTGCCGAATAACGGTACTCGAGTAGTAGGTGGTAGGGAAATAATGGTATAATTTAGAGATTTTTTAGCTGCATACACGGTGTGTTGCATAAGATACTCCTAAGTATTATGCGCTTTCTCTTCGCTAGGATATTTGAGAACACGAAGGATGTCATTTATTTCAATATCAAAGCACCGACATGAACAATTGAAAATTAAGAGATTATCGCGAAGTAGATATAGAAAGTAATATTCTGATGTGTTTAATTTCACAAATCAATTTCCAAGTTAAATCTTTATTAGCAAAATATATGAGATAAAAATTTGTATTATGTATTATTGTGTTCGTAATTCTGTATTTTCCATTCTTATTATTTAATATTTTTGGAACATTTAAATTTTGGCACAGAGTATACCTAATATTTATCGTAAATAACAAAGAGAAAAAGTATAGAATTAATGGAATAATTACTCCATTAGTTTTTTCTTTTTAAACAGGTGTGATACATTAATGTGACGTAACATTTTAATCAATATCGGAAACATATCGCTCATATTTGCAATAACAACATAACTCAAAAATTGTCATTTTCTTAGTTGTTTGCGAAAGAATTGTGAAAATTTAATACACTGAATGAAGAGCTAATATATAACTGGATACTTTTATTCCTCTACAATCAGTTATTACACCAAAATCGCATTTTAAAAATGCTGTTGCAAAATTTTCTAGAAAACTATTTCAGTTATGTCATTGTTGCAGCAAATGAGAGAGAGCGATATCTTTAGAGAGTACTATGAAATTTCTACTTTTGGCATTCGTCCAGAGGCTCGATTGGTCGAGAAGAGCCGCACGTGTACGCAAGCATGCATGGCGCAGCTGGTTTGTACGCAAGCTTGCACTGTAGTCAGAGCATATTTATGGATTAGCATACAATGCTAGTGTTTATTAAAGATTCCTCGAAGGTTCCCACCTTTGACGCCGCCTCCGCGCTTCTTCACCGTTCTTGAGAAGCATAACGCCCTCCTCTCCGGAAGCTTTGCGTGTCTTCTCCAAGTGATCTGATCACGAGAGCAGCTTAGATTTGATTTAGGCTATTCTGTTCACCCTGATTTTATCATCACGCGTAGAAATAATATTTAAACGATAATATATCGTTATCTATTTTACATATTTTTTCTACCACGTTCTACATATTGTTGTTACTAGAAGTATCCCGATAATAGTATGCAAAATAAATTTGCATTAACTTCATAAGTGACACATCAATAGATAATAATACAACGCGTGACACACATTATATAATGTTAGGTTTTTAGGTTTTTTTGACGGTTACATACTCAATCATAATCAAGATCATAATTCTTTGTTATGAGAGAACAATCAATTTTTATTGGTCTTTTCAAGTTTCAACTGCATAATTTTTCCCTTATATAGGTTTTTTCTACATATAGTACTTAATTCAAACCGTTAGCGCGTAATTTTATTGCAAATAGAATATCACCCACTAGAATGCAAGACAAAAAATATTTTTACTGCATCGAGGTTGACAGCTTCGCTAGACCGAGAATCCGTTATGCATTATTCGACTCGTAGCTTTCCTCGAATCGACACTTAACCAGAAGAGCATGGAGAGCGCGGGCCGTCGAAGAACGGCATAAAGAAGGCCGGCTTCATCGAAAGCGGCCTGCAAGAAGGTACGGTACAGTGTTCCGAGACGAGATCCCGAAGAAAAGGGAACCTATCGGGCCAACCAGCCGTCTCGAATGCTCGTTTTGGTCAGCGGAGGTTCATTCTCATGCAACTTTGCCACGAGACTTACTTGGAAGCACGTTGTACGTGTGACCACGTCCTAACCCATACTAGAAGTCAAGAGAAGGAAATACTGGACGCGACCCCCCCCTTTCCCCCTCACCCCCCTCTCTCTCCCCCAGCACGATCCTGCCTTTATTTAGTTTTGTATTCGCGATACTTCAGTCTTAGTATCAAATCGTACTAAACTTTTTTTTGCTTTTTTAACAAATATTAAAGAAAACAAATAAAATGCTTGAATATAACATGATATAAAGAAGTTATTTTGTCGTAATTATTAGTACTGTATTACGTAAGCAGGTATATCCAATAGCAAAATAGCAGAAACTTCCACAAGAAGATTTCGAATAATCTGTAAATTTTTATGATTGCCTTCTATCAAAAATTTTGTTATTTCAAATTGTCAATTTTTAAACTGTTCCTCCTTTAATTCTTAATCATCAAACATTATTTCTCAAACTGTAATGACGCATTGTAAATTCATTGCTGACAGCAAAAGCTATCTCTGGATACCTTATACATCATATACAGCTTACATAACGTTTCTACGAAGTATATATTTATAGCTAAGCGGTATATAGAACTAGCTGCCGGATATTAAGAGCTAATTAAACTTATGATACTACATCGTATCTCATATCTTTCTATCTTCTTATTTGCTATGTGATAACGATTATCGAAATTTGCTACCTTATAACGAATATCGATAACGATAATTGTCTTTATTATTATTTGCTGTAATTTCTTTCATAGAATCTTTCGAGTAAATCAGATTCTTCTACCTCGAGTTATTTAGTTTCTAACAATAAGTCTCTAAAATTAAGAAAATGCAGCAGGATATAATTAACGGTTACAAAACCAAAGTTTGCAGTAAGAAAATAAGCGAGTCTGTTTAAAAAGTGATCAAACGATCGTCTGCTCGGCTAATAAGGACTGAGATTTTCTTCCGCGCGCGGTCCACGCCTCTTTCTCATGACATTAGGGTCGCCCGGGAACCATAAGAGCGACGCCAAAGTGGGACGTTGATAGATAGTTCCTCGACATTCGTGTTCCGCGTCGACCTCGGTCGGACATATAGCGCCGCGATCACCCATTAATTATTACATAAATACGTATAGATTAATAATTATACGCATTAATAACGGCGTTCGTAGGTACAAGACGCCGCATAGGTAGCCGCATGACGCCGACGCCGACGACTACGGTGAATGTCGCTGTAACGGGTGTTCTAAATGTCAGCCACGCTTCACGATGAAATTACGTGCCGAGCACTTTTTCCAACTTTCAAAACCGCTCGGTGCCCGTACAAGGCGCTTTTAAGGTCATCGGGGCAATTATATCGGCCGGTAATCACAAGCGCGCTAGGCAACGGCCATTAAGCCCGATGCGCATCGGTGTTCTCGTTAATAAGTACACGATCTAATTACTCGCGGATGATAACCGTCGACACAGCAATTCCTAAGGCGTGATTAATACGTGCAGTGTTTACGGAAATGAAAATTTCATTGAATATAGCACTACATCGGCACCATTATTGGAATCCATTTTTTTCCCAGCATCCTACATTCGAAGATATAAATAAATCAGATCACTAACGATGGGCACGTCGTTTTTCTGAAGTATTAAAGAGCATACATGCTATCCTTTCATTTGCAATTGCATCTATGGCATATATTTGATATATCTTAAAATGCTGCATCATGTTTTTCAAAGGATTATTGCCACAATTAGAATAGTGGTATAGACCAAAATTTTACATATAAGACAAGAAACTGTTCGATTGTTGCGAATTTCACTAAATTTTATTATAGGTAATAAAATGATAAACTGCATAAAATACGCATGAAATACGAAACATAAATCACAAATTCATACAATCTGTTTTTGTAAAAATTTTCATATTTCTTCTATGTATCGCAGACAAGCGCTTTTCCCAGTTATTCCGTCATTTTTCTCGGTATAGCAATAAAAATTCCGTTTCTCGACGAGACTGCAGCCGCTTTAAGACACACCTTGCTTGCGCTCGTCAACGGCTTTAAGACGGCAAGCCAACGCGCCGATGGAATGCAGAAGCGAAATTAGTATCGCTGTCGTCACAAGCGCGCTCTCTCGTCACTTACAAGCTGTGATGCTTTTTTATCGCGATCTTGTTCCTTTACGATATCATTGAGGAGACAGTATCAGTACATGCAATCATTTAAGCGAAAACGCGACACCGTCGGAAAAGTGATTGATTAACAAATGATCTAACAGAAATCGTTAAATTTAAATATTTTTCAATCTTTTAACTAGTGAATTTTTCGTCAATTTTTAAAAATAACGCAACGTATTTAAAATTAAAATTATTTTAGATCATTATTATTGTATAAAACGTTACACGTTTTATTCACAATATTTATGTATTATAATGTTATTCGTTACTTTTCGACATTATTCGTATAATTATATATACTTCTTCATTTCAGATCACATAATTTCTTCGTTCAGTGAAATTAAAGAGCTACAGATTTTCAATAACATATATTTAAATAAACTTATTAACGAAATTTTTATTGCCGTACCAAGAAAAATGATGGAATAACTGGAAAAAGCGCTTTTCTGCGATACATAGAAAAAATATGAAAATTTTTACAAAAACTGATTGTATAAATTTGTGATTTACCTATGTTTCGTATTTCATGAGTACCTATCATATGTACAGCCTAATAAAAACTGCTTCTAAATATTTTCAGCAGACAAAAAGTCTTAATCCGGAAGAAACATAAAATAGAGAAAAAATACGAAGCGAAGTATTTCAAATAGCGTTTAAGGTTAATAAGATAAGTATATAGCCGTCTTTTATAGCTTCCAGTACTTAAATGAAAGCTATTGACGCTCGATCCAGGTTACAGAACCCATCGTAGAAGTACCCGTTGTATTGCGTGAGTTCCAGAAGCGCAAAACGCATTTGTCGATTTGCACCGAGGATGTGTCAATATTGACGTTGCTCTTGGGGAACATGTTCTCCACGGGCGGCTTGTGTCTCCTCGAGTCCTGAAGGACCACCGACGGTGCGAGGGAGACAAGCAGGAGAAAGAAAGAGAGCGAGAATGAGGCAGAGCGGTAAAAGAGGGAGAGAGGGAGAGAGGGAAAGAGAAAGAAAGAGGAAAACAAGAAACAGAGAGGGAGAAGGGGAGGGTGTAGAGAAACGCGTTCCTCCACGTGTCCACGTTGCAAGGATTGCAGGCGCGCTATTAAAGTGCAGAACAAACAGGAGGACTCCTCGACGGCATGGCGAGAGGACACGCGACGTTACGCGCCTTCATGGGCGCGTGCACGCTAAATGATTCCTTTGAGAATACGAGATTTCGCGACCGCACTGTGTTACGTCAATACACCATTCGATTGTTCGTATCGCCGTAGGCGAATAGCTGATGACAGCAAACCTTTCCATCAACAAGATTTTGACCGAAACCGCACAAACATAATCAATGTCGATTCATGATTCAGCGAGTTCTGTATTTTTCCTTTATGTATTCCTTCAAATATTAAGTCTTTTGAAAATATTTATTGATAATTAATATTATTTTACTACTATAATGTCTCGTTTAATTTTAGTCTTTGTTAAATTATCCTATATCTTATATTTTTCAAATTTTTGTTCGGATGCTTTGAAGAAACACTTCAATAAGTTTATAATCTTTTAACGCCGATAAAATATAGATACCTATATCTATTTGTATATTTTACAAACGAATACACGAAAATTCATTTACAAATTACAACGCAAACACACTGATCTTTAATACGAGGATTTTTCGTATACTCAGAATTCAATTTATTATATTTTATTAGTATGCAGACTAATATATATTTCGCCATTTCATAGCATAAAAAAATATCCTCTTTTCGATATTACAAATATTAGTCATACTTTAAAATCGCGTGAAATACACATTTTATTTCTGGTAATTATTGTTTATTTACTCGATCGTACGGAGCTTCTGAAATTTCCAGCATCCGCTGGCTCCCCGCCGGCGCCGGTGGGTACTTTTCTGATTTTTATCATAAAATCGGCAGTCCTGGATCTTAGGAGCCTACGTAGCGTCGCGTCGTCACGGGATACCCGGGGCCACGGAGAGAAATTTCTCTGCGTTGTTGCCCATTATCGTATCGGGTATCGACCGCACGCCGCAATTTCTGCTCACCGGGTCACGTTCAGCCACGAAATCGGTATGCGGAAGAGAAAATATCGATGATTATCGCGACGCGGACGGTCACCCGTAGGTGCCCCGACGCGAAACTAAGCTCGACGCAGGACATAACGGTGCGGATCGGGCCATCCCTCCCTTCAAACACCCTATACGAAGAGACGACGCCGCAGGAGACTCGGCAACCTCAACGGACAACTAAATCCATGCTCGGTCTATCGTACGTGATTAATACCTGCCGGGAAGTTTTACGCGCTTCTCTCGCGAACCCTCGCCCTCGGGACGAGAAATTATCCTGAAGTGCCGTAGGTCGAGTCGTTTAATGACCTTATAATTGAATGTTGGCGTAAACACTGTGAAATTATCGAGATGTTATCTAGGCGATTGCTAATGCAGTCGCAGATATTTTCGCATTTTTTGCTGTAAATAGCTTTTGGCAAGCATAATCGCGTTGATATCGACGTAAACGGATACATATTATCCGAGTATTATCAGTATAAATCCAAAGGGTTTAATTCCCGTAACGTTTAATATTATGGAATGTGCAAATTTATCATATGATCAAATGAATTGTTGACAGTTTATATATAAGTGTAAATTATCTAGTGTAAATTAAATTGTGTTGTTCTATCAGCTTACGCGGAGAATTGATTATTGATTGAGGAATTCATGAGAACCTTTTCGATTCTTTCGTAAGTTTCTTTCATAAGATTCTTTTACATCTTTTTTCCCAAAACTTTGCAAAAGAATGTAAAACGGAAATAATTACAGGAGTTCGCAGAAAGATACAGAAGACGTCGGAACGCTGGTGCCTCCAGTGTATAAACCGTTTTGCCAATTTCCGCTCGACGCGGCCGAAGAAACGTACAAACGAATTATCGCTGTTCTCGTGAAGATGGTTATGCTTCGACATTCCATCGCGTTCGCCACGTCAAGCGACGTTCCCGCCGTCCGTTTACGTCCTGTCGCCGTTGCCGCGGACTTCATCGTCATGGTAAAAACGATCGGAACATCCGAGTCAGACTCTGATTAAAGAAAGAGCTAATTAATGATTAGCGCGTCGCATCGAAAATAGCGACCGCTTCTTCGGCGAGGTGCCGGTAAGAAGAAAACAAGGACGAAAGTGAAATAATACCGCGGAATTTTGTTTTTGCGATGTGACACTAGACAGAAATTCCTGCTCGTAACAGTCTCTTTATTCAACGTATCCTCGAACAACACTTTTAACAATGAATATTTTAACTGATCATCGTCAATAGATTGAAAATTCCTAAATTTATTTTAATTAAAAATATAATTACAACGGAATCAAAGTCAGATATTTGAACAAAATTGAATTGAGAAAAGAAAATCTAATTCAATTTTCGCTAAGAAAAGAGCGACCTCGTTGAAACTGAAAAGCACATAGAGAAAATGTTGGATTTCTATATAGGACACATATCTATTGAATAAAGCATTTAAATATAATACAGATTGAGAGAGGGTTCCACCAACATTTTGAAATTTGTGTACACACGTTCGAATTTATGCGCGGCATTCTACGCGAGATATTACAAATGGATTAATTAATAAATCGCGAGCAGGCAGGAAAGAGGCGGAGTTATTGCATGTGTGCACGTACATACGCGCCCCCATATTCGTGCCTGGGCCACCCGGAGTTCACGTCGAACGCATCAAGAATCTCGTGGCTCAAGCATTAATTATTGAGCGATCACTGCCGTGTAATTAATTGACCGATCGACCTCCTTCCTGGCAGTAGATATGAAAAATGTGATGCGGCCAGCAGATAACTTCATCGTATGTGACATTTCTTAGAAGGAATAAAAAATCGATGATTTATCTTTGGTTGTGGTATAGCGTACTGCAGATAACTAACTACGTGTAGAGAAACAATAATACAAAACAATAATGCAATAACATAAATAACTTCGGTTATTTATGTTTCGATATTAATTATTTAAAAAAGTTTGTTAAATATACGTACATTAAGATGAAAATAAAGTCATCCTATAATATAATATATATAATATCTATTATATTTATGCAATTATTAAATTTATATTAATTTCACGTATATTAATGGCAATCTTTCGGGACAATCTCCGAAATCTTTCATTCTGTACTTGAACCGAAATATATGTATAGGTACACAAGTAGATCGAATGTGTGCGACTGCAAGTGCGGCTAAAAATACCAGACATCTCGCGATGCGCGATATCTGTCGTCTATCTCTCGGTTAAAAGAGAACGTCCGGTTTTAGATGAACGAAGGAAACGCAGCGTCCCTTTGCAATATCAGTCCGGGCTATAAAGTCGTTTCACAATTACGCGACGCCTGACAGGTGTATGGTGCAACGCGAAACGCTGAAAGGTTTGTCGGTTGCGCGAGGCAAGAAGCGGTTGCGGAGAGAAACGGAAAAAGAGAGAAAGACAGCGAGTAGATGCACGATCATGAGCCGAAGAGAGACAGAGAGGTTGAATGGATAAATGAGAGACGGCGGGTGCGAAGGAAGCGAGCGCGAATAAACGAGCGCGTAGATAGGAAGATGAAGATGGGCAATCTCGAGAGAAAGAGAAAGAGAAGGATGAAGGGCGAGGCGAGGAATAACTTCAGAGACAGAGAGGAGAGCGAGAAAACAGCGCAAGGAAGGTATGGCGCGCGCGCGCGCGCGCGGGCACGCGGTAGAAGTGGAACATAGATGGAGTAGGAGACAAAGAGTGATGAAGGGCGATGTGAGCGAGTGAGAGAGAAGTCAAGTCGCGAGAGCGATCGGAGGAATAAGAGAAAAAGAGAGAGAGAGAGAGAGAAAGAGAAAGATACAGCGAGAGAGAGAAAGGGAGGGAGACAGAGGGAAAAAGATCGGGTCACCGACCCGTACGGAAATAGGATCGAAACCTTAGGTAAACGTAACTTTTCCTCCAGGGCGAGTTCAGGCCGTTCGGCGCGTTTGGAAATCCGCCAAAGAAATCCAGGAACGCCGGCCGTGTGCCGCCACGCCGCGCCGCGCCGTGGCGATTTCCCCCGCGGCTCGCCACGACGTGCTACGACGTGCTCCTCGATCCATTAGCGCGAATTGCGGCGCTGGCTAAGGTAATTGGACAGCTTCGAGGAATAATAATAAACGATATGTATCACGGGGTAAGTCCGAGCGAGCGAGTAAGCGTATGTAACTCCGGGCCCGGGGATGAGGATCTGATTGGCGCGGCATAATCGACTTTATGCGCTATAGGTATAGCGTAACACTCATTGCGAACAGAATTGAATGTGCGTTGGCGTACGCGTGCAAGAAGCACGCAAAGTAACCATCGAGGAAAGGTAATCGAGAAACAGAGTTGTCGATAACTCGGGTTTGCAACATAACGGTCAAAGCACAAACTGAGGTAGTAAATCATGGCTTGATGCCAAAGTATTAGAATTAATGAACATTATTTGAACGAAGCACTGCTTCGTGTTATAGTTAATGTACTTAAGCCTATTTAAGTAATATCTCTGTATATAAAGATTATATTATATATGTTCTTATAAAATTTTGGAGAATGTGTAACTCTAAATAAAATATAAAATTAAAAATTTTTTTACTAATTCACGTTCACTTTCACTCTTCTCTTTAATTTCTTTAAAAACTCTTCCGGTTACTATAAAGTAAATACTCTTTTTTTATGTAAATACTTTCAATCATTATAATTTATGTAGAAGTTGCAAGTTTTTAAATTCAATCCTACTATGTAATTTTTTATTTATTCGCAATTATTATATTAATGAAAGATATTGAAGATGTATGTTCCCTTAGGGTGCGATTATGTTGGAGCAGTGATAAACGATAAGAGCGGCGATACTAAAGAAGCAGCGAGAATAAATGCATTAATTTATGTGAAAGTGCTAATATGAAGCATATAAACAATTGTCAGTATACAATATGTAAGTGTTTATATGAAGCATATAAACAATCACATATAAATTAATGCATTTATTCCTGCTGCTTTGTTATAGTATCGCCGCTTTTATCGTTTATCACTGCTCCAACATAAACGTACCCTTATAAGTAAACCTCTAAGATTCCTTTTTAAAAAGGCAAAGGTCCTCAAGTATTATTTTTATGTTTACTTCTTTGTAGCAAAATAATTTTCTCAGGTCGTGAAAAAATTACGCGAGGATAAGTTCCGCACTCTATAAGAATGCGGAAAAACTGTCGGCGCGATAGTGGCAGGCTTTGTTAACAGAATTTTCTTGCACGCGTGCATTTGCATAAAGGCATCCGAGAGGAGTCGAGGTGAAATCATGCCGAAAGAGCGCGCGATACCGCGGAGCGTGGTAAAGCACCAAGAAAGTTGCACGGTAGCTTATCGCTTGGCTGGTATCTCGTTGTAAGGAGAGATGCTCGTCGAGTAATCTACATCGTGCAGGAAGAGATCGCGCGCGGATCGGGTCGGTGTAGTACAGAAGTAGAAAGTCTTTCTCGTATAATACGATGACCCGCCACCTTCGGTCCAGGAAGACCCCGCCGTGCTCTCCCAGGGCGGAATACCGCGATACCTCGTGTAATATAGTAGTGGAGATGCGGTTGTGGTGTTACTCAGGAAGAACCTTTATTACTGTGAGAAATAGTCTCGTGTCCACGACCGATCCGTAGCACAAAACACCTTAAATCTCTTCGCTCGGAAAGGCAAATGTATGACAGCGAGATCGTATTTCGGATGATTGAAGTCGAGGTTTCAAACGCTCTCTTATTTCTAATGTTTTTCTTATATTGTGTAAGATATAGTGATGCTTGTGTCGGCAGCTATATATTTGTCGTAGTGTTTTTATTGTATCCAGGTTTAAATGTGCGTGAAATTATATAGGTACCTTGAAAAACATATAACTGCGCGTTTCTTTAATAAATGTTAATTAGATATATTGACATTAGAAATTCGATGGCACGTCCATTTGAATATAAAAATATTAAGAAATGCGTTCAATAAATAATAACTCCTAATATTGTCTTCACTCGCCGAATAAAAAAAAATTATCGACGATCGCGAGGTATAATGCATGGAAGAAGATATTATTTCAGATATACGTCCGGTACCCGCACGTATCTGCCACTGAATACCGGTCCAACGACATCGGCGACGGGAGAAAAACAAACTTCCTGAGTCAGATGATCAATCGTCTTGGCATCAATCGACCGAGCCATCGATCACCCATGACCTCGCGTCATTCTGGTTGCCGTCGGAGATCTGTGCACTCACTTCCGGTACCAGTACCGATGGTGAGCGGATCTCCGATCGGCGGACGTGTCGCCTTCGTTGCGAATGTTGCGATGTATCGAGCCGAGGAGAAACCGATCGTGAGTTTTGTTAGACTAGGTGCGGATGCTTTAATGGAGTCGTTAGTTAAGTTTAACTACCGCGCTGATCACCACGACGTACCAGCTGCCTCAGATCGGATAAGAACGGCATCTTCTCTATCTAGCCTTCTAAAGCGGAGCAAATCTTTTCGAAGCGGCGAGCGACGTGCATGTGTGGTGGTGCTCTTTTAAATGGTTTTCGTAAGGCAACTCGTCGTACCAGAATGAATGAGGGAGAGATAAGTCGCGTCCGCGCGCGTGTGATTCGCAAGGCTGGATGTGCGTTCGACCAACTCGGCACAGGTGTTGCAATATCGCTACATGGTCATTAATTTGCAATGAAATAACTTTGCGGCGGCGCTCGATCGCCGAGAATAACTAACGAGCACTTTTTCAGTGTTAGAAATAGAAAGCGTTCCAAAGCTACTAATTGCGTGTTACACAATCAAATTGGAAGCACCGTAAATTCTCGCAGAAACGCGTAATCGTTAGATGTGGTCAGATGTAGCCGTATAGAGCGGGGAAATAAAATAAAAAAAAGAGCTTCCTTGGCGGGAGACAGGAAGCTCGATTAATCAACAAATGCCGGCATGCACCGCGTGTTACCAGGACCCCGAGATACGAAATGGAGTCTGATATAGTGGAAGGAAGGTGGTGCAATGTCTGCAGCTGACCTACTTCGCCGTAGCACGCTCGAAGTACATATCGGTGAAGAAACGACAGAATGCTACCAATGCTACAGGGACTTTCACTCGGAAGGCTCGTTCCTGAGACACAACCGGGACCGCTGTGGCGATCGATTGTTTTCGAAAGGTCGCCGCCCGGTCCTCCATTAGCGGATTTCCATTAGGCTCTTCTCTTTCATAATAGCGTAAGTAAAGGTCACGACGCTATGCTGCAGTCTTTGTGATTTTGGATCAGGCCGGGATATGATATAATAAATAAACTTATATTAAAAAGAGCACGTATGTCCGAGCGATTTGTTCAAGCTTTAAATTTAACTTATCCTTGTATTTCTTGGAAATTAGAAAAACGTTCAATATACAGAAGATTCTTTCATATTGTAAAAATTTATCATTTATAAATCGTTTAATAAAAAAATTCTTTTTGCTTTATTTGAGGAAATTATTAAATTATATAATAAAATACCTACATAGTTGTAACAATACATTTGTTATTATTTTTATGAAAAATTTCGTAGTTACTTCTTTATCTAATGAAATTTAAATACCTATTCTTGATCTATTAGCAGTTAGCAAATTTATCAGGTTGCTTTTTCTTTTACTTTTTGGTTTTAAATAAGGTAGATTTTGTGCTACATTGTGTCAAAGATTCTTCCTTCCAAAATTAATTCTAAGGTTAACACACACCCAAGTGCCTTCCCTTATTTTACTTTATTGCGTTATTGACTATCAATTTTATTCATTAATCAGTAGTGAAGATAATAGGAAGAGGTGAGGCTATCGTATATCCTTCCTTCCTTTCAATTCTTAGGCGGAATCTTCCTTTATACCGGTTATCGGTGCGTCAAATCGAGAGGTAAATGCTATGTCCTTAGATGCGATTATAATTGTTTAATAACTCACTTTATGTATGCGAATGTATGTATGTGTGTATGTTATTGGTATGGGGATGATTCGAGCGAGCCTCAGGCCTCTCGATGGTGTTCATCGAGCGTGAAGCGATCCGAAAATGAGACATGGTGGTGCCAGCCATTTTCTGCTTCTTCTGCTTATGGGGAATAAAGATTTTATCGTGTACGAACGCGGTGGAAAAAGAGATTTTATGCGTACGCCGACAGACGAACAATGAACCGCTTACTAATTATCCGCATGGTGTTGCACGGAGAATAGAAATATCCCAGTATCAAGAATTTTCCATCCTTTGATATCTGTATGAAAGTAAAATAGTATACTAGTAGTACACATATGTACATTGTATAAAGAATAAAAGTTATATGCATATAAAATTTATTCTATATATCTCAAAGTGTGACTAAAGTTATTTCTTTCATCTTAATTACACATATGAAAAAAATAACTAATCACATTACAAAATATATTAAAAACAATTAAATTATTATCAAAAATAATCTATTTTTTTAGATAGAATAAACTTTGAGCATGTACATCACAAAAAATTCCATAAGAAAATATTAAGTGTTTTCTAAATTGATTATTTTATAAATAGATTTCCGCATACGATTCTAATTCACAGTTTAAAACTTCTAAATTTTCATATATTTTTAATCTTTCTTTAAATTTTAAAATTTAGACTAAATTTTTTCTATAATCTTTAATGGTCAAATCTAAAAAAAATAGTACTATGACTTGCTATCTACAGTATTATGCACGAAGTAAAATTAATTTTTTCTTGTATATACGAGAATGTAGGTATACATATGCCATGGATTTTAATTTTTTCCGCAGAGAATATTTAAATTTATATGATCGACCACGCTCGAGTATAATGTGGCAAGATTATTATTTAAATAGACATAAAGAAACCAGCTGCTGTGTTTAGTTGGCGCCGCTTGGCAATATACTGGACAACAGTATAAACCATGGATCGGCTTGAAGGTGAGGTTCACCGCGGTGCCACTCTCCGGGGGGTTCGGCCACGTTACCGGTGTTTAGCACACAATGCACGTTTGCCTCTTTACGAGTTGATAATGAAACGATTCTCGTAGTACGTGAGTAATAATTCTTCTCTCGATTCTCTTGCATTTTCTTTGATGCTGTCAAACGGTGCCTCGCGTAGCAACAATATGGGAACGGTTATTTACTAGAAGCATTACTGCATGCGTATAGTCGGATGCAACAGTCTCGATTAAAAATTCAAGTTTAAAAATCCATATACAACTGCGCAGCTGCATATGTCATATTAAAATTAAGTATACATTTGTATGTAATATATGTAGAAACATTGCATAACAATCTCTTTATTAAAAGACTAAGTATATTCAGTATTTTCTGTAAGCTATTAAAAAATTTAGGAATATTTGGAAAGAAATATTGTATCTTCCCCTATTACGTGTATATAATTTTAAAATTAAATAAATTTTTTTTAATGTGATTTTAAAATATGCCAAGAAATTTTTAAATTTAATTAAATACTACTAACTTTTGCTCCCTCTCCCTTACTAACTAAAAAATACATTCAAAAAAATACTTAAGAGGATATATATAAAATACGTTTAAATTATAAATGTTATCACGATACTTTAATTTAACGCTTGTGATACGCGTAGTTCAATTAGCTAGTCTGGTTCATAGCCCGCATATACCTACTACAAATTGTACCAGCTATTTTGAATTCTCGATAGATTGGTCTGTATTTCGTCAGAATTATTATTCATAGCTCTTGCGCGTATTAAATAAGACGGACAGTTATTTAATGTTTATTGAAAACGATTTTTTCCAAATGTTAGCCACAACGCCTTGCAAAATAGCATGTAAAAATCATATTCCCAGTCTATTCCCGTTATAAAAAATTGTTTACTATTCCAATCATTTCCAATTGGAAGTTTACCTCCGTCGTATCACTTAACTGAATTATCGTCGAGCTACTACTTGCGAGATGTAAACTACAGATACAGGTTAAGGCATAAAGAATAAACCGTACGAGAATTTAGACCTAACTGCTGGTGATTGCGGCAGCCTATACCGTTATCGACACCGCCATATGCACCGCCGGAGGAATTATGTGCAAATCTCGTTGGCCACGGAATGTCATTAAATTCGTCACGTTGTGCCGAACAGCGAGGCTGTTTGGCATTAACAGAGGATTCAATCGCAATGACCAGACGTTATCCTAGCGAGTCTTTATTTACGAGCGCCGGTAGCCTTATGGCTGCATGCTATATCTTCACGTTATAGTAAACTTTGCGACGTACCACATGGAACAGTACACACTGGTAAATATAATTAAGACACCGTGATTTTACGCTTTGTCTGAACATTTTACCATAGATAAATTGAACATTATATTCCAGAAATATAATTTTTGAATGGCTTGATCCGGGCTTAACATGACCGGAATTTTACGTTTCTCAAGATAACAATATTAGATTTAATATTTAAAAACTTATTGTTAGACATCCAAGTGCATAATTGTCATTTTATAACAATTGAGTTTCATAAGTTAAATACGCTGTATTGATTTATCTTTTCATAAATCAAAAAAAGACCGAGAACAACGCGTAATTTCGAATTTTTACGTCAATTTTGGAAAATTAGATTCAAACTTTAAACAATAAGTATATTTGTTTTGATCGAAAAGAATTTGTTGCACGGGAAGTAGTTTTTAATCTCAATATTATATGTATAACACTGTCAAAAGACTCAATAATAATTCGTCAAAGATAAATTCAATCTTCTATATAAATTTATTAGATATACTTATAACTTCTATATTTATCGTACGTATGATCAAGATATGTTTTTTTCGAAATGTGACGCTTAATAACTTATTAATAACGATCTATGTTTCCGCAGAAAAAGATTCGTCGGCGCTGAATCGCGCAAAGGTTGCGCTATCGAATTCGAAGCGATAGCCGATAACATTAACATAATTTTGCAATCAAGGCGCCAATGAAAGTCACATGTTTCGAAAAAGAGTTCATATAAATATACATATAAATGGCAACAGCAAGCATGTTTTATATTATCACGCTACACATATCATTAGCTCGCAAATATTGCAGAATGCATCTTGCATGTGCAAGATACGTTGATTTTAATTAACTCACAAGCTTAAATAATTAGACGTAAATAATCAGAGTGAGTTTGATTCCATCAGTTTAACGTATCTCACTCGATCATTAAGAAGTATTCTAGAGAGAGTCAATTTTTAAAAAGTTTTTTATAGTTATTTGATAGATAGAAAATTTATAAAATATTGTTTAATTATTATTACGCGAATTAAAAATACAAGCTCATATATAAGTCAATTTAATTATAATTATATTATTACATTTTTATTACCTATTATTAATTAATATTATTATTGATTAATACTATTATTATTAATTAATGATAAACATTTCTGTTTTGCCTTAACATATTTAAATTTCTATTAATATTATTTTTTATTTTATAGGTACAAATATCTAATAGTAATCAAAATAATTATATGTAGGTACCATTGATTCTTTTAAAAATATTTATAATAAATTTATAAATAAATTTAAAAATAAATTTAAATAGTTTTAAATTCATAAATATATATACGCTGCGTGCATACATATTAAATTTATTTGCAAATCCAAGTTTTTGTTTTATATTTCTAAATTTGTAAGTAACGAAGATTCGTTCCGATTTAATCTAATAACTAAGGATGCATATATTACATTCTTAAGACATGTTATCTCATACGAGTGATTTTATTATAACAAATATATTCAGCGCGAATGAAGTTAGTAGTAATTATTTACACTTTGCATTGGTTACAACAGGTATCTTCGCGCGAGAGCCACATAACGAAGTGTTGTAGCGGAAAATTGAATGTCGCGCAGAAATATATTCAGTGCATCGATAAGCATTTATGGGTAGTCGAGTGTTTCCTGTTTACTCTGATATGTCCTGTTGGATTTGGTCGCGGAAAGCTGATCTTGTCGTAGCAACAAAATGGTTGGCATTTTTTCGCTGCATTGCATCGCATCGCATCGTGTCGCGTCATATCGCGTTGACTATTTACTCACACACACTTACACACAAGACGGTTCATGCGTCTATCTCAGATTCGAAAGAGTCTTTAAATAGATGCGCTTGCCGATGCTAATGCAAAATCTGAGATCTTATCACCTGCCCGCTAAGAAAAATATTTATAGTTATTGACGACATGTTACTCGCGCTCACGAGCATCTATTATACATAAATAATCCATAAAACACTGGTCTTATGCCTGAGTCCTCGGGTTGGTTTACTAAATGGCATTAATATGATAACTTCGTTTTATAATAGTGAATAAATTTCATTTTAATCTTAAATAGTAGTAAGCAGACTTTCGAGCAATCCAACATCATCCTACCTAATCTTTGAAATAACAGCTAAAATTTTTTAAAATTTTGTAGTACTATTTAAGCTATAATCGTTCGTATCTAACGCGAGAAAACTAAGATCTTTTGAAAGAAACAAATGGCGTGTTCGATTGGTGACGAACCTGGCTCGGGTTAGCTCATGGACATAGAATACATACCTAATATGTATATGTATTCTATGTCCATGAGCTAACCCGAGCCAGGTTCGTCACCAATCGAACACGCCATAAGTCTTCTGACTTAATATATTAGGCGTCGGTTAGTTCGTCTTTACTGTCACTTTATAGTAAATCAATTAATATTTATGTATAATGAATTAATAAGTGGAATACTTAGCGGGTGCTAAGTTACTCTATTCTGAAAAATTTCTCGGCTGTTTATTCGTAACGATATTCATGTCGATTAATTCAAGCAAACGCGCGCGGCTGCGAAAAGCAAATGTCGAACGTTTCTTCGCGCGTAAACTTCGGGTACCGTAAATTCCACCGAAACGCCGGCGCTACAGCCGTGTGTAAATCGCAGACAGGTGGCATTAAGTACAAGTACTCGGTAGCGCGATTTTGATTTACGGCTAATTGCTCGGTATTTTTCCAGGCTTCCTAATGCATTTTGCATCTCATGAATGATAAAGTCATTTTCGCGCGGGTCGGCACCGAGGCGGGGAGCCGAGAGCGCGTTAAATTCACGGAGGCGAAAGAGTGGAAAATATGTCACGCCGCCTTCCGCACATCCGCGTTTCTCGGCTCGCCTGCTGGTGTGCGTAATGTGCGTGTGTGCACGCCGCGCGCGCCGCGCGTATGCGAGGTCCGCACGCTCGTTTTCACATTCGCGTGAAAGCCGCACGCCACGGAAGAAACGATACTGTTAGCACCCACTTCGGGAAATTTCCGCTCGTTAGAGAGCGCCGAAAGGAACCGATCTTTCATAGGCTTTCCGCGAGAATTACTGGTACACCCAGCATAACTGCCCCGCGTGATATATTAATCCATTTGCATTCGCCTTCGTAATCCACGAGCGTACCACATTTGCCGAGTTCCCTTTCTTAAATGTCGGCCTTTCTCTTGCGCCGTGCATAGCTGTGGGATAAAACCTTTATCAAGCGGTTATCAAGAAGTCATATTATAAATAATAGAGTAGTTAATAAAATTACAGCAATATATAATTCATCTTTTTTACGTTTAACGAAATAAGATTATATAATTCGCATGAATGCTAATCTTAATTTATCAAGATAAATTCATGGAAATATATTTAACTTTCTTTCTCTAAAATAATTATCACAGAGGTATTTCTGATTTACTATTATTTTTTAAAATTAGCAATACATTTCTGTCTCTCTTTCTTTTTTGATCATTTTAAATTATTTTTTATAACAGAATAAGCTTTATGATATATTTCTAGAACAATTAAGAAGTTGTGCTGTTTGCACTAAAGAGAAGAGAAATCCAGATAAACAAGATGCCATAAAGAAAGATGCCATAAAAACAAGAATAAAAACTAAAAACCGCGAATAGGTCTCTGTGTAACAATATACCGCAAGGCGCCTTTAGTAAAACCTCGTGCTTTCATTCATGTGAGTGTCACATTATTGTCGTCGTTTATAGCTCTTTAAGTTCAGTAAAGAGTAATAACGATAAAACATTGATTTTTCACCTATGCTGCTTTCTTTTATGTTTCTCAGTATAATAACGAAACGCATTGAAACGAAACTGGAAAAATTTAGCAAATACATACATAAAAAGTTCCGGCAAAATATCTCGAAAAATGGGTTTTATAAAAAAATATTTCAAATAAAAGTTGTAGGGTTTAAAAAGATCTATTTACTGGCCTTATCAGTTTGACCTTGGGTGGTGTTGCCAACGTCAGATCAAGGTCATCTTAAATTTTTTAAATAAAAGCTATTTTTTATCGCATATTCTTATATTCCCTCTTAACCCTTAATGGTCACACTGGGTCCAATAGACCCCAGCGTTTTCTTGACTTCGAAAACGACCCAGTAAATCAATGGAAATGGGCTATTTTTTTACATATGTTAAATTAATTTTTTGGAAATCAAACCTATACAGTCTTTTTAAGGAAGACTTAAAGTACAACAGGATATTTTTTTTTTTTTTTTAAAGGTCACCTACAATTTTTTATACACGTGCAAACACGCTGGGGTCTATTTCACCCCGTGTGACCATTACGGGATTTTCCGGAGGTGTGACCATTAAGGGTTAAGACCTTTTCAAAACATTATAATTTTAACCCCTTTAGATCAGCCGATTTAAAGTTATCGAGCTCTTTATGGCAAGATGTTAGTGATTGTAGTTCTACCCAAGGTGAAATAAGTAGAGATACTCATATTATACCCGTGTATGAAGAAAAGGGTGGCAGGTGATGTGTGTGAGAGGTAAAGTAGGAGTAGGATATGGGGGAGGTAGGATAAGGGGTGGTTTGGTGGTAAAGGCAGATTGGCACAGTTCGTGTGTGTGCCAGTTACTTAATTGAGATTTTTTGAAAGCTATATCTTCTGTCTTCATTACTTATTGCCAAGTAATTAATATTATTTGCTTGGCAACAATATAAAAACAATGGTTAAAAAATAAATTATATACGTATTGTATATGTTTTGGTCTTCGATTAATCCTTTAAAATTTTAATTAAGAGATTTTATGTGATTACGAAATATTCATATTATTAATGTTGAAAAAAACTAACAATCATCCTTCATAAAATATGCAATATTTCATGTGTAACTTCCATTTGGACAACGTCATCATTTTACATACAATGTGTTTCATACAAATCGCTCACCGCAATCGTCTAAATTGCAAGTCTTATTTCTCGTCGGGTTGCATTATCTCGCGAAATCATTATCTCGCAGACCGCAGTTTAAACGAGCGTCTACTAGAGCATAATCGCCCGTTTCCCATGGAAGCCTTGAAAGGACTTTTGCATCGAGAATAATTTGTTTACCAAATCTGTGGTCTGTACGTGTGCGATACCGAGGAAAAAGAAGAGAAACACGGAGAAGCCGAGGAGGGAGCCACGAACGTTTATCGCGGTTCACCGCGGCGATTTATCGACGTCGCCGTCGCTATCTCGTCCGCCTCGATTTGAACTTTGACCCGAGTTGAACGGCGAACACGAAATCGTGAAACGCCTTCTACGAGATGACGACGACGTCGACGACGACAATAACGACGACGACGACGATGACGACGACGACGATGATAATAATGATGATAATAATGGTAATGTTGATGATGGTGATGATGATGACAACGACGACGACGACGACGACGGCGCTGCGTTACGTAGTTGCAGACAAGGAACTTACTCGAATGGAACGGATATGTTTAATGTACGCGTAATGGCTATCGATATGTCTACGTACGTATGTACGTACGTTGATAACTGTGAATTTAGTTGATACGAGAAGAGTTTGCGCAAGAAAAATGAACAAGCTTTATCGACAAGCAAGAGGGATTATATTCTTGGGGACATAACTTATTGTTTGTCTCCAGTGTCAACCACAATAATCTTTAGTTTCATGGGAACAATATAAATTGGGTTCCAATTCGTCAAGAAATTAAAATGTAAATTAAAATGATAAATGTAATCGCGTTATCTTTCTTTAGTTCGCATATCTTATTCGTCAATTCACACGAAAGCAATAACATTGCATTTACAGCGTCTTTTGCAATTCTTAAAAGTTACAAGAATTATGTGCCAAGGTATGAATATTATAACAGTATGTTTTCTTCTAAACAATTGCAATTCGACAATATCAAAAATGATATATTAGTTTATACAGGGTGTAACAACGACAAGAGCTACAAGAATATGTAATAAAAAATAGAGGGTTTTATTAAAAAAATTTAGGGTGATCTTGACCTGACCTTAGAGACGCCACCCATGGTCAAACTTAAGAATATAAGAATATAATGTACGAGGATGTCACCATCATAAGGGTCATCTTCTATAGATATATCCTTGCAGTGTTCACGGCATAGCATCGGTTTCATCGTATAACGTCGCTCGGCTTTAAGTATGCTCTATCACGACACGTCTGGCGGACCGTTCATACTTATCACGACGTGGCGTATATCACAGACTGACCCCTTATAAATATCGAAGAGCAGCCTATTGTGTGACCAAGCGGCTGCATTCCTGCCGTACAATTAACTGCCGGACATACACTCTGGTAATGGCTCCCTCATGTCGCCGCCACGCCGCATGCATATGCGTATACGTAGCTTACGACTCGCACGGGCAATCCGCGAATCCGCAGGTGGATGTGAAAAGGAGATATCGTAATTGGAGAGTATTTCTCGCGCGATAGGCCGGGAGAAATATTTCGCCGCGGATAAGCTCTAAGCCTTAATTGAAATACGGGCATTTATCATGTTGTATATATATGTATAACCCAACATTTTTTTAACATAAAAAAGCTAGAGGTATCAAAACTATGCAATAATTCATAAAAATGTATATTATTTTTTATTGTGAGAGAAAGAAAGAGTCATAAGATTCAAAGATCCGTTTCATAAAATCAGTTTTTAAAATCCTTAATCTTTAAAAAAGTTATATCCTCAGATCTAAGATATATGTAGGTATGTTAAATGATATTCGTGACAATTCTGATGGTTTAGTCATCGTACATTGATTGAACGGCAACCCAGGCTTTTATTACGACGACACTAATGCAAAGTTACGATCATAAATGAATTGATTACAACACTGCATTTCCGCAAGGATAAACATGAAAAGGCTCATGAAATTATATATATAAAGCGCGGAATCATTGCGTGACGCTCAGGCTAACGTTAAAGTGATCCTTGATCGGTCTTGGGTAACGGCTGCGTAACCAATTGCGATCTTTCACCATACCGTCAAGATTATCGTCATCAGCGTCGAAAACACGCCTACATCTTGTCATTTATTAGGTCTTCTGCGTCGACAGCAGTTACCGCTGCATGTTGATGTAATCGAATTGGCAGTCGTGATGAATCGTTCGAAATGTCACTGACAAATACGCTCGCAGCTCAGGAACGCAATTCGCATCGTTGTCACGTCTATTGTCGCAGATTGCTTAGCTAAGTCGTGAATAAATTCCAACGAGAACTATTCAGCTCCCATTAAGAAGGAACTGATCGTAAATGCTATGAGGATACGCAGCGTAGCTCTTTTCTAATTACGGTATGATGAATACGAATCTTTATTCACATTGACCGGCAAATATTTTATAAGCTATAGAGCTCTGATATTTAAAACTGGTTGAGAGTTATCTATGCTTTATACAACTGTTTTTAATGTATACTGTTTTAAATAAATACAGAAGAATAATTAATATTAATTATCGGAAGTATTATTAACGAAGTAACTACGAGAGAATAAACTGCGTCTACTGCTAAAATTTTTAATGGATTCGTTCAGTCGTTTTCCCTAAGTAATGTTGTTTCAAACAAATAAAAAATAAAAGCTCTTTCTATTAGTATAGATAAATTACATAAATTATCAATGATTTAGATGCGAGCATCATCCTATCGTATAAACATACGTGGAAAAATTTAAGGCATTTTTATAATCTCTGATCGAGTAAGCTAATGTAAAGAGAATAAGATTGTCATAGATCCTGTTATTACGTTAAGATATTCGTTTACGAACACACGCGAATCTCTGGAGAAATATTTTGTAGGCGCTAGCGTTGCGCCATGCATGATTGCGGCAGGACGGCAGTCGTAAAGTATTAAAAATACGGCAGTGTATTCTTATTCACCAAGAAGTCTCGATTAGAACAATAAATTATAATGTTGTTTACCATCGCGCAATATCTAAATTAGTGTCTACTGGCTTCAAGCAATTAAATGTTATGTCAGTCGGCTCGAGGAATCAAGGAACAGAAACAAAATCGACATACAAATCGCCAGGTATCTCAGTATCATTTACGTGTAATGTTTATCTATAATTAGAAGATTATAACAAAATAAAAATATATACACGGAGAGTTTCTGTCAAATAAGTGGCAATTTGTCATCGGGGGGTAAGACTTGTTATCCTTAGAGTAGAGAGTCTCGTTATTCTTAATCAATATATTGTACGTTTTATTCTCTCTTTAAGGTGATACATCAATTTATCTATCAGTTATAAAAATATTATGAAATGTTTAGATAATCAGCAATTAATTATTAATCGGTTTAATTGCCGTATAAAATTTGATATTGCGAATTTATAAAATATCATGTGTCTTATTCTTTTTAAGTTGCACATTTTATTTAAAAATCTATGTTTTCGATGTATTTTTGCAGTAAAGTATAACTAATATTTTCTACAAAAACCGATTTATATGACGCTCTACATTGAACAATAGTGTAGCGATAAATGCAAAGAATCTGAGACTCAATGAAAAATTTCCGCGCATTAAAAATGTACACATTTATTTACGAAAGGGTATCGTCTTATCAATGCTGTCGTTTATAAATTATTAATAGTAACGGGCGATTCGATAGAAAGTTTCAACCGGTTCTCAGGAAATGGCGCATGTTAAGCAGAGGTTTTTGCTCGTTGAAAAAACGCTGGGTTATTATCGGACGTATATATTTTACGGAATAAAAACATAAGATCCAAATTGATTTATGATCGGTGACTACCATTCGACTGAACTATGCTCGACATGATTCAGCAACGGTGTCTGTCCATTTGGTACCTAACTTTAGCTGAAATCGCTGACAGTGACGACAGTAGTGCTGACCTATGGTTCTTCGAGACCGCGTAGTAACCGAATACCTGTCTAATAATCGGCTCATTCATGTTCATTATTCCGACACTTAATTCAAGACTCACGTGTGGAGTAGCGTCATAGATCTACAGCAGGCACTGTTTATGCAATACAAGAAAAGAAACAAAAAACAGTACGGCAGGTAATAGATTATTTTTCTATGGTTATATATCTGTAACAAATAGATACGTGTAGCGACGAAGACTTTGAGGATACATAATAATAACCAAATCGTTTATCGCGCAACATGATTTATTCGATATAATTCATCACGAAAAATGTCCGGTAAAAATATATGTAATAACATTTGATTTATTTGAATAATACTGTTATACTGAAAAAAAATTACTTGTTTCAAATAAAATTTCATTGCAACAAGGAAAAAAATTACTCAAATAGTCCCTAGCAGGAATTTACTTCTTACATAGAAACAACTTTTTTGTTGCTAGTAAATATTTTTGGAACGAAAGAATTATCTCTTTAAATAAAAATTATATGTTATAAAAAGAAATAAAAATTACATCAAAATAAGAAAATGTTATCTGCGGGGAATATTTATATTTCTTGAAACAAAGGAAATATTTCTCACGAGTAGTAATCTTATTTTTGAGGCAATGGAAAATTTTTTTGCATTAAAAATATCGATTCTTGTACGGTAATAATATTTTCTTGCAGTAACGAAATATTTACTGCAATAAGAAATTAATTTGCTTGCAACTAAGAAACAGACTCTTGCACGGTTATAATATTTTCTTGCAATAAAAATATATTTGTTGCTGTAAGAAATTAATTTTCTTGAAACAAATAAACAGATTCTTGCGTGGTTACAATATTTTCTTAAAATAAATATATTTTTACTTCGATAAGAAATTAATTTGCTTGCAACTAAGAAACAGACTCTTGCACGGTTATAATATTTTCTTGCAATAAAAATATATTTGCTACTGCAAGAAATTAATTTTTTTGCAACAAATAAACAGATTTTTGCGCGGTTACAATATTTTCTTGCAATAAATATATTTTTACTTCGATAAGAAATTAATTTATTTGCAACTGACAAAGATTCTGGTACACAGAAAGAGTTCTTTGGATTTAATAAATTTAAATGTCTGAAAGCAATGTATTGCTTCACACAAGTTACAAGTAATTAGCTTACTTTAGTTAAACAATTATTTAATATTTATTTATTTATATATGTGGCGGTCGGTCGACCGCCACATATATAAATATCGCGAATGACCAGAGTCATAAACGAATTATTTACTTATACGGATGATTCCGTATGATGCAGTGTAGAACTGCGAGTGATTAAACGCTGTCGCCGTACGGCCTTGTATATATACTGTCTCTGGCCAGATTTTAAATTTGAGAAACTAGGCCATCTATCGGTGGAAAAGACATCACATTGTACATATTCATTATAATCAAATAATATATTATTTCAGGTAATTACATTTATTAGTTTCGATAAAATAATTTTCTACTGACAAGTAATTAGGTTTTTGTTTCAATGAAACATTCTCTTCATTGACAAATTATTTGTTTTGGAGATAATTTTATTGAAACAAAAATAAATATTATTGTTGGAAGTAATTATTTCTTTCAATTTAGAAATCATAATTTAAGAAAATATATTTACTTAAAACAAAAAAATTTTTTTTCCGTAAAGTAAAGCTAAATTTTTTGTAACTAGAAAGACAAATTTGTAGATTCTAGAAACGTATTATTTGCGTAAAGTAAAATTTTTACTTGAAATTATTGTTGTATAATACTGTTTACAGTATGGAGTTATTTCTCTTAAGTAAATTTGTACTTGCGGCAAGAAATAATTGTTTATACATATGTATTATTTGATACAAGTAATCAATGAATTATTTCTAGTATTTATGTCATAAATTCCCAAAAATTTGTTACTTATTAACAACTGTTATGTTTAAGTAATTACATTTATTAGTTTTAATAAAATGATTTTCTACTGACAAGTAATTGGGTTTTTGTTTCAATGAAACATTCTCTTCATTGACAAATTATTTGTTTTGAAGATAATTTCATTGAAACAAAAATAAATTTTATTGTTGGAAGTATTTATTTATTTCAATTTAGAAATCATAATTCAAGAAAATGTATTTATTAAAACAAGAACACTTTTTTTTCCGTGAAGTGAAGCTAAATTTTTTGTAACTAGAAAGATAAATTTGTAGGTTCTAGAAATGTATTTTTTGTGTAAAGTAAAATTTTTACTTGAAATTATTTTTGTATAATACTGTTTACAGTATGGAGTTATTTCTTTTAAGTAAATTTATACTTGCGGCAAGAAATAATTGTTTATACGTATGTATTAATTGATTCAAGTAATCAATGAATTATTTCTAGTATTTATGTCATAAATTCCCAAAAATTTGTTACTTATTAACGACTGTTATGTTTAAGTAAGTACATTTATTAATTTTGATAAAATAATTTTCTACTGACAAGAAATTGGGTTTTTGTTTCAATAAAATATTCTCTTCATTGACAAATTATTTGTTTTGGAGATAATATTTTATTAAATTAAAAAAGAATTTTATTGTTGGAAGTTATTATTTCTTTCAATTTAGTAATTATATTTCAAGAAAATGTATTTACTTGCAACAAGTAAATTTTTTATTTGAATAATACTGTTATACTGAAATGTTAATTCAGCGCATCATCTTGGATCATAATATAATGGAAAAATTGATATCACGTGAAAAAATAAACAAAATATGACAGATATATAAACGCGTAAAATATTTGTCAGAATAGATTATTCATTCTAATTGTAAGATGCATTCAAAATCGCATATTCTGAATATTATCATGACGATGACTATCAAAACCAAATGACACAGATTATGAATGTTGTTAATAATCTATTTATTATATATTCTGTGATTGTTTTTTATTTAAAACTTTTAACACATATAAGATAAAATATTTTTGATAGAATGTATCATAAATTGCAACCTTTAATACAGAAATTGTTCACTAACATTAAATTGTTTATTAAGAATCTAAAAACTGTAAGCTAAAATTCTAAATTTTATGTACATGTAAATAGCAATATTAGGTATAAAAAGAAAGTGTCAAAAAGTTTTTTAATCTTGAGCTTTTAAAGATATATGGCTATCTAAGGGTATTATGAGCATAGCAATGTAATGCAAATCTTTCAAACATGTACTTAACGAAAAGAAAAATGCAGGAAGCATAACGTCCACATTCATGTTTCAGCGGCTAACTCTAAATACACAAATAATACAAACGTTAGTAAAATACGCACGAGAGTAGACGCTTTTTCTGTTCAGTACAGAATATAATGCGATCTGTCTGTGGACGAAAGAATCGAGGTACGTGCATGCAGGTGTACGCATAAACTTAAATGCTCAAGGTCTTTTGCTGTGAAGTTCCTTTTCTGTGCGTGTGTCCGCGGTTTTCTCATCGCGTCCAAACATGTCCTGATATAAGTGTTGACCTCGTGGTTACCGGGAAATCATCGAGATACCGTGGACGTTGCTAAAGCTATCTATGGTGTGGCCGAGCGTTTTTTTTTTAGGAATGAAAAGAATTGAACGGCAAACCCGGATTGGGAAAGTTGAGTCGTCGTCATCCGCGTCTTCAGGATGAAAAACATAAAAAGCAAGGTCGGTATATTTTCTGTGGTGTCAATTTCTCCTTGTAATATAACCCAAAAAGATGTTAATCTTTCACTATTGAAGCATGTTGCTAAACTGCGTGGGTCGTTCGAATTTGGAAGGCAAGTTATCGAATTCGTCCATTTGGATTCTACATTCGATGTAAAAAAAAACTACAGGTTTACTACAAAGCAAATTTCTAAAACTACTAGCACAACTGTTTTGACTTGCAAATAACTACGCAAAATGTTAATATTAATACCATGAATCAATTTTACGGCGTAAAAGACGTCGGTTAAAAGATACAAAATGCAAATTAAACCGGGCCAAGAGAAATTTAATATATCATGGTTAATTATAATAATAACAGTAATAGTGTGTTCAATATAATAGCGTTATAAATAATGTCCTTTCTACTTGTTCTTTCGAAATCAGCCAAACTATGTCGTTGAAATTACGATCGAACCGTAACGAAATATGTTAATTCTGGTATCGCTCACAAAGAAAATACTTAAATTGTCGCTTGTTCTGAGTTAGTTCATGATAAATTTCACGTCGCATAGACCTCGCGGATTAATTTTCAACATGTAAGATAATATTAGCTGGTCGGCACTGAAAGCGCGCGCGCGAATAACTTTGCGCAACTATCCTGCGGCCGGGCATTCGCGCAACCACCGCCGCCGTTAATAAGGTGTTAGTCTAGCTGGCACATGATCGAGAAACACGGGGCATAGGATAGGACGTTGCAACAAAGCAACGGTGACGGGTACAGACGAGCCGTATCCGGGACGTCGACCAATAAAATTAATCGCTTTTGCTACATCGCCTGAATAATTTATGCTCGCTGCTGTGCTTAGGAGTTGACCGACCATCTTTCGCGACCGAGAAGTGTGCGTGTAGCACAGTTGGGATAGATCGTGTATAAAAATGGACATTTACTCGCACCCAAACGCAATAGAACGTAGATTTAGTAACATTTTCTTGGAAAAATCTCTTTTAAATTGATTGTAAAAACATTAACATCGCGAATGTACCTACGTCTTACTATAGTATGGCACGAACTACTTTCTTTTTTCTCTTATATGGTTTAAAAATAGGCATTTAAGTAAGAAATTTCATAACTTTTAAAGCATATAAATATTTTAAATAAAGTGAATTTTTATAAAGAAATTTTTTATGTGTGTGGAGATGTCATATTATATAAATCTAATAACAATATTTCAATATTATGTATTGAGTATGAGAAAAGATTTTAAAAGCGCATTTTTTATCTAACAGAACGATTTTAATTCTCAAATTTGCATTTTTGAATAAGAAATGACCGATTTAATTAAAATGCTGCATATTGCAACGGTGTGTCATGAGTTGCGTCCCGCATGTGACTTTCTCCAATTTCGAAATATATGATGCATGAAAGTTGCTGGCCCGTAAAACCGTCGACATGTCAATTGGTAGTTTCTTCCGTGTTGTGTCCCCATAGCCACGCAACAATGTTGCCCCCAGATGCGGTATGCATTATTCAATGTACCCGGAAGGCCACTGCGGGTCCGCCGAAGTTGACTCTCCTCCACTATGCAACCTAAGTATTTTCTTTATCCGCTCTTGTGTGCTTCTTCATACTTCTTGGTAAAGCTCACAGAAATGCGCTAATTGCGCTTAAACCGAGAAATACAAGAAGAATAGAAAAGGCATAACTTCTCACACCTCATAAATAGATATGCCAATAACACTGAATATTGATACGCCATGTAGAAATACAAATTGCAAACGTTAAAAAAGCAGTTAAACATTTCAACGCGGTTTGTAAGATATTTACTATTATTACGCGTTAGCTTAATCTTCAGGTAATTTATCCGGCTTATGTAAATTAAGTACCTACTATAAAGTTACATAACGAAATACCATTTCAGCCATAAAGAATATATTACAAAATTTATAAGAGAGCAAAAGACACGCGTAGATTTTGCGCCGTTTATTGGAAGTGTCGCGTAACGGCCGGTGTAAGGCGGCACGGTAGCTATTAGGAGCAGGATGTAACCGTTCAAGAGCGAGTGTTTATCCGGGCCCTCATAAATCACGCAAGGGCGACAAGCAATTATAATAACTGTACCTGAGTATAAACGCGTAAATAAAATACCAAGCCCTTCGGCCAAGTAATGAGGCATACGAAGCTGGATGCGAACCAGTTTCAAGACTCGTTATCGCGACAGAATAAACAGCGAGGGAACACTTTCTCGAGGAAGTCTGTCACGATTATCAGTGTTTCAGGTGCCCTAACCCACGCCGCAATAATAACGGCACCGGCAAACCAAAATAAAATTTATTATCGTAATAAATCATTCCTTTCGATCGTGCCTAAACATCAGTGTACATGGTAACGTGTGTACTTTTTGACTAGTTTCTATTACTCTTTTGATTGCTTATATTACTCTTACGTTACGCTACAATACACTTATATAACGTTGTTTATCCATAGGGAATCAGATGCCTATTTGAATAATAGACATCGGGCTATTAAGCAAGACACTTTAAACGGAGAGAGTTCGATCGCGTTGCCCACGTAGTCGTCTTCCGCACAAAAATATTCCGGGAGAAACCTCCAAAGTCTCAAGGTCACGGGGACCTCATCGACCGTGGAATTCAAGCTGAGTTTCAGATTTCAGCGGAACGAACTCGGCGGATTGCGGGAGAGGGGCAAAAAGGACGTGGTGCACGGATGTGGTGAAAGAGAACACGCGCGCGGAGAGAGAACCAAAAGTAACATCGTGCCGCTCGCCATAACCTTTTATCAGTTATCTAATTAGCCGTTGCATTTAATTAGCGATCCGAGGAGAAAGCCACGAGATAGCCCTAGCGTTGTGCGAGACCGACATGGTATGGGCCTGCATAGCTATACGTAATTTTAATCGGCACCCACGTCAGATAAGAAAGGTCGACGGATGGACTGGCATCCGCGTGCACTTTGTAATTAGTCGTATTTTTTATTTATTTAGCTATTTGCCGCTTATTGAGCTACGCATATGAAGAAAGGCTGACATGAAGCCGTTAGTCGACAGGAATTTTAAGGGTCTCTAAGCACGTAATCTTATACGAATCAAAAGGAAAAAATTGAAAACGTTACGTAGACGATCCGAGCTGTAATACTATAACAATCGTACAAATTCTATTGATTAAAGAATGATTTTAACACTCATCGAATATCATGAGATGTCCTTTCATAAGCGCATCTTAAGAACAAGCCAAAATATGTAAAGAAACGTTTACTTTTCTTTTTTTTAATGTTGATATTTGGAAATGTTATCGTTTTTCTTTCTATTAAAAAAATAATTTTAATGAAAATCCTATTTAACAAAAAAGATTCGTATTTTTTTTTGGTAATCATATAATTTATAAAGTATTTGTCCGAGTATTTATCATAGACAAACTATAAGAAATGAAATTAATCTCGTAAAAAAGATTAACAGACCTTTGTGACCTGTATGTCAGAGAAATGATGTTTATCCAATTTAGGTACTTACCTTTGCCGCATCTTCGATGAAAGCTCCGATGGTTATCACATGCAGAGTGATCTCGCGAGTATTTTCAAGTTCTTCTGGTGCCGCGTATAAACCTTCGCTAAGGAAGTACGGTTCGGGGCAAGTTAATCTGCAAAGAATAAAAATATCGTTATAATAATCTATTTCGTTTGGTAGATTTAAATTGGACAGAAGAACTCATAATTAGTCACAGTCTAATAAAACATTGTAGGTATATTTATCTTCCAAGAGTGTGTAAAATATATAAAACCTATCTTGTTAATATGAATAATTAATATAAATAAACATATTTATTTTTATGGAAGAATTGAAATTATAATAAATATTATAAGGAAGTTATGTTTTCATGTAGGTACTTTTATTTTGTATAATAATCCTTGAAGGGAAAATAATATTGGAATCCATGATCCCGACCTTTGGGTCAACATCGGTTATCGTAACTGTTATCCCAATATCGAGATTTAATCGCAACATATAACCGTACGAGTACTGTGTATCATAAACCGCATTATCTCGATTTAATTATATTGCTGCGCGGTACATAAAGGGATTCTTGAGGATCTCCGATGACGAACACCGAACGAGAGAAATGAAAAGAAGAAGAAAAGTATCATATACCCTAACATTTATTATCCAGAAGCTCGATCGCTTTGAGATAATTGAAAAAAATTAATGTTATACGGCTATTAGACGAGTATAACGATAAAATATGTTGATGGTATACTTGTAACCTTCTAAAAAGATTTATTTTGACAAAACTGGAAATAAGATTTTCACAATTTAAAATAAAATCACGTTATTTAATGTTTACATGTATTCGCGAATAATATGTGCGTATACCATAAAGTATATGAAATATATATCTTCTAATTGACGTGGCTTAGATATTTGTCCTTCAACGATTACATGCACGAGTGGCAAATTTATTTCATTTCAAGTAAGTAGGCTACAACGCAATAAATCACCAAACCTCGCGGGGGCCAATATTTTTCTTCCCGTCTCTCTTTTGCAGGATATTAATCTTTACGCGGTACACCACTTTTCTCGTCATGTACAAGTACTCGCGGCGACGAACGCGCGGATCCCGTGTTCTGCTCCTGGGTCACGGCAAGTATAATAAATATGTTCCTTCCTTGTCTTTAGATGGTTGAGGAGAGAAAGAGGAATGTACGAGAACAGGCGAGAAAAATCGAGCAGTCTGAACGGCCCGAGATTGCGTGGCCGGGCAACATCAATTTCGAGGGTGATTCCCGGCAGTGTCGGAAGAGCCCCGAAAATTTCGAATGCCCGCGTAATCGAGGAGCCTCCTCAAGTCGAGTGTATAAAGGTGCTCTTACTTGAGGATACCACCACTACCTCCTTCGCTGCCTCCTTCTGGCTGTCCTCGTCTTTCCCTCCATCTCCCTTTCTTCCTCGCTTTCTTGTTTCTCCGGCGTCCCTTTCGATCGTCGTTTTTTCCATCGTCCGCGATAATGATACCCACACGCTCTCGCTCGGTAATAATATTAATGGCTTCGTGTACCCGGAGACCATCGGAGGCTCGGCAAAAGGAACATCGTGGAGATCCCTTACGCGAAGAAGCTCGTCGTAAGAAGCGGCCTCGGAGTGCTTCGCTAGGTATTATACGGAAAGCGTGGATTTGCGCGAATTAACTAATACACTTGCTTCTCATTCATTCATAAAAGATTCACATATTGCTTTTTCTAATAAAGCTTATGCGAATTAATAATTGGACGCAGGTAATCGACCCCGGAGATTGCTATGATACGATCATCCAGTCATCTAATAATCATTTTAGTGTTATCGTATATGTTCGAATATGTATGTTCGAATTTTTACAAAACTTACAAGAGTATTTAGAAGAAACGATTTCGTTTAAAGAGCTCAAGCTTAGAGTAAAAAGCAAGTTTTCTCTCTTAAACCAGAGACGATTACAGGAAAAAGAGGAAAAGTCGTAAAAATTTATAGACCTGTAATAGTTATACGAGAGATTAGATTTTTAATATATGAAATTTTAATGATACATTTTTATTTATAATTATATGACTATGTATTCGATAGAAAATGACTGAAAGAAGCTATACTTGAAGGATAGTAACAAGTTGTGTTTTTTAATTACAGTATTATGATATTTATCTTTTTGTTTTGTTTTTCCTGCTTCCTATGCTGATGCATTAAAAAAAACTTTAATGATTTTAACTTAATATACAATATAAATTATATATTATTGTATATTACGCACACAATTAATTGTATGATCAAATTAATATTAACATATGCAAAATATAATAAAGATACAGCATTTTAATAATATTTGGACACATATTTTAGCACAATAACGTGATTTGTACATTTTAACACCAGACAACATTCACCAACGTTAGAAAAATGATTTATTTAATTTCACAGAAATAAAATAAAGAAATTAATTTATTAGCCCTGAAACCAGTATTGCATCAAAAAATTCATACGTGCTATCAATAGCTCGGTTCTGCACAATTAACGATTTATCTTGAGTAGGTCTCGACTGGTTGCATTACGCAGTCGGCATAGACATCATGTCTGTAATCCATAGACCCGTCGATCACCGAATAGATCGATCGCCCACATATGTATGCTTGCTCGAACAAGCGCAACGATGCGTGCAAATTATTCTTTTAGCTTACGCTTTCGCGATATTGAAAAGAGAAATTTAAGGCTTGAAACAAGAATCAGCGAACCTTTATTTTGAAACATAATCTATCTATATCTATTTAATGAATCATATTGTACTATTGATGTAAAAAGAAGAGAGAGGGTGAGGTAGGGAAAGAGGAGAAGAGAGAGAGAGAGAGAGAACAGTTTGATAACACTTAAAAATATTTTGGGTAATGTGTTTGCTAATTGTTCAGTAAAATTCGCAAAATTGGAAAAGAATAGATTATGCTCATTCTTGCAATAAAAATTTGTTTTAAATGTTTTCAATTTTTTAAACATATTAATAATCAGTTTATAACAATGCTTGAGAATCGACTTTCCAAAACGAGATTTGATCTTGTCGATTACTGAAAGTATATCCGACTTGGTACGGGTTTACCGCGAAACAGTCATTAAATGTTATACTTTCCGCGAATCAGTTCTTCGCGATCTGCGTCATTAAGGTGCCGTTTACTGGCAGAAAATCGCGAAACGCCTACAATGTCGTTGAGCCACTTTGTTTGCAACCTTCCCCGGATCCTTTACGCTTCGCAAATTTCGAAAGTAATGTTTAGGTATACGCCAAGGAGATTTCGCAATACAAATCATAAATACCGCATAATAAAACGACGGATGAATTTAGCAATAATAAATAATAGCTTTTAACAAAAATTATTTTTTAATATATTTCTAAATAATTGCAATATTCTTAAATTATTGCGCTATTTCTACAGGAAAGCGATTTATTATCAACCACACACTAATAGAAAGAGAGAAAACAGCATACGTAAAGTATACGGTAAATAGAAACAAGTGAACCGTAGGACACGTTCATTCCTCATTTGCAAGTGTAAAAAGAAAGAATTCTGTTAAAAATTAATATTAGACACATCTGTATTATTAATTACTTATTATGTATGTTGTCATACATATTACCTATGTTATTTAGCAGAATAGAATACTTTAATGTAATTAAATAAAGAGATATTTTATCTCAAAGCATTTTTTTCCCTAAACATATATTTCTATACAGAAATTCGTTTGTAGTGGTATAATGGCATAAATTTTCTGTGTCTCTTAAAAGAAATCTTACAAATGTTTGCAGAAGTGTCTAGAAATTCCGAAGAAACTATATTTTTAACGCATTTAGATGGTTAGATCGTTTACACAATAATTATGCACATTCGACGAGACAGCTATTCCAGGAGATTTTTATGCGTATAGTGGCGGTTAGCATGATTAGAATCGGTTTCCTATGGTAATGCCACAAAAATGCTTCTATCATCAACGAAGCGAGTCATGCTTGCTAGGCCACATGTCGCTGAAAAATCGATAATTTGATTAAACTCTTAATAAAACATGCGAGATTCCTCAAAGCAACATGACAAATTACAGATATGTATTATTTATTCCAATAAAATAATTTTTTTGTATTCTTGGATATCTTAGATAATCAATAAAAGCAACAAAAATGTGTCATATGCTAAGAAAATTAAAAAGAGCTCGAAAAGTGTAAAACGTTTGAGAGATTCCTCATTATTAATTGCATAGATTTTTTTCATAGACTTAAGCATTAATTATGTATTCTACATTACCGAAACTATATAATAGACGTAAAATAACACAATTCAGTTAATTACATTTTGCTTATAACATGATAAAATAGAGTATATACTGTATTTGTATTTGTACTTATTTGTGTATACACGTTCATATTTAAATTATATGCAATGATAAAAGTATATAAAAATTATTTGATATATTTGCATGCAAATTGTCCTAAAATAGAAGGAAGTCTTTAATAATGCAAATCACGAAAGGAAGCACTGCAGTAATAATAGCGCACAAATATTAATAGCGTTACGTGATTGGATTTGGTTGCCTACTCGACGATATCCGAAAAACAAAACCTATATGCTTTATCCGAGGCATTAAACTTGTCAATTAGTTACGTAGCAGTCTGCAGCTGCTATTTATGTTATGTACGACGATCGGGTGCACAGTAGGTACGATTTGAATGTAGAAATCCGGGTACTATTCGTTTGCGGCATGCATTTGGCGCGACCAATATGAGAGGATTAAAATTATACGACCGGGACACGATAAATCTGCCAATGTCGGGAAGTTGATATAATGATATCGGAATTATATAAATCACAAGACGAGTATCTTAATCAAAATAAGAAGTCTCGCAAATGAAATATCGTCATAGATAATATGTTGCTCGTCGTTTAATTACGATATCGTTTAAGTCATTCATGCATAAAATCGACGGAAATCGACTGCAAGAAATGGAATATGCCTGCAGCTAATTACGTTAATATTGCTCATTTTATGGTTCGATTTTTTATAGAAGGTTTGTAATAAGAGTAGATTTTTTTATTTACAAATAATTGTAAAAATTTCCTACCACATTTAAATTATTAACTTTCTAATTTTAAAAAGATTTTAGTTGCAATTCTAAATAAAAAAAGAGAATATTTATTATCCTCCTATTTTAGATCAAGGTTTAATACACTGTTAAATATTAAAAATAATAAAATTTAAACCAATACCTTTAGTTAAGTAACATTTTGTTATTTTTAATTATTATGTATGTCGAAAATTATTTTAACACGAAACAGTATTACGTTAACTCCATTGGTTTAGTTAAATTAACTTCATTTTAGTTAAATTAACGACGTGGCGATTTATAGAAATGGTTAAAAATGACTCAAATTGAGTATAATTACACACTACGAATTTAACAGTGTTATATCGGTATAATTTCGCCGAGTCTAATTTCCTATACTATTGGTATAAAAAAAAAACTTACTTTGAACGTCGCGTTTCATCTAATCGCCAATAAACGAATAATAAGGATCATTATCGCGCGCAAATGACATCCAAATATGAACTCAACGATATTATACTCCTAATTGTAAAAATTTTTGTTTTAGATAAATACGTCCGACGGATTCGACGGAATACGATCAATATCGATCGTATGGGCGTCGAAAGACGCGATTAATCACGATCGAATTACGCGTCGTATCAAGAGAATCACTTACTTAAATTCGTCCGACTTGCAAAATACACTCTCGACCGGCGAGCATTTGAAGAACGGCTCCGACAAACATGACGACGAGTACGCGAATATTGTAGGTTAATTGTAGGTAAAGGAGGTTATGTACCTTGATTAACGCATCACGCCGATCGCTCAAGACTCATCTCGGTGTTCCTCGATACGTTGGATGGCACTCGAAACATTCGTTGGGCGAATATGAAAGACACGAGACTCACGAGAGGCCCGTGTCGAGAAACGCGAATCTTCGAACGAATGCCGAACTGACGGAATGCGACGCGGCGACCGCGACGGGCCGGATAGATACACTGATTACAAATACCGAGAGACGCGCTGATACATGAGCCAATTGATACATCGAGATGATTATCCGTTATTAGATTCGACACTCCCGACACTCGTTTGTACGCGGAATTCGCGCGGGACGGGTAGAGACGTGAAAAGAGTGAAAACGCGCGACGAACGCGGCCTACCCACGACGCACTGACGACGCGCGATAAGAACTGATCGGCGCGGCGCAATTCAGTCACGTGACCTCGTTCAATTTCGCGTTCCTGTACACTGAAAATGAATTTATTATTTGCAAGAAAATTGATTTCTATGAATTTAGTTTCCTTAATTCAAAGAAATATTAGGTAGATTTGAGAAAATATTTTAAGTTCAGAAAAATGTTTTCTCAAATCTTACACCTAATACTTAAACTAAATTTATAGAAATCAATTTTCTTGCAAATAATAAATTCTTTTTCAGACAAAACTCGTTAGAGATGTCTTGATAATAAATCGATAAGTACAATAATATTGTTAAAATAATGACGTAGAAAAGAATTGAATTACTTGAACGTCTATTAGAATCTTTTAAAATAATATTGTATATTTTCGTTTGCATTGGGTAATTTTTTATGGACGATAGGACCAGGTTGATTTAATAAAATAATCTATTAAAATTGTCGATATGTTTCATTTGCCAGCATATTTAAAACATTCTATCACATCTTTTACAATAATAGAGTAACTTTCATTTAATTTTTTTCGAATTATAATATCTGTTTCTAATTCCTTCTTTTATTTCGTTATTTCAGATCATTTTGTTAGAGTGCCCTGTTTGCCTTACGCACGTGTTGTCGAATCAATTTGCCAAATGGATAGAAAAGAGGGTAAGAGTGCAAAAAGGCAAACTCGACGAAGCCAGATAAGAGTCGGAAGAGGTAGAATGAATAATAAGTGCAAAATTGACCATGCGATGTGTACGAGGAAGAAGGACAATGCGAGGCTGATAGAAAAACAGATGGAACCCCATGGCCGCACCCTGATTTCACGCATGTGATGAGTCGTATAGGCGAAAATGAAACGGCGAATTCTGACTCTTAATCTAAGCACGCGAGTGCGTGAAATCGCTCGACGATATGGTTAAAACTAATTTATTGGTCTTTTTCGTGCGCGGATTCTCTCTCTAATTAATAGGTCATTAACTGACGATATTGCTATCAGCACGTTTTTCAATTACTTGTGAGTTAGCAAATCGCATCTTTATGCTATGGTAGTTAAAAGCCTGTTTTCCTGTACCCTTAAAAAGCGAAAAATTAAAATCTTTTTCTCGAAAATACATTCCATTCAGGCAACGGTTATGAAATTTTCGACAAGTATAATATTTAACAGAAAATATGAAGATATTAATTGTGAATGAGATAATATCATCTTGCAACTCTTCGCAAATGATATATTGACAAACTGAAATTAATTTGAGATTTGATTATTACAAATAATAATATACAAAAAATAAGTTAATTTAACAATTAACATATTTTACAATTTTGTGATTCAAAATTGTAAATAGGTATAATAAAATAATCAAGGGAACAATGAATCAAATTTGTCGTTCCATAATCATTACGGAATAACAACAAAACAATTTTCCTCTTTACACTAATGGTTTTGCGTTTATTGTCTTGTATCAGGTTTTATCGTTCCGCAACCGCGGCATAAAAGCGCAGAGATGCTTTTCTTCCTATCTCCTTTATATCATAAATCACGTCTGGTTTAGGATCGTATATCGCAAAATCATTGCGAAAGTTTCCGTATCAATTTCTCGGCGACACACGATTCTCTTGTCTAACAATAAGTTACTGTTACGTATAAACGACACATCACTGTCACAAGCTGGCTCGATAATCCCGGCAATAAACTCAACCCAGCCCTTACCTACGAGAGTACGACGCGAGTTTATTTCGAATCCGTTAAGTCCGTTTATCAGAACAAGAATCGGACTCGTTTGTATCGTGCGACATATGAAAATTACGCGTCTTAAGCTAACTTCTATTCTGACGATTCGGAAACATAATCGCCTGCAAATTACATAATATAATAGCGATAAATATATCTACGATTGATAGTGCCAGTTTGTACGTGTCGTAATAAATATTCAGCTTAATATTATTTCCTTCCTTTACGTGTCGTGTCCACAAATGGAATTGGTGCTAGGCTCAGTGGTACATATATGTCGCGCGATTTTGCCGTACTCGAAGAATGTCCCTGAGAAGAGAGAGAATGAGGGTGTATGTATCTGCTACACACGAAGGTGATTATATTAGTCGCGTACGCCTCGAGTATCTACCGGGTGGTCCCTGAGACAGATGCGTAAAGCAAAATGTCAAGCTCTCGATCTTCCACGAACAATCGATCATTTCAGGTTGCATCATTGGCCGTACGGGGTGGATCGTACGTGATGTATCGTCGAGATGAGCCGCGTGCGCGCGCGTAGACCGAGAATACAGATAATTTGCCTCCCACCTTCTTAAGTTACGTTCGTTACGCCGTAACCTGATTAATGATAATACGGGGCTAAGAGGGAATCATTTTTCTTGCTCCTCGTGTTCGTCGATCGGAGATCAAAGGATGCGTAACGGGGATATAATTTCGGTAGACACGACGTCGGGTAGCAGCAGCTGCCATGGAAATTTTGTACCGCGATAAGCACTTATTTATTTCAACTGCAGTTCCTATTGTTTGTATCGTAAATTGTTATTTAAGAGCGAACTCTTGCCGCGTATCATTTGATGTCATACTTGATGTAGAATTGTTATTTAATTGTCGAAACATGATTGACGATTAAAAAGTTCGATTTATTTAAATTAATGTACTCTCATCTCTCTTTTCGTAAAAATATTTCTTACGTTATCTACAATTACATGTTATTAATTTATGTAAATTATAAGGTCTACTATTTAAATTTAGTTCGTAAGTACGTGTTATCCTAATGATCTTTAAATGGATACCGCTCGTTATCATCGATTTTATTGCCACTATCTGTACTCGATACATGTATGACTGCATTTATTCAGCATAATTTTATCCTTAATTAGGTGTAATTATCTGTGGATTTTAATTTTATAGGCAGATAGTTTTCAATTTTATTTTACCTATACAAAAATCGGGATACAGCGTAATGCGATGCGCTCGTCTCGATGTTCATAATAATTTCGCATTTTAATATAAATCGATTGATAAAACGGACGCGTTGTAAGCCCACGTCAACTTGATAATCAGCGTTAATCGAGTGATAAAAACGCGCATCTTATAACGCAACTGTTCAACAATACAATGAACGTTGTGGCTCTTCTCTTTAGTCTCTCTGTTCCTACTCCCACTTACCTAATCTCGAACCATTCGAGTATTTGCCTTTCTGTGTGATTTCATAATGATATAATATATGATGATTTCAATGACAGGAAACATATGTTCTCGCTTTGCCTCAATGTGGCATAAATATCGAAACGATAACTGATACGCTCGCAATATGCGTGAACATTCTTCTACTCTACGCTATCCATATAATTTCACAACAGTTCATATATCTAATATTTTTAAATATTGAAGCTTGCTATTTAAAATATTTAATGATACTTACAGCAACTTTAATAACAATCTCTAATACACAATTTCGTCATACATTTTGTATATCCGCTTTACAAATCTTACAAATTATGTAAAGTGAATAGGTGTCGTTTTTCCATCTCAAGTACCTAGTGTTCTTCATAACATAATTTATGATCTCTATTTAAGTGTTCTTGCGCACAGTACGTATTAGGTATATTTATAAATTTTATAATTTATAAAACACCATTTTTTGCTTATAAATTTTATTACAAATGTTGCATTTTATTTCAGTATCGTTTAATTTTTCAAAATGCTTCCACATCGGATTACGTCGATTATTCAGCGACATATACGCTCAGTATCACGGAGCTTGTATTACTAAATATGACATACCTATCGACTACCAAGAAAAATATTCAGTGAAAATGTTTGGGGGATGACTAAAAGACACATGTTGAACCTTTACTAAACATAAATATTGGATATATTGTTTTAATCTTGCTATAATAGTTCAGTCAGTTAATTTTGTTTTTAACTGCTCGAAGCCTATATTCCAAGTACACGAATTTCCAACTTTAGTTATAATTAATTTCAAATCTTATATTAATCAAACATTTAGAATATTTAAATTAAGATACACGTTTTGTTCACATTGTCAAGCTAAAAAGTAAAACTTATTGTTAGCTGTAAAGATTACTCACACATATGCATATTGCCTCACACATATAGATACGGTAGAGACGTTGTTATAGAGACACTGGCGATATTGGCGATATCGACAAATTTTTTTTTTTCAATGCAGGGCTAGCGAGAAATCTTGCTTGCTAGCACTGCATAGTGTCAAAGAAGTGCAAGGGGCGGTTTCCGAGACAATGATGACGATAATAATAATAACAACGTTTCTCAATGCAAAATATGTATGTATTCGGACCTTGCATCACAATATCTCCGCTCGTAGGACACGTAGACAAAAAATAAAAAAACTTTTATTATATAATTCAAATCCAAGCTATCAATTGAACCTACTCAGGACTAGATCAGTTCAGCCGTCATTGAAATCCGATAATTAATCTAAGGGTCATTCAACTCAACGGTTCGCGGAAAAACATACGGTCAGGTCTCGCCGCTCGTGCGTGCGTCGTTAGCGCATGCACTTGGCGCGAGACACTAACATGTGTCTTGATTGAGCTACGGAAAATACAAACTACTATTTACATTTTTAATTCAAAATTGTAGTTAAGTGCGAGAGGTGCCTAACTCTTATTATTAATCTAAAAAGCGAACAAGTTCGGTTTTTCGTTAAAACTCGCTTATGATACGTAATAGATCAATATATTCATAAAATCATAATTTCCATTTTTGCTTGTGATAAATCGAAGTGTACAAGCTAATTTCAATAAAATGGTCGATTTGCGGACAGCAAAGTTAAAAAGTACATGACGTATGTAAAAGAAAAGGAGACGTATGTCAAAGTTGTGACACGGTCTAAAAATGTTCGAACCGGATGGAGTGAAGGTTGATATATACCTGGGCATTTATCCAGCGATAATAACGTGGACCATGCTAATGTCAAAGCTGATCTCAGGCGCATGGCCGTAGTCAGATCGCTATAGTTTATAGCATATCGCTCGGTTGAACAAGAATTATCGTTGCACGCGCAATGCTTTCGTTAGCATTTTATCACTGCGGTCGCCTTCTGACATAATAAGTTTATTTTCTAATTTTTATTTTTCATTTGACAATAGAAGTCCTTCTAGTAAAAGAAAAATGCAAAAATTTGAGTGAAAGAGAATAAAGGAAATTTTATACAAAAATCAGAAAAAATAGCAGAACCTGAGCTGGATTAGAAAACTGTTTTATGTATATATCGTATTTAATATAGTTTGTTAAAGTAATTACTAGAATATTTGAAATTTAATTTATAGAGAAGAGAAAGCGCTTACATTTCTTATTTTACGTAAGGCAGTTTGTGTAAACAGATTTTATCTATTTTTTCACATTTCTCATGCTCTTGTTGCATTGAGAAGCTCAAGAAAAAAACTTTGCTTAATAAACTCCGCGGATATATAATAGATCATTTAAAAATAGCTTAAAAGATAATTAAAGTATAATATTAAAAACCATATCGCGTTCAATATTGTTAGGTAAAACTTTAATATTCCATACAGTTGCAATAAACTGTTCGCGTAAAATGTAGTTTCGCCCTGGAACGTGAAATAACGTCGCTATCCAGCGCGGTGACACATTCTGAAAACTATTCCAGCAGGGCGGAGCAAAGGTTGTGGTATCCCTGGGGCATTTATTTAACGATATTGCCACGGTCCGAGCTAATGTCAAAGTCGATGCCGTGCCCAGGTCTACTTGGAACGTCGTGCGGCACGTATTATGCTGCCTAGCCGAACGTAAATTACCGTTGGACGCGAGAATTATCGCTTCCTTGGCTTTTAACGAGAGAAATTTACACAATCATTATTGTCCTTCAGGAAGGGATGACAAATTCATGCGATAATTTAGCAGTATCGTAGCCGTAATGTACGTTGTAAAATCGCCCGATTTATCGTTATGGATAATAGTCTCAGTTTTGAGGAATACAAATATTGATAAAGATTAAAATAAAAGCGCTTAGCATCGCATCTGTATGTATAAATAAATATTTAATGTAGGTATATCTTTTTTCATAAAATGCGTGACAAGGGCATTTATTTCACAAACATATAAAAACAATAAGTTAATTTTTCATCGTCTTAAAGTCTTTACGTTTTAAAGCCAATTATATGTTTAACATTTACAATAATTGTATAAATCATAATGCACTGCTTGATCAGGGACGCGTTACTATCGAGCGCGTAAAACCACCGCAAGCATTATCGTCTCCTTACCGCATGGCCTTGATTATGGACGCGTTGTGTGCTTCAAACGTCGCAACATACTTCGTGCGCCTAATAGACATCCTATTAGCCGTAGGTACATTCGAGCCGAGAATTTTTCTAAGATGGCAAGCCTCTAATGCGATTCCGCTCTAATAGAATAATTCCCCAGCGCATTAGTCAGACCACGGCTCTAATCGTGATTGCAGAATTTATACCGGAGCACGTACTAGAGAAAGAGAGAGAGACAGAGAGAGGGGGGAAGAGAAGGAGAAAAAGATAGTTAGAATGGGAGAGCAGAGATCGTGTGGAGAGCGGTACGATAATAATTGAATTAAGTGAATGTCGCTTAATGATACTCATTACATTACCAAGCCGATTACCAAAGCGATCGTGATCACAGAGAGCGTATTACGGAATGCTATGGAAGCAGATCTCGAGTAATAAAGTTTCGTGGCGTTAATATCGGTTTTATCTCAATGTATCGCACGTATCATCAGTTATGCGGAGATTATACGTGGTCTAAACTCGTCGAGAGATAATTCACTCGTTTAGTAATAAGCACGCTGCGAATAGCCCGCTCGATTGATGGAACCGGCAGCTGATGTCCACATCAAAGAGATCTAAGTGCCACTAATCATAAGGAAAGCAATGTTGTATAATAAAAAAAGGTAGATGTGTATCGCAGAATTGTAATCGCATAATAACTTCTTGTACCCGACATTTTGCGGACGAATCGCATTAGTGCATTAGTTTCCTAGCAGATTCAGGCTGTTTTGACGTATCATTCTTTCCCACTTTCCACCTTCCCCGCAGAGAAACCTGCAGATTTAGGTCTCTGACGACGTTTCTTGTTTCTTCCCTCTATTTACGCACACAAGACGCATTCGTCACACGAATAGATTGAGCGTCTTGTGTAAGTACACAGAAAAAAAAAGAAGTGTCAAGTCAACACTTATATGCTTGTATATACGCAAGAATATACATATAATCTTGAAATAAGATTTACTTGCTTGAATGAAGTAATTTATACAGTTAAATGAAGTTTTATATAGTTCAACCAAGAAAAAAATGTTAAAATAAAAAGTTGAAATTCTTATAAGAAGATTATATATTCTTGCGTATATACAAGCATATAAGTGTTTATTTGACACTTCTTTTTTTCTGTGTACGTAAATAGAAAGAAGAAACAAGAAACGCCGTCAGGCCGGGACCTAAATCTGGCTTCTCTGCTTCTCCATCCTCGGAGCGCTATCCGCCGTTAAAAGGGAGAACACGATCGCATAATCGCGAGAATATCTCTTGGCAAACAGCGCGCAAGGGATGGGATTTACGAAGCGTACAAGCGCCAGCGGAAGCGCGAAGCATCAAGCAGCAGTGAAATACTTCATTGCGCTTGGGAATCCACGACGTCGCCCATCGTAACCTACGCAAACGAGAGGCCGAGAGCAAGAACGAAAGGGATGAAGGTGGGGTAGAGAGGGGAGATCAAGAAAGAAAGAAACAGAGAACAAAGAAAGTGGACGATCATTTCTTCTTCGTCGGGAAAAGAGAAGGGCGCGCACCCGGCAGGAAACGGACGCACGAATTAATAATGGCTACTTGTATCTCCTTCTTCGCCTCGATTCTTCTCCCTCGGCAGCAACCGTTTTGCGCGGCCCGCACGAGAGGCAAGAGTATGAGTCGGGCATATGTAGTTTTCTGCATCGCCCCGCAGCGCGGCCTCTTAATGGCCACGGTAATGCAACGTGATTGCCCGTTTCACGGAGCATTACGTGGAAAAACACACGTTGCGACGGGCGAGACTCACGCAAATGACACACGTATGTGCAGGAGTTAAGCTACGGGCCGCGGAAGCCGAGGTAGCCTTGCTCGTCTAACGTGGGACCTCGGGACAAGGAGATGGAAACGAGTGTATGGAAGGACGTCGGGAATGAGTAGGACAGCTAAGAATTAGATCTCGTTTGAAAAGTACAATGGAGAAGGCACGATTATACGTTTTGAATGTCGCCATAAAGAAATCACCTTTTGACAATACATTAATCTTCCCGTAATCAGTCAGTCAAAAATTATTTACAAATTTTACAATTTAATCGAAAGCGAAATATATCTTGTTATTCTATATTACAAAGAAATTATTGTTACAATTTCTTACTGATATAATCATTAGGAGTACAGGTAGATAACAATTACTCCACATTTACATTAATTTTGAGTACACTTTGGATAAAACTTTACGATATATATAATAATTGCTACAAGATACTTAGTATTAAAAATTCAAAGAGGTGTGAAAGATTAAATCAAGATTAAGATTAGAATTTAAGATTATCGTGAAAGAAAAAAACACTTAAAGCTAATTCAGGAATTCACAAATCAATTTTGAAGTAGCTTATCCGTTATTATATTCAATTAATTGTTCATTACTAAAGCCATTCAGCGATATTGAACAGCTAACTTTGGAGAATAGAACTGTGATCGCAGTTACCGATTTCTTCCGAAAAACGTTATCGCGAGATACAAATTCTTTGCGAATTTCTCTTCCGCGAGTCCGTGCCTCGAAAGGATCAAAAAGGAGGAAAGGCAGAGCAACATGACGTAGTGCCGAGAAAATTACGGTAATCACGTGGTGGATGTGCGAGATACCTGAAAGAACACAGCCGTGCAAGAGAAGGAAATATTCCTGGCGCTGTCGAGGTCGGGGAAGAAGAAGGAGAAGAGACCGAGAGAGAGGAAATAAAGAGAGAAATAACGAGAGAGAAAAGAGAGAGAGAGAGAGAGCGAGAGAACGAAAGGGAAAGAAACTTCCAGAAAACATTCCGACATCGAGCGAGGAGAAAAGTTCGGCCTTGAGGCGAACAACCGGTACGAAGGTGGATGAAAGAGACACAAGAAGAATATCATATAAGTGAACGAGAGAGGGCGGAAGAGGAGGCAGAAATCATAGGGATTATAGTGTGTCGCTGCACTCGCTGCTATACGAACGGGTAATCCCGTACTAATAGCGAACATTTCCTCTGCCCGTAAACGTTGTCGTGATATCGTAAACGTAAACAGAGCAGTGGCAGCCAGTCGTAACTCTTCCGTTCGCTCGTTAGACGATGGCATGTCATGCCCGAGGCGTTCTGCGCATTTAAATGCTGTTAATGACGTTTTCGTACCAGAAGGCACCAACGGTCCTACTATGTTGCATCGCTGCAATCGTTAGTGAATGGCCATTCGTTCGTTGTCCCGACATCGGAACCGTTCGATGTATGTATCAGCGCTGTATCATTTCTTTGAAATTAATCTTCATGAAAGCTCAATGAGCGTGTGACGATTATCGATTATTGTCCTTATAGAAAGAAATACTCCGCTTTTTCCGGACAATTAGCATTAATTTTTCACAATAAACATATAAAGAATAAAAATTTAGAAAATTACACTGAAAAAAAATTTATTATTTGCAAGAAAATTGATTTCTATAAATTTAGTTTCCTTAATTTAAAGAAGTATTAGGTAGATTTAAGAAAACATTTTTCTGAATTTAAAATATTTTTTTAAATCTACCTAATATTTCTTTGAATTAAGGAAACTAAATTTATAGAAATCAATTTTCTTGCAAATAATAAATTTTTTTTAGTGTAGTTGCTTTAACCCTAATGAGTCACACTGGGTAAAATACACCCCAGCGTTTTTTTGACTTCGAAGACGACCCAGTAAACCAGTGGAAATGGGCCTTTTGCCGTCATCTACAGGTAGTTTTTTTGCAAATCAAACCTATACAGTCTTTTTAAGGAAGACAAACTACAACAGGATATTTTTTTTTTTTTTTAAGGTCACCTACAATTTTTTATACACGTGCAAACACGCTGGGGTGTATTTCACCCAGTGTGACCGGTACGGGATTCTCGGGAAGTGTGACTCATTAGGGTTAAAAATAAAAATAGAATATGCGGAGATTTTATTACGGGTATATATATTGTGGAAAGTTAATATAAAAAAGTAAAAATAGCGACATATTCTTTTTCCTAAAGGGGAACTATAGTTTAATCCTGAAGAGAAAATAAAATTCAATTTAAAGATATCCAATACCGATATCCAATGTTCGTGACGCGCGATCGGATTTACGAATCTCAAAGTATGAATGATTGCGTGATCTGGTGAAGGACGCGTATCGATACCTATGTACTTAAGTTCTGAATAACGATCTATAAAGTCAAATATTCGCTAACTTTTTACTTGGCTTATGTAATAATAATGGTTAATGTTAATAATTGCCGGTGACATAGTGGACATAACTTCTTAAATTTCTCAATAACGACAACGAACGATCTTGTGTCATTTGGTACACATACTAAGGGATTAGAAATTATGTCATAGAGAACTGCCTCGCCACGCAAAGCGATCGATGTAATTGAAGTAATTGACCACGGTCCATATCTCGTCCACATTCGCACAGATCGTACACACATGTAAACGGGGCGTGCTTTCGGCACTTATATCATTAACTTAAAAATCTGCGTGTCCTGAGGCGATTGCATACGCGTTGCCATGTATAATTCAAGACCGTATGTGAAGGTATGGAATATTATCATAACTATCTCTGTTTTAAAGAACAAAAACTGTGGCAAATATTTAATAATAATAAGCAACTAAACTTAAAATATACGAACAGTATAATATGATATTTCTTGAGATATATTCATGATAGTAAAATATATTTTCTGTCCGTCTTTTATTTAGGTTTGCGAAATGCATGTATATCGGAAAAATCTCTAAATATTGTTTTGTTATACTAGCTTATTTAATGATCCTGGAAGCATATAGAGATTAAACGCAGACTTAAAATTCTATTTTAAAAAAAGAGAAGATTATAAATAAAGTAACACAACTAAATTAACAATTTTTCCTATTATGTTTTACACATTATTAATTTTTATTTTACAGAAATACATGTATAGTGCATAAATATTTCTTAGTTTCACTCTTCATCATTCATGAGACATAAATATTACGAAAGAATTTAAGTAAAAATTTTATATTTTAAGAAATATTCTACCTGTCATAGTTTTATTTTATTTCTTTCTCATTTTTCTTATTTTTTATTAATTGTCTAATAAATTCAGACATTGAATTCATTATAATTTACACATATACATAAAAATTTGCCACAAATAAAATTATTAATATATTATTCCTTTATAATGTTCCCAATTACGCTTCCTGACAAGCTTATATATTCTCTTATACTTGATAATTCGTGTATAAAATGTTCAATAAATTGACAGTTATGTCAATTCCGTTTTTTTTTAAAGATTAAATATTTGTACTAATATGTCCTAGACCTAGAGTCTAGACTATGCAATCTCACCTCCTGAAGGCAATAGATCTCTGTGAGATATTATATTTATCTATATTCTTATGCTCTATATTTGATATACAATTTGATATATGTACTATTATCTAACATATATCTAATACAATTTTCACGTAGATTTATTGCCTTAGTAAAAAAAGAAACAACATGTTACTCACTGATACGATACAAGACGAAATTGTGACTACGTTGAAAAACTGCTTCTATTTTTCTCCTCAATTTCGATCATTGCACTCATACTAACACGACAGTCGTAAAAACCTGGGTAATTACGATCGCGCGTACTAATCATCAAAATAGGATAATCGCACGGTATTCCCGACGTTAATCGCACGCATATTTTATTGTTGCACATTCTGACAGAAGAGTAACGCAAAAAAAATGAAACTATAATCAGCTCGAAATCTGCAAATCTTATAAATTAGTACAACGAATGAAATCTCGAACGACAAAAGTTTTAACAAATCACAGACGATGTAAGAATTTAACAAATTTCAAATTTTTGCTGCGCAGGTAGCAAGCGATAAAGGATAAAATACGCTCTTAATTATATGACCATACTTATTAAATAAACGCATCATGATGCCAATCGATTCAAAAAAGTTCTATTTATAAACAAAGAAAAAAAATGTTGTTGACATTTTAATATCACGCAATATTAAAATACAATTAATAATGTCGAGTTGATGACTATAAATTATAAGATGCAATCATCGGAAATGTACAATCTAAATTTAGTATCTATCTTTGTATGCGCAATATATTTCAAATGCTCACGTGCATATAAATATTGCGTTAAAGTAACGATATATAATTTTCCGTATTGCTTTGATTTCTATATATAGAAATAAATAATTTGCGCAAAACACTTGATTTGATGAATAGCCGATACGTTTACAGTTGTTAACCGCGGAAGTTAATTATTCGCTTGTGGGCTGATAGTGGTTAATTATTCGAAATGTAGAAAATAATTATAGGAAATAATCACAATCGTATTTGGAATTTTTTGGTGCTTGCTATGATCACGTTTCAATAATTAATGCGAGAACATACAAAACGGCTCGCACCGTTACCTGTTCGCTTGAGTTCCATCGCGTGAATGACAACACGACGCGTTGACTTCGCGTACTCGACAGCATGCTGTATATCACCAAATATCAAGGCCGTACGCCAGCTAATGAAAGACGATTATGAAATAAATGTACGTCAAATATACTATTCCTTGATATTTAAAACTAATTTTGATAAATAATTTTATCGGATATATTTTTGATTTCCTTTCGTAATTTTGTAGACTTATTAGTATTGTTAAAAAAATAACGATTATTCCATATTTAAAAAAGTGTTTTACAATGGAAATATAGTTTTTTGATGAGAGAATTTGCTTCAATTTGCTTCAAGTGTAGGTATTATTATTATCAAATTAATTCTTATTAAAAATGTCATTTTGAATTAATAATTACTTGCTCTATATTAAAAGAAATATTAAACTTGTTATTTAAAGAATAACATCTATATCTTTGTTTTAATCAAAAACTATTTACATAATTAAATTTTATTATCTTCTTATTACTTAAAAAAGGTTATTTCTTTTTTTATTCAGAAGCGGAGTAAAATTATAATATATCAAGTTTCTCAATATATCGAAAAAATTAGATTAAATTGTCGTGACTTAATCTTATCACGATTGAAAATATGATATAACGAACATAAAATTAATTCTTCATTCTGATGCAAGATCTATTTGTAAAATTACATTTTAAAACTAATTTCAATTGAGTTCTTTAGCACAAGCGCTATTATAAGCACGAGCCATGAATATCTATTAATCTTTTCAGTTGTCTCAAGATAACTCTCTATATTTCCTGCTGTGCGATGTATATCGACGTATGTTTCAAACAATTTTTAACTTTCAGTCCATTTTCTTCGCCTCGCGATTTCTTTCTGGTGCACGGTTTGTCGATCACAATGTTTCCGCGTTCCGTTACGCTCGGTGAAAAGACACTGGTGGTTAACACTTTGTTTTTTAATAATTCGCGAAAAATGATTCTATTTAATTGCAAACAATGATGCACGGGGAAAAATATGCGTCTCGTACTTCGCGTATGTAAGTGTAGAAAAAAAGATGAAGAGTACAGAGAGTGAGAGGATACGTATGGGAAAACTTGTGAGATATTAAAGTTGGCAAAAGTTGCTGGCCGACGTATCTCCAGCTTTTACTCACTAAGCCAGCCCTTCTACACTTTCCATGCTGTATCTTCACCTTACCCTTCTCCTGTTCCTGACTCCTACCCCGTTTGCGTCGTTCATCTCACATCTGGCAGGATATTGCGATAAAAGAATTACCCGTTTCTCGCTGCGTGAGAACGTCTCTCACTCTGTATACTATACGTAAAAGAAAACTCCAGATATTAAACTGAAAGTCTCGTCGTGCCAGTTGCACGGGCTTCTCGTTTTGCTTATGACGTTTTCAAGACCGGTAGGTACGTTTCCTCTATCGCAAGACCCCTCCCCCCTATCTATCATATTCTATATATCAGGTAGTATAATAACTATTATAGTGTATCCCTGTCTGTCTAATTGTAAGTCGGATAAAGAATTCTATGCAATCGGTATATCGCTATTAATGAGATTTTAAGCTTCGAAACATTTACATATATGATCTCATCAATCCTGGTTGAAGAGATTTTGAAGGATGCAAAATTAACAGCTTGCAATCATTTTACCACAACGCAACACCTGCATATCATCGATCAAAACGCTCATCTTCTGCACCGTGCTACCGATCGTGCTCACGCAGGTGTCCGTCTTGAAAACGACGTGTTAGGGATCACGGACGGCAAACGGAATATCAGTAGCGGCGCCGAAGGTGACGCCGGGGGTACGATTAGCACCGGCGATATGGAAGAAGAGAAAAACGGAACTTGAACGTGCGAACGTCGCGGAAGAAAGAGCGAGCCGGAGGCAAAGATGAGTGGGATGAAGGGTTAGAGGCAAGAGATTCGCCGTTCCAAAGGACTATAAAAGGCTTAATCCCGGCGGCGAGAGTTATATACGCGCTGAGAAGGGATGCAGATAGAATTGCGGTGGTTTATAGACGCCGTGCCCTTGGGTATATTGCAATGCGGTTAGCGTCCACATCCTCTTCGTTCTCCTCCATTCTGTGCCGTTGCCATCTCTCGTTGGCCCTTCTCTGCCTCATCCTCTTCCTCTTCTTCCTCCTCGTCTTCTCCTCCACTTCTCTACTCCTTCGTGGGGTGCGCCGACAATGTGACATGCAATATGGTAATCACCGTGGAACGCGCTCCGGGCCCTACGTGGATGCTGGACGTCGTGGCGCAACCTCTGAATAGACTTCCCGGGACCTACGGGAAAGGAAGTACGACAGGCCAACGACACGCGTCCCTCGCACCCCCGATCCGTCGGGGTCCCACGTGCAAACGTATCCATGACGCGCGCAACGTATGAATCATAGCGACATTTTTTCAAACTCGGCGAATTGCCTCGCCAAGTCCATGACGGAGCAGTGCAGAAAAACGATGGATTATTCGATTCAGATTTGTTGATGAATACAAAAAAATGTTATTATTATCGAGAAATGAGTTATGATAGCTGATATGTTTACGCGTGTTCCGCTTCTTCATAGGTAGTAGAAGCTGAAGCACAATCAATTACGTCCTTATCAAATCTCAAATTACTACCGCGATATCTTTCCTCGTTTAAAACGCATTATATTTCACGATCACGCGCATAGTTTTAACGAAACGCACAAGTTACAATAATTGAGATGTCAAATTTTTATGATAATTTTATAGCAATTTTTGTATAGGTATACAATATCATTGATGTGAATTTATACCTAATTGTGCAATAATAAATTGTAATTTCTCTTTCGTAATTTGGATTTATATTTCAGTAAATGGAAATATAATGTTGGTGACTTATTTCGCATATATTGTTTATTCATTCTATCTTTCGACAAACTTTGAATTGTGAAGAAAGAAACTGTGCTGTACCTTGTAACACATCGTTAAAGCTACATGTGGTCAAGTATAAACATATGGCTGAAGTTGAAGATGCGTATATTAGTCTAACGATAAGTATCTACTTAAAAAAAAATGAAGTATAGGAAGAGACTACGCATGTTCCCATCATCTTCTGACAGATTCCTCATGTACACTCACTGCGTACAAGGTGCATAGATTATAATACATTTTCTACATCGACATACCGCTAGTTTATACTATCGACTAACAATCAACGTTTAAAAAAAAAATCGTCAAAAATATTTAGAATAATAAGATATTGAATCGAGCTGTATAAGTAATAAATAAAAAAAAATATTTATTTTACATAATTTTATACTTACTAAAAAGATATTTCTTACAGTAAGAATAACATGTATATTGAGAGTATAAAGTCTCTATGAGAAATCTATAAGTTTGTATATGACAAATTCTTTATGTGACTTAAAGCAATGTATAAAATGTCTTATATAATTTAGTATAAAAATTTCTGTTACGTTCTACACGTGCGATTCTAAATAACGATTCTGTGAAAATTCGATTTCGCTCGGCTGCACACAAGTAGCAAAAAGTCACTGTAGACTCTGTATCAATTTGCCGCGTGTTTAAACAGTATCTAAATAATAATGAGGCAATGCAGTATGCACACGAACGTACGATGACGCTGCGTCAAGTCACCGCACATGTATATGTACATTGCTTCATTATCATCTGGGTACTGCTTACACGCGCGTCAAATTAACATAACTTCTATGCGGCCTTTTACTGCTGTACAGCCGGTTTTAGGCCATATCTTCTTTCTTACGTAGTATCATATAAAATTAATATAGGGGAAAGGTGTTCAAAATGATCCCTCGAGGTAAAATGATCCCCACCGATTTTAACGAAAATAATAGCGCCATTGCGCGGACATATTAAGAGACTTCTTCGGAGGAATCAGTATGTCAATCGAGTGTAATGGCGGGTCGTGTAGACGCGCCGTCAAGTTTTTAAAAATATATATATAAAATTTGCCAATCTGATGTAAGGTAAGAGTGACTTTGATTACCGGGCAAAGTACATTTATGCATGATTATCATATTCTATTATTACTATTGTACTTCAACACTATCTAAGTTTATGTTTTCATAGTGATTTAAATGCCGCGCTTAATTTTAGGTTAGGTTTTAATATCGAAATGAAAAAATGTCATTTGGGGCAAAATAATCCCTCCCATCGTGTATAAAATGATCCCAGAATTATTTTACCCCAGCCTTTTTGTTACTTGTGCTAAATGATTATTCTTGTGACTTTTGTATTTCCAATCCCTTTGGTAAATAATTTTATCATTTTATAATTCTATATATTTTTATTTTATTTTATTTATTCTATTTTTTAAATAATTTTATAATTTTTATTTACTCGACATTCATAGTTTTATTTAATGTTAAACATTTTTAATTTAATTTTGTGTTTAAATTTTAATTACGTTAATTATAATATGTTTTTTTTAATGTACTGACCTATTTTTGTGTAATGATCCCCAGGGATTGTTTTGGACACCCCTGGTACCAAATGATCCCTTTACAAGATTTTAGTAAAATAACAAGTAATTATGTATCGAGCAGCATTAATTCAAAACTCTATTTAATTAATTGTAGTTAAACAACCACTAAACCAAAAACCATTAATGATTTAAACAGAGACACATTATTTCGTGCCATTTATTGATTTCTCCCTTAAGAGGATCATTTTGGACACCTTTCCCCTAATTTTCATCTTGCAATTACTCTCTCGCTTTGGAATATTGTGACATTTTAATATCTGCATCATATTTTATGTAACGAGAGTTAGTTAAAGGAAAATCATTTATCATACCGATAAAAGTCAAATGATTTGTGACATGCCATATAATTATAAAAAAAAATCTCCAGTTGCGTTCAATATTATACACATTATTCACCAGCTATTATTTTTACGCAACAAGTTAATAATTTATTTCGCATCATTTGACATTTGAAGATATATGTATAACGATTCCAGATTTTAGATAACACGTTAACTGCAGCCTTCGACTTGAAAGCATACGCGATGAAGTTTATGTGTTACTAAAGTCAAGGACGCGGTCATTAATCCGATATAAACTGCTTAGGTGTGAGAAAAAATAGGAGGTAAAACTTCAATCACACGCACATTCCCCATTAATTCCCATATGGAGGATTGAGACACGCGTGGCTAATGAATCACCGGCATTTTTCCATGCCGGTGAGTTATCCTGTTTAACTCCTTCGCTAGGAGAAGTATGTATAAAGATGTGTTTGTTTCAAAGAAAATTAATCTTGCAGTGCACTCATGTGTTATGCAGGTTTTTTGTTCGCGCGCAGTTTTTGCTCGGTTTAACAGTCGAAAAAAATTGAATATGTGAGGAGAAATAATAATTGTTCATCATTGTTTCACTGCATTTGCTAATAGGGGTATAGATCTTATACAATTATGAAACATAATATACATAATATATCTATAAAATGCAAAAATTACACAATATACTTTAAATACGTTCCACTTTCTGTTAATTTATTTCGTTATTAGTAACTTATTATCTTGATGAAATATTTACTCCTATTTTGCAATATAATACGTGAACTCTTAGTTATACGAACATTACTTTAAATTGTGAAATTTGCTTATTTTCAGCCCATAGGTTAAATTAGATATCCCAGTTGCACGAAGTTCTCGAGGTCTTCATGCTTCCGGGAGTTATTATTTCCGACAATAGGACAATTCTTGGATAGACGCAGCAAACGAGCACGCAACCAACTAACAATGTACGATTTTATATTCTTACCTTCCATAATATTTTGTACATTATTGTAGTACATGTGGCATATATGTATAATTAATGGAAATCGCTCTCTACAAAATTATAAATGGAGATTTTACATTAAAAATCGATATTACAATCCTGTAATTTATTAATTTTTTAATAATAGGTACATGTCTATATTAGCTTATAATAATTTATATTGGCTTACAAATTTTTTAAATCAAAGAGATATATTGTTTGAGAACACTAGAAATATAATTAAAGTTTGAAACTTTATATATTTATATCTAACTACATTTATACAAACAGCAACAATTAACTTTTTTCTTAGAAATGAGATTCGCGGATTTTACTAAAGAAGATATGTATTCTTACTGAGCTAATGTTGAAGCTAAGTAGGTATATAGCTATAATAAAGCTTTCTAATGTATATTTAAGAAGTTGTACGAGCAACGTTATGATCAGTCTTTCCTATACTATTGTTGAATATTAGTCATTTCACAGCTCGGTAAAACTGTAATGATAATTAATTATAGGTATAGAACACGTAATGCACATCATGCACAAAACATCAAAGTTTCCAATTTGCTTTCCAATCTGAACTGCGTTATTATTTCAGTGTAAGTTACATCTCTGTAAAGCACACATATTATTTTTGCAAATGCAATAACTTAATCACAAATACATAGTATGTAAGAAGTAAATCATATCATTCCATCCCACGTGTCTTTTAGAAATTTGCGGGTTCCATTCCGTCAGTGTTTTACGGTTATTTATACCTAGAATATTGCGCCGCGAATAATTTCCACAATGTTATTGCGTCATAAAAGACGCCACGGATTTGCCACGTCTCGTCTCGTGCCGCGCCACGGCATTTAGATCGAAAGTCTATCGAGTGATCTCGTACCAAAAGATTAATTTACCCATTACCAATGAATAATAACCGTTATTAACTATGCACGATGCACTTGCTTACGCTCAACAAATAGCCGTTAATAATAATAATAGTAGTAGCAGCGCATCCCGTCGTGAGATCTCTCGCAGAAATATTTGCAAAACCTGTTTACCGGAGGAAACTTTTCTTTCGTTGAGATGTCACTGATAAACAATTCAACGGCTGACTTTTAATTCGCGTTGAAGAAGAAATGGCCGGGAGATTAATCAAATAGATGTTACATTACATAAATAATATATCGAAGTCTATACTCTGTCTGGAGGTGAAACTCAATGCAGATAACGTCAAGAGTAATAGCTGGTTGCAAACTCGTGATTCGTTATCTGCTCCATAGTTACATAATATGTACCGGTCAAATAAAATATTATCAGGAGTCGATTCCTGTGATTACGTGCGTTTCATGCGGCTTGCATAAGTCATAAAGAAAACCAAGAAATGAATGAGTTAATATAATCGTTTCGCGTTAATACGCTGTAATACGTTCGAGAGATCATGAATACTCTAAAGAGGAAGGAAACGTTGCGGTCGTCAACGATGCAAGTAACCTTCCTCTCACGGAAATTCTTGTCGAATGATTTAATCATCTTCCACGCAAGCAAAATTAGAAGATGACGTGAAAAGAGTGACATGAGAAGAGTATGATATTAAATATATCGTGATATCAATTAAGAAAAAAATCAGTGTAATAATTAATAACATGCAAAAAATTAAGAAGAACTTTTGTTAATAATTAATCAAATATGAGAACTTTTATAAATATACACAGAAATATTGAGAGTGATAGTTTTTGATATAAAGAAGTTATAGTTTATTAATATATTTTTAGTATAAAGTATAAATTATTAATTATATTTGATTAATCTTTTAGAAAACTGTTCTTTCTTCAGTCGTCTATAATTAAAAAGCTTTTAATATATCATTATCGAAAGTAAAATCCCCCTTGCTTAATTCTTCGATATGCTTGTTAAACTGCACATTAGCGATTTGAGAACATCGTGTATACATTAAGCATACATGCAAACTGCACATTACGGCAGACAAGTATCTGGAGCGTTGTAATCAAATAAATAAACACGCGTATAATGACTTCTGGCGGGAGGATCTCCGGTATTCATCTTCTCGGATATATAAAAAAGACGTTTGCGAAGGCTACATCGTGATGATCTCAACGTCATGATCCTCGGGCGTCCTTTTAACTTCTTGCTCTCAACGCAGCCGGTCGATCAGATCCATACAAATGCAATCACGACATTAAGAAGGAAGATGCGCTTTCCATGCACTTCCGCACACTTGCTAGACCTGCATCTGACTAACTGCAGTGTATACATTTTTGAGTCACTATCCGGAGAGATCCGATACCTACAATATTAATGATATGACTGTGATACCCGCGGGTAGAGATTTGTTGGCGATCAGCGTTGCCGCGTAAGTACGCTGCATGCAGTACACGTGCTGTATGATCAAATCCGGAACGGAAGTGTGCTTTGATTTGCTTGAAAACTAATCGCGTCGTGACCTATGTACATATTTCGAAGTCGAAATGTCTATTTATGTGTAACATAATGTTCAGCAGGAATATAAGTATTCGTTGCGTGCATTCTAGTATTATAAAAAATGTTGTAAATGGTAGGAAAACGAGGCTGATGCGCAAATAATATATCCTGTTTATACATAAGCCAGATTAGAGGAGCGTTTTTGCCAAATACGACACTTCTAGTACTCAGGATGAAGTGCATTAACCATTCCATTAAAAGGTCTTACATACCATCACCGAGCGACTAGGATGATCGTGCTTCAAAACGAACAAGATGGAAGGTGCAAGAATTAATGATTGCTGTGAAGATCGTGATGGAAGATGCAAGAATTAATGGTTGCAGTCATGGTTCTTAGGTTCGATGTTTTCATTATATCCCCCGACAGAGAGTGCAACAAATACGGATTTAGAAATAGTGAAATGCGACGATCGCTATTTTTGCAGAATTTATTTTCATGCCGTGACAGCGTGAATATGATTATTATTTATTCGATTATCATTCTGCTAGAATTATTTGATCGACATTTCTATACATATACTACTATTGATACATTATTATTAATATATTGCTGAAGCAATATCTAATGCAATAAAATAATAAATTTTGATAAGTAGCTTTCAATAAAAATATAAAGCTTTCTCTCAAGAATTTACGTTTGTTTCAGTATACATTGCACAGGTTTATTGATTTAACTATATAATTTTGGTTAATTCGAGAAAAGTGAGAGAACAAACTTAAAAAGCTATGTCATAATAGTTTCCTTTGCTTTCTTAAGATAATGATCAGTCTTTCTTCCTCATTTCATGGGTTATCGCAGCCATCGCGCCTTGCAAAACTTCGCATCTGTGTATATTAATCGAAAGCTGATTAATCTTGACAGGTGTCGGTGCCGGAAGTGAGCGGTTCTGTGATAAATATAGATTTGACGCTGTTGACGCATCATTTATTCGCCCCAATATCTTCTCGAATTTTTCCTGGTTTAAAGTATCATGTAATTCAACAATCTTTATCAAGCGGATGTTGAAAATTAATTCAATTAATATGGACAAAGAAATAGAAATGTTCTTGATAATAAGTCACTAATTATATAATTAAGATAATAATCGTTGTACAAATATAGTGAAATTTTGAGAACGCGAGAATTTTGCGGGATAAAGTCTACAACCAACGTGGTATAACTCCAGAGTATTCTCACGCTGTGGCAAAAGGTTGTGGAACAACGCGCGTATATATGTATGTATATATACGTATATATTTATGAATGTGTGTACGTGTCCGCGACCGCGTGCGCGTCTCTGGTAGGTATGGAACTATGCAACGGCTACAGGTACTGGACTCTCGAGAGTCGACTAATGAACACAAAACATGTCAACAGCCGTGGGAAGACGGTAGAGTGAGTACCGAGCTCCTCGTTCGGCCAGTGTTTACGCTCTATCGAGGAAGTCGATGTGGAAGCCAGGGAGCCAGACCACTTACCAGACAGACCGTTCTACACGAATCCACTTCTGTTAATAGTGCCGCAGTGGCCCATCAAGAGAAAATGCAGACGAGCACAATATGCACTACCTCTTTCTTCAATTCTCGTTTTCTATCTTGTTATTGTTAGAATTTCGAACAATATGAAATAATATATATTCATTTCTTAGTAAATCCTCATAGTGAATAGACATTGTTCTATATATCTATGTAAATTTACATAAATATCTTTTGGTTTCATTATATTTAAATAAAAGTAAACTCTTCTATATACGGTATTAAGAATAAAAAGAAATTTATATATCGTGAATTTCGTTTTATACTGAAATCTTGTCACATTCAAAGTAAAAAAAAATATATAAATAAATTATTTTTAACTATATTTATATATTATTATATTATATGCGTGCTTCAATAGGATTTTCTCGGGATAATCTTGGGATATTCGCGAACATGACGTGTGTATCGGCAAAATTATATTTCGGAATTAATTTCCGATAATTAATCCAACGAGACAAGATTGTCGTGTGACGTTCGCTGAAAATCCCTCCTTCGACATTTGCGCAACGGTTGATGCAGGAAACGTCTGCTAGTAATTCACAGCCCTTTGTCATGTCGCGCGTTATTGTTGGCTCGAGCCTCGCCCGGCCCGGCGCGGCGACGAGAATCATTCGTGAGCAACCATCTCTAGCCGCGCCAGTCGTGGCTAGCTTTAACAGTGTGTTCACCTCGTGGTTTATTTGCCGATGTAATTGCCATCGGGCGCGCCATTCTCCACACCTGGTGGAGTGGCCCATACCTTTGGTAGTCGCGGTCGGCTCTCGCACATCGAAGCTTCTGCCTACGTGCATACGAGAGAGTACAGTATAGCGTATAACATAAGTATACACTCGAGTGGAACCGCTGCGGTATCCGCGCTAAGCCGTAGAGGCCCGTGTTCCACGTTTCATGCGTGAACGTGCACGCGCAAATCCGAGAACGATGGCGTACCGACTTCTAGCTCATACATTTAGCGGATGCCTGTATACGCGAAATTATCGCGGATGTGTTCGACGTATGAGTTTATAGCTTATTGGAGCATGATAAACCGTCAAGTGGTCGGTGAAATAACATATATTCATAGCGAACGAATATATCTAGTTGCAAAACATGTTCGGAAATTTTTTGGATTCCTCGAGATAAAAATATCACGTTTTTTGCTCTTCTTAAAGAGTTACAAATTTTATTTACATTTATTTACATTTATTAACTTCCAAATAGTCGATTAAAAACAAACGTGTTCCGTTCGATTTACTAAAATTTAATTCATTTTGTTATACATTTTTGATCATTTTATGCCATTATTAAGTAAATAAGAAGATTAAATGGTTTCAAATTAATTATTAATTAATTTAATTATTGATTTTTTAGACATGTTCATGAATATCTGTTACATTCATCAGAAAAAAGATGCATTTTAAAAACAAAGAATGAATACTTCACTTTATGTGCTTATGCTAATGTCTACTCGCATATTTGACTATACATGTAGATACAGCCATTAAGAACGAATACATATAAGTACATATAAAAGAAGTTCACAGAGTCACATGAAATTTCACTTCGTACATGGACATACGAGAGCTTCCACGTACGAATGCTGCTGGCTTCCGGGTCATCGGTCGGAGTACCCTGGACACAGCCGGATGAAGAACTCTCTGAAGAACCCGGCGTAAAAAGATTAGAGAATGCGACGAAAGAGGTATGTGGGAAAACATGAACATAATGAGCAACCGGTGACGTACGTCACCGTCCACTCCGTTGGAAGAACAATAGCACACTCGGCCTGTTCTAAGGAAACAATTTAAGCAACGACCGGGGGGATCACGCGGTAATCCCTCAGCTTCCGCATCCTTCGACTTCCAGTCTCTGTCTTCCTCCGAGGCTGCTCTTTGCCGCGCCGCTTATTCACATAAGTGTATTTACGCGATAAATTGCCCAATAATCCTTGAACTTTTTAATCTCGGGGAATTCCACGAATACCTTTTAGCTAACGAACTATGCGGAGAATGAAATTGCCCGCCTTATTTGTGCTTTCATTGTCCACTGATAGTTCGGCTTGCGCGTCGGCTCTTGACATTCTTCCGTTTTTTTATCATCTTTATAATCGTTTTATTGCAGTTTAACTTCATCTAACAATATGTTGTATTCAGGCAGTCAGTAATTCCTCATTATATATTTCATTTATACTTATCGATGTATATTTATCTCTTGTAATGATTTTTTCTTCACGAAGTAGAGTAATATTTCATCTGAGATTATCTTTCTCCAATCTGTTTTTTCGTAATTATCCATAATGATTAATTTGTAGTCACGAGATGCAGAGCATCAATAAGCGGAAAACTTATTTTAGATTGCTATCCATTAAATCATTCGTCTCTAATTAGATCTCTTGATAGGGTTATAAGGTTTATATCGAAAATGAGATAACGCTGATGTTTCTACAACGCTGACTATAAACTATGTGATCCGGTGGAACGATAATCAAGTTAGACATTCCTCAGTAAGTATATGCTTTTACCGACATTGAATATCGGTGAGGATGCTTCTGATCGTCTAGTTGAGCGGAGATTGAAGCAGAGAACGATTCTACATTTCTACGAAGTATCGATAAATCCGGACGGGTTGAAACGACCGACCGATCGTGCTTCGATCGACAAGGGTGCTTCGTCCACGAACGGTGGATCCGAGGAGCTTCATTCAGCCTTCCTGATTATCCCGCGGATCAAGATGACCCGTGGTACTCGGAAGATCGTAACGATCACTTGCATCGTGCTCCCTGTACCTGGATAGATGCAAGAATATCCGGTGAAAGATAACTGATTGCTTTTGCCTCGCGGAAAGGACTTAAAAGGAAGAATCATCTGTCCTATATGCCTATGAGGCCAAGTACTCTTAACGAGAAAATATGTATTGTATAGTGCACATCGTACATCAGCAGATGAATCCAGATACGTTCATTACTGAGAGGGTCATTTATTTGAAGATTAAGTTTCATGATGTAAGTATAAATTTATAGCAAATCTGTGTGTGTTGGATTTTGCTGTCTTCCGTTAATTCCGTTATGTATCATCACAGTTACTACTGATCATCACTAATTACTACTGACAACTTACAAGCAGTTTTATTTTTTGATAGAATTTTGTAAGCCCTCGTTCCTTTACGCGTATCGCCCGATGGCGACAGTTTGAAAGAGACGCAGATACATACATGTATATTTAAACAAAATTCAGGCGAGAGTCTGGGGTATCGAAATAAGGCCATTGCGAAATGGGAATAGTGCAGTTTTGCGATCGGTTTTCTGAACCGGACTCTCCGCGACGTTAAAGTCGTATGCGGGCTCGCACATAGGTAGGTAGGTAGGTAGGTAGATAGGTAGGTAGGTAGGGCTTTTACACAATACACGCAACGTGTGCTCACGTACGTGTCCACCGCTGCCTCGCTTGCTTGCGGCCTCGTCGAGAGTTTCACCCGCATGCAGCATGTGGTGAGCCGCGCTTTTGCACACATGATCGCGAGCGCGCGAGCGAGCGCGCGCGTGTCTCGAGCGCAACCAACGGCATTACGTTGGCGGTGCGGTGCATTGCAACACCCAGGTGTGTTTTGCAATGCGCCTCGATAGTCGATACGCCGTTTGCGCTCCTATCAGGGTGTCTAAAACCGCATATAGGAGCGCATTCAGCGGTCGTGTAAACACGCGTGAGACTCCTCGACATTCCTTCCTCTGATATCTCCTCTTATCTGCTACCCAGCGCCAGCGTCGCGGTTGTATTACGCCGCGAGTATGTTTGTTGATGCGGTCTTCCTTTTTTTTTTTTATTAATGGAAAAGAGAATAAAACGCGATAGTACGAGCAACTGATATATTCATGAAAATGCCAGTGGAGCAACATTTTGCATATTGATGGAAAAATCTTTTTCCTAATAGTTTTTAATTATTGGTCTATCCAAAGAGCGAAAAAAATGTGTTGGTGGATTCTGTAATCATTTTCGCGATTTTTTACAAAATTGTATTTTTTAACAATTTATATTTTGTATCACATAAAATACATGAACATACGCGCGCGCTAGTGAGTAAATCGAGAACACCGGTTATGAAAGGAATAATTTCATTCTACTTCGTTGCGAAATGCGCAAAACCCCGATTTATTACATATAATGACGTTTCGCTAACCTATCACGTTAAGTTAAGTTGAAGGATTAATGACGAAAGTCGGTGAAGAGTGACTGACATATCCTGTAATTCCATATGAAACAACAGACGCGTTACGTGTGGAAAACAAACAACTCGTTGTTTCGATTAAGCAGCACGTGTTATCGTGCGATCACGATATCGCAGAATTCAAGACTTTGCCTCGGAGTTATATCGCATTAAGTTGAGGCACGGTGTGCTATTAAATTACGAATTAAAATAATTGCGGCTTTCCGTTCACCACGAACGGATATCTGCATGGCATCAAGAATATATACGCACAGCATCAGCACCAGTTTAAAGAGCTGCAGGGCGGATTCTACGCACCTACTTGACGAGATTGTTTATGTATCTAAAATTAAAGATAAAAATTTTGTGATGATAAACTCGACGACGTGCTAGACTGCTAGAGTGTAATCATAATGCGTTTATATATAAGGTATATCCTTTTACATTTTCTCCGATTTACGATAATAGGTGAAATGTAGCGTAATTGCTCCTAATATACAAAAGAGATTGTCAATAAGTGCGTAGGAGTCGAACTAATTTTTAATCATCATAAATCATTTTAGCTCTGCTTCCTTCAAACGCTAAAGTCACAACTGAAGCAAGACAACATTTATATTCTCGATATTAATTAATATCCGCAATTTCATTTAAACCGACGGATTAACTACGGGTTTTAAAATGAACAGAACAATAATTTATATTCCTATAGACAGCGCACAGAGTACCGCGAGTATCTTCAGTATAATTAAAGTCTTGCCGGCCAATCGAAAGGATCGGTGGTAAGCTGACGCGGCGCCTACCCGTGCAAAACGCGGTCTAATGAGGCCCCGATGTCGCAAATATTTGTGGGAGAGCGGTGGTTAACCTTTTCGACCGATAAATTGAATTCCCATTATAATGCTGATTACACGTGGTCGCAATCGACCCATCTTTTAATGCTTCGCAAAGATACGCGCATCCTCCTCTGCACACACGCGATACCATCTTTATTCAGAAAGGCATAAATTCTCGCAGTTATCTTGATCCCCGTTCATTACACTTGCTGGTGCCGATAGAGTCATTAAGAGACACTTAATAAATAGGCAAAACGGTTCGGTAAATTTCATCTGTGTTCCGCAGTTCTGCACGCGAATGCACGTGACCTTGATTGTCCATTTTACTATAAATATCAAAGTGGCAAGCGTAATTTATAAAACTAATAAGTAGCATTGCAACTGCAAGTAGCATTTTGAAAAATAAACTTGTTTAATTAGTTCATTATTAAGCCAATATATGTATTGACAGATATAAGTATTTCTTTTTAATCTTCGACTGCATTTCATCGCATACATAGAATAGCAATACGCATAGAAATGGAATAAATATGAGACATACGTGTTTAATGATAACACACGTCATACTTCACTACTCCATATAGAGTGAAATATGTTATTTACAAGTGATTGTTCTATTTTTGTAACCTTTGATAAGAGTCTGTATTTGCAGCTATATATGTGTATCGAGCATAATACGTAAGATATCGTGCTTAATATAAATATTTAACAGTTTTGTCATTGCGCTAATATCTTTATATGAGTATTAATGAAAAAGTAGCGCATTAAAAATCGCGATTTAAATACGGTAATTTTTGTACGTTCTAATAGTTATAATACTTATAACAGAAGTCTCGCGACGCGACATTATTATTTAAACAAAATCGTGTATTGTGTTGGAAACGATTGTAATCACCATATTTAACTTTAAATAATTATGAAATCCCATTTAATTTTAAAATAATCGTATCTCTTGATACTAATTTAAAATATTCGCAAAGTTAGATATGACATACTGATAGAATAAGTCGGAGACTGGTTACCGCCTTTTAAAAGCAGTGTCCTTTTCTTATCCAAAAATTTGCTATTGTTATCTAATAGGGTGCAGAAGTGGAGGCGTTTAAAGTATAAATACAGTTTCTCTGTATACATGCTTAAAACGAATTACCTAGGGCCCTATGTTACATTTTTACTGGCCTTACTCTTTCTTTCTTTCTTCCTGTCTTATTTAATCTCTTCACTAACTCCTTTTTCTTGCTGTTGCGATCCATCCGCAGTTGCTACGCTTGTGCATTATACGTGCGTGATGCACCAAGAAGCAAAGAGAAAGAGAGAGAATCGTATCTCATCAGCTTCCCCTCCGGTTCTCACTCTCAACCATATAGATATCGCCCTCATACATTTTCATTCGGTCTTAGCGCTCAAAAGAAGCGAAGGAAGAGGAGAAAGGAAGAAGAGAAGGAAGAAAAGAGTAGATATGAAGGAGATTCGAGAGAACGAGGCTGAGAAGTCAGAGCTCAAGAAGGCGGATAGACCTCAACCACTTGTCTTAATAAGAACGCCTTTTTTATCGTTAGTACTAATCATGATGACCTTACTAGGATACAAACTAGATACACTAAAATTAAGTGCTTATCTTTGTCGGCGATTTGATTTATCATTATGATGCCTCCGTGTCTCTCTTTAAGAGTATAATGGCCAAATTATAAATATTTATATATTCAAAACTGCAACAATCATATTTCATATTGACATAAAGTATGTAAATTATAGAACTAAAATATGTGAATTATACCAAAATGATGGAATTATCATTATAATATTCTTGTAATATTGTAATATTATTGTAATTAATTCAAAAGTTACTAAAATATATACTATTAATAACTATTATAATAAAAAAAAAGAGAAGTAAAAAAGAAATCGACTCTAAAGAAAAGTATACCAAAAATAAATTTCATTCTCATGCATGAAGCAATAATAATAGACACGATTTTACGTCTTTTCGTATGTTTCGAGCTTGACGCAATAAGCGCGAATCAGCACGCGAAAGGCAGATAGACAAGCACGTGCATCAATTGTGCACTCTTCATTGCGATCACATAGGCTCGTTATAACTGATTTATGTTTAATATAATTGCACCAACATTCTCGGAACTTGTCCGATGTACCAAAAAGTACCGAGTGATGAATGATGGTCGATGCTACCCGCCTGCATGGCCCCGGAGGACGAGGAGATGATGATGGAGAGTAGAAAGGATGAGGATGAGGAGACCTGTTAGGGCGGAGTCAGGCCTTATCGTCTTCACTGAACACATAGCGCAGGAAATTTCGGTAAAAATGCATTTTGCAACGAGAAAGCTCTATAACTTTACAATAAGAACTCCAGGGCTATCGCCAACAAAAACGTAATTGCAATAAATTAGTTGGCACTGATCTTCTATTTCGTAACATGTATCGCAATAGTGCTTTAGGACGTGAGATAAAACCGATCATGCAAATTTATATTAAATTACATTCTTAGAAGTGCAATAAAATTGTCAAAGACCGAATCGATTTATATTAATATATGTAAATCACGTTCTACAGCTGAAGTATTAATTATTGAGACAAAAGTTATCATTACTTATTGCTTTCTAAGTCTAGATTATTTTGAGTAGTTTATTTGAATATTGAGCTATATATATCTCTCTATTTAATTTTCTTATTAATCTGGTATGATGCTGAATATAATAATAATCTTACTTTCTGCTCTCTCTCTCTCTCTCTCTCTCTCTCTCTCTCTCTCTCTCTCTCTCTCTCTCTCTCTCTCTCTCTCTCCTCCCCCCCCCTCTCTCTCTCTCCCCTCTCTTATTCACTTATTTCAGCTTTATTGTATGATATTCCTTCAGCTCTTTGTTCTCATTAAACAATATGATTATGAACACAATAAATTTGCTTTGGAGCTTTGTTCTTATTAGCACTCTCGGTGCAATCTATGATAGGAGGACTTCGCTGCAATCTACACAGGACTTCGGGTGCACCTTAATAATACACGCTTTTATTAAACGAGATTGTCATTCTGATCACAACGAAAATCTAATGAGATAAATAAAGTCAAATTGTACGATAGCAGACATAAATGAATATACATGAATGCACTCATTTACTCAATTAATGCATTTTTTTATTCTAGAATCAAAACTATCTAAATTCAATATTCCTTTTATGTCTCTATCTTTTGATATAATCATTTGTGTTCTATATCTAAAAAAAATACTTACTATTCTGCTTTCTAATAAGTAAAAAGAACAAAAATCCTAAAAATAAGTAGGCAAAAATTCTTTTCATAATCTAATTTCCATTTTTGTCCGTGTACTTTCCGGTCATGTAGTTGATACGATAAAAATTATCACAATTAGATGACGTGTACGCAAGGGTAAAAAAAAGATATGTCGTTTGATACAATCGGTTACTGTCGTATCAGCTATTATCCGATGCAAAACGCGACGTTACCCGTATTACATTTAAACGTGTAATATCTTGTGCAACATCAAAGTTATGACTACATCGTATTATCAGATTCAATATAAGTCAAATGATTGAACTGTATGAAACTGAAAACTGAATGGTTCTAACTTTCGTCTGAATTTGTTATGAAGACAACGCGTTGCACGATCTGCGTTTATGTCGAGACATTCTTTATCAGTCATAGGCAGTCATGTATTAACATGTTTCAAAATTATGGTCGCAACCGCTGCATTGATAATACTATATAAATAGTTTGAGATATGGTTCTGTTTATAACTTCCTTCTGTGTATAAAATTATAATGATATAAACAGTAGTAAATCTCGGTATTAAGATAAAATTATCTATAAACTACAACACGATAAAAACATGATTTTTCTTTTGAAAACTGTATACTGGAAAACAATAAAGTAAACAGCTATTTTTACTTTTTTAATTTTCATAATTTTCTACCAAATAATTGTTTTCATACTTTAACATAAATTTTCTAACACATCATGTAAAAAAGAGAACAAATCTGCTTAAAGTACAATGAAATTATTTTCTAACGTATTTTATATTACCATTATATAAAACTATTTCTATAACTTCACACAGGTTTCCTTTTTCCATAGTTCCTCAACAAATCTTGACTTCGTGCACCATGAACGGTGGACAGTAATTGGAAATCGACGTTAGTCCAGACGGTCGCAGTACATCCTGACTAAGCCTATCGCAGGTATTACGACTGATTGTGAGCACAATAGTGGTAATATCTCCTGATTTAGTGACGGGCGCGGCTAGATAGCCAAGGCGAGTGCGTTCCATTACCGGACTCTGGATCCTCTCCATTCTCCTACCTCTCCCTCTCTCTCTCTCTCTCCTTCTCCTTCTCCTTTTCCTTCTCTCTATAATTCTCTTGGTCTGTCAGCATTGCAAACTGCGTCCTGTAGGTAAAGGGAGAAATATATGATACCTCGTAATAAAATGCAGGCGCAACGTGAACGTCTCACAAATAACATTGTCCACAAACAAATTGAAGGAGAATCTACCGTCTGTCCTTATCCGCGGTGGCCACATACGTCCTTGTCCGTTAAGTCGATCGAACCAACGCGGCTCGATGCGGCCTATCGGTTGAATTCTGAAACGATCGCGTGGTATAATTCCCGATTCATTCGTATATATACGTGAGAAAAGTACGAGTCAAAGCCGATTTTACAATTAAGCTCATACGATCAGGTCGCAGCTGCACCATTATAGTAGACTGTAAATCGAAATCGCGATACGAAGAAAGAAAGCTTATATATCAGTAATTACGAGCCGTCATATGCATCGCTGATAGCAGACAATATACTAATTGTAAGTATATAGGAAATCGTGCAAGAGAACACTTTTTAAGTTGTAAAAAAAAAGATTTCTATTATTACGTCTCCTTGCAATAATCACGTTTGCCGAACACTTCTTCTTGAGCCCCACAATTCCAACTCTATTATCTCAAAATGAAGGAGAAGACATTATCGCGTGTTCGTTCATTTAATCTTAATTTAAGAATAAATTTATACATATCTGCTGAGTGTATAAGAAAATATAAAAGAAGTGATATAAAAAATGAATGGCGAGCGTAGAACATTGTCCACTGCACATGAAAACAGTTTTAAGCAGAGTTATGATTGTTACGCGCAGATTTTATCAGTCGTTCATCGTAAACTCGTACAATATCAATAGATTTATCGCGATCTAATCTTGCACTTCTTTATATTGTAGTTCTGCAGTTGTTTTATGGGTGACGCGTGTATGTTCGACAAGTTTTTGGTAGCTCACAGTATCATGTGCGAATATAAATGCACGCAAAATCTCGTATGAGCGAAGTAGTAGCCAAACACGACATAAATAACTTTCGATAAGCTCGGCTGGACAGCCTTCAGCTACCAGACTCTTCTGTTCTACATAAGCTTCAGTACTTGTAATACATCGCTACAATCGCAATCGAGAACTTGTGTGCTTTTATTTATTAACAGTATTAGAAAGATTAATATTTTTGTTGAAAATTGAAAAGATTTAATTAATGTTAACTATACATATTATTTATTCTTTTTAAAGTACATTTTACTATTTCGTTAACTATTTATCACTTTGATAGATATTACACAACATGTGATCAAGAGTTTAATTACATTTTTACGGTAGGTAAATGAAGTTATTAGACAGAAAGAACATTCTTAAAGATATATGATTTGTGTCTATTAGATTTCTCAAGTGCCAGGCGCGAGGGGGCAAGCACGGTTAATTATCGATAATAAATCATTACATGGGATCATCAATTTTATATTGAAAGAAAATTACATAGATGTCTAGATGGACCGAATAGATTTTTGAAGTGTCTATGTGTTATCTGCATTATAACTATCAAATAATCTTTGTTAATTTATTCTTAGAAAAAATTTTTATAAAATTAAATTAAATTTCTTAAATAATATTGAAATATACTAGCTTCGGTAGTACCTATTGATTATGATAATTTTAATTCGATTGTCATGTCAAACTTCAAGATAATGGCAACGCCTTCAATGTCGTGCTTGCAGTAACAATGCGTTGTCCTGTCTGTATGTGACGAAATAATTTGCACGTACGCCGACTCTGCTCGCCGATACAGCGTCTATACAAGCAATAGCCTATTTGTAAATGTCAAATTGCAAATTGTTTGCATGCGTATTATGCCCGTTTTATCTCCGCATCGAAGTAAGTACTTATAAACAGGTAAGTCTTACTCGCATCTAATTAGCTGACACGAGCTCGCGAATATCAAATTCGAACTTTAGCCTGATAAAATACCCGAGACTTGCTGTCTCATACAGCTTAAGACTCTTGAGAGTTGCAACATGTTGCAATTAGGCGCGTCTGCAAAGGCCTAAGACATTTCAACGTCATTTCCTTATTCCTTGTCTTACGTCGCCAAAAAACCGCAAGCATGACGCAAATCGTGATTTTTAAACTTATAATTGTATGCGAAACAAACTTAGTTTTCTCTTTCTCTCTCATTATAAATGTCAGGTAATAGCGCGTGTCCGGCTCCCCCTTCCATTTATTGCGAATGTATCTTACCGTTTTTTTTTTTGCAGCATTAATCGCAATTCTACATATATTTGTACATACATAATTTATTCGCGTGGGCGCAGACATGAGAGATTGGATGCAAATTCAAGACATAAATCTGCCGAAAGGTCGATCAATTTTCTATGTCAACCTACACGTTCGTTATGAAATATGTATGCTGAAATAATACTCGCGAGACAAAAATTTTCAACGTTTTACTTCCGCTATCTCATGGATATTATATTAGCCTCATGAAACCATTGTTTTTCCCGATTATTATTGAAGTGCGATACACACAACAACGTTCGTAGTTAGTACGTGACGTCGATAGTTTATGTTCGTATAACGAACGATTTATGGCAAGGTATTGATGCCGGCTGGTAATGTTGAAACATGTGATGGGAAGTATGGGAACGCAGTTAATTTGTGTCACCGGTTAGAGGAAGAAAAGTCAAATCACCGTTAATTGTTTGCGGGGTTGTGTCTAAGACTTGGCTAATGGGGACATGCTTTGTTAATGTTCATAACATCTTTCTTCAGTGGCACTTTATTCATAAATAGGTATTTTGTGAGTACAAAATTTCTTCCTGCGTTTATCAGATCTCATTTGCTAGTCATATATTAGTCCGCCTAATGAAGGAGGAACCTTGATCATGTTATTTTATATATTATTTATCTAACGAAAAATTCCCGTTTTCTAAGGTTCCTGGTTAAGAACAATCGATACAATCTAACTGATTATAATTTTAAACTATTTCCACGAAGAGATTAATATTCATATTTTGATATCTTTCGTATATAATGTATCTTATCCTTTCTAATATTGTTAGTTAGTATTAAAAAAATTTTTTATATGCCATTTTTATAAAACAATTTTTAAAATATTTTTAGATCTTTTATATTAACTTTTCATATTAAGTTTAGATCTTTCATATTATGGTCTTAAATAATTCAAATATTTAATCATTTTATAAACAAAAAATACTATTTTTTAAATTTTACAAAATATATGCAATAATATAGCATTGGATATAACCATATAACGCAATGCTACAAAAATGCTACGCATAATTGATTTAAATCCCTGGATGAATAATGATTTATATTTATCATAACGTATTTCTCGATAACGTGATCAACATCCGCGGTTTACGCGGAAAATGTTTGCAACGTTTCAGAGTTGAAAGGCAAATAAATCATTAATAAGTCTGTTTTTCGTTGAACGTTGGTGTGAATGTCCAGTTTTCATGCGCGTTTCGTAGTTGAACTTGCCTCGCATGCAATATTACCCGTGTAAACGCAATCACGAAATTTGCTTCAATAACAGCTTTCGACAGAGCGAACGCATATTGGTGCAACGGATGGCTCGTTAATGGCAAAACGTTATTTTATCAGTGACGTTGTTTGTTTAACGTGTACGGATATCGTGATCGTATTATTCCGTTTCACAGAAAATCAATCGCATGTATCTTTGCGATATTTTATTTGAACGCATATGTGCGCTCGTTTATTTGTAGAATCATATTAAAAAGGAATGTCGGGTGAAGGGAAAATACAGATAAATAATATGATCGCCATATTATAAAACGTGACAGTAACAAGAATAGAATTATATTTTAATGACATGATAATTACGCAAAATGCAAGAGGAGAATGTGTACGAAAGTTATAAAAAGTAACAAAAATGGCAATTATATACATAACATGATATAATTAAAACATACGGTGAATTTTTAACTCAAATATTATTCTTACAATTAGTAATTCAAGACAATACTAGCTTGCTAACAAGCTGCTATCAATGCAATAAAATTTTTACGACGGAGCTTAATGAAAAAAATACAATGTACATCACTTTGTCAATGTGTACTTTAATGTTTAACATATCACCTAATATGTCGCCGTCGTTTATAGCTATTAACCACACCCGTAATATGTTGATGGACATATTCCTCCCAACAGTTCCGAGGCGATTAATTCGGCACAATACGAAGAATGCAAAAACTCGAAAGCCTGCCATTGTCTGGCGCCGCTCGGTTTTGCACTAATTGACCATATTATGGAAAGTAGGAGGGTCAAGTACTCATGCGACCCGTGATGTCATCGCCATGTTGCAGAACTGTGCGTTCTGACAGCTCGAACATGGAAAAGAACGTCGTTAAAGTCGGTCCTTCAAGAATTTATTACATTTGTTTACATAGAAGCTGCGTATCCTGTAAAAATGACGTATAGCTCGTAAAATGAGATTTAATGCGTGGCGCAGGCAAGGGTCACCGGTGATGTACCTGGCACGTAACAGACAACACTAGTCACGAAAGCAATAAACATTTATTGTGTATGACGGAGAAAAACAGATACAAACACGTTAACTGAAAGAAAAACATGTGTATCGTTTTTCACCAAACTCACCATCTTTGCCTTTTGTAACGTCATATTTAATGCTCTGCTCTTAGCAATAAAAAATACATTTTATCGCTCGCATTAAAAATTAATGAATACACTGAGAAAAATTATCCGTTCAAAAATTAACAAAGGGATATTACCGATCCTTTTCGATCGGAATGACAATGATATCCCATCCAAAATTCAATTTTAGATCGGATATCATTGTCATTCCAATCTAAAATTGAATTTTGGATAGGATATCATTGTCATTCCGATCGGAAAGGATCGGTAATATCCCTTTGTTAATTTTCGAACGGATATCCACTGGATATTTGTCTCAGTGTAGAGATTACGTTTCAAAAGGTATACAACACGTGAATTAGGAGGTAATTTAAACTGCTGTCAAAAAAGTTTTATTTTTTAAAAAGTAGGGATTATATCCTCCATATAATCAGCAAAATTATATATCATAATTGTAAAGTGCGTGGAGCAACGTTCAGAGAAATATCCATTGTGCGATAAATTTCATCTCATTAATATTATATACAAACTGAATTGTATACCCGATGATAAAACCACTCATTTCTGTATTTCATTTAATGCCAGTTGCCACAAAAGGATCGACCGAATCGGTAATACTCATTTCGTGACAAAAATCTATTCCGAAGTAACGACAAATCGAGCGTTTATAAGCACGAATCATAAATCCATCGCGCCAAAACTAGCGAGAACCGTACGAGCCACTTATTGTTAGTTGGCGATCAGACTATCGATAGCTCCTATGTGCGAGAGCGTGCGTCCTTTCCGCAATTTCCCTCAGTGCAGTGCCGCAATTCCTTCGTGCGGCCGGATCAACGCCGATTACGCCGATCGCCGATGAGGGACAGGAGACAGGGAGGAAGGGCGGAGTAATAACGTTCTGTATCCTGATTCCATGGATTTATGGGCACGATTTCAGATTCGAAATAATTGATAGAAGGAAACCGCAATGAAACGAAACGGAATGGAATATCGGATGGGGCTCGTTCAACCCGCGGAGGTTTCGAGGGAGGGAGGGGGGAGGAGGCGGAGGAGGAGGGAAAAGGGTGCTCGATTAGTTCCCGCCTTGCCCAATGCCCCGGCTGCGATTTATTGCTTGAAACCGTCAGCCGGATCGTTTATGAGGCCGACCCGAATACCGAGCGTCGCCGGTTACCGATTTTAAACAAACGATAATTGCCGGTTATGCTCGTGATTACGATACGTCGTCGTTTCCACATGCGCCCAGCTTCCGTTTGACGATACGCGACCGCTTTGAATGACTATTAGTACGTACAGTTAATTTCCTGTGGGCCTTGCTGACCCAGAATCGTATTTCATATAGGTGTATGTATGTGTGTATGTGTGAATATGCATCCTATTTTATAATATGAAAATGTCAAGCTTTATGAGCCAAGAGGAAACAGCTATCCAAATTAGAATTATTGCGCTCTGAATGATAAAGTACAAAATTATACACGCGTTTCTCTTTATCTAAATATCTTATTATAGATTGTAGATCTAGACTTACAATTATGTTAAATATAAAATTATTTTACTTTTAATAAATATTAATTATATTACGTCAAAACATTACTATTGTCAGTTATATCAATAATATAAAATAGTTATATCAATAGTATAAAATAATATGATCAAAAATATTGTGTCTACATAATTTAGCGAGGATTACATTACAAATTAGCCATAACGTATCCGTTTCTCACATTGTATTGTTATTTAAAATGATACATCTGGTTGAATACATTTTATCGTAACACAGCGAAGCCGTAGAATTCGATTTATGATTACGAATTCTGTTCCCGACAGCCGGCATCGTCCAAGTGCGAGCGTATCATCCTGGAAAGTTCCGCTAGGACGGCTTGGTCAGGAAGATTCGACCGCGAAGCATCCGCAAGCGGGTACTCGGTAACTACCTTGTTCTCGGCACGTAGTAATCCTAACCCCTCGCAATTTCTTATTTGATAATGAAAAAAGGTCTGATCGAACGGATTCACATCGAATCATGCACACGTAATGCCGGTTTATACATGTGCCCCCCTCATGTAGGATGTAGGAACATCCGCGCGTATTACGTCCGACGCTATCTACTTGTGTGAGTAGCTCGATGATATGCATTCTCCAGATGTAGGAGAACAGATGGAGATTGCGTGCGGTTTCGCGTGGATCGTCGACTGATTGACATGAACCAAGACCGCAAAAATCAACGCGACCAAACGCAACCTCGGTACACTCAAGTTGGACCGCAGCTATTTCATGCGCCTTGCTCTCCATGAGGGATCACCTTAAAGATATATTGCCAGGTCAAATCAGGATGCTCGGTTGTATTGCGATGCCTTATTTGTGAACGCTATCACTCAGCCAGGATCATTATTTTATTAAAATGGAGCGCGAATCGCGCCTTCATTATGTAAATTATATTATTTGCACGCGCAAACACACCTATATATGGGAATCCATACAATTCTCACGTCTTGACAAGAAATACATCTACTCTAAATTACGTTTGTGAGAAAAGAGCGTTTCTCCTTATACTAATCATGCATGAATATTGCAACACAGGTAGAATAAACGTGATTTGTCAGACAAGAAAAAAGACATTTTTGTATTTGATCTCTTTTCTTATAGCATTTAAACACCTAGGAAATATTTATAATCATTTTGTACGAAAGAGTGATCAATCAAAAATAATCAAGAAACTGTTTATGTGAAGGAGAGATTTTGTTTGTGTGAAGATTTTTGTAGTTTCGTAAAGTTTCGCTATATTCTCGCAGAAGAAAATTTGCGATATGTTCTTGATTGAAATCGATGACAAATAAGTTGGTACGAGCATCGGGTGCGTCGTTTTCAGTGTCCTTCCAAAGCTTTGATGTGAACATACCCTTATTTTTCTCTCGCTATATCGCTTGCGGCCACCCACTCATGCAATCCGACTGCAAGCAGCCTTGAAGTTTGCAGTCTGACGAACCAAGGTCGCTACTTACAGCGGCTTGCACAAGAGAATACAATCACTTTCGTATTGAACGCGGCTTGATATACACTATATCTAAAGTAGAAAAAAACCCCAAGAGCGCAAATATTCATTAATAAATATCAAAAATGCATTAAGAAATTAATATTTCGTTGTTTTATCTGTAAATTGCGCAGTTCGACTGCACCAGAGGATGCAGTTTTAAGCTGCCGTGAAATAATTTATCAAGTTGCATGTTGCGCGTGTGTGTAGTTTCGTATGATAAAAGTTGTTGCGCCTCGAGATTGCATCTTAAAAGAAAAAATTTGTCATGGTTTAATGCTATCTATTTATAGGCTCAGTTTACATGATATTAAAAATGCTCATGCAGTCAAAACATGCAATAAAATTTTTAATATTACGCATGCTCCTTTTTTTGTCATTGCAGATGTGAAATATTTTCGAATAATTTGCTGCTACTAACTTTTATTAGTCTTCACAGTTCACACTGACATATCATAAGAACGTATCGCTCGTGAAAATTGAACGAAAGTCGAATTTGAACTGTTCTATTATTCTCAAAAGTGAGCCAGGTTTCCTTTTGTCAATCGTTCATGTTTCCGACGGAAAGAGAAATGTACATACGATGCGTTGCGCAACTTCGATATCTCGTTATCATAGACGTGAATAATTAGCCGCGGGACAAAATGTGCACACGTGCGTAAACATGATAACGACATTCTCGTTTTTCAGAAGACACTTCCCGCCGTATGCTCCTTGATTGTTCAACGGCACATCGAGCCTCTCGTGCTCTCCCGACGTGATGCCGTGCATGTTCGTGTACACATGCGTGTCTACTCGTGCATTGTGTTAATATCTCGTTGTCAGCAGCGACTAGCGGTGGGGTTAGACTGATATACTGCCGACACACCCGTCACATTGCGATACGAGAGATATGGCCTGGCAAAGACCGTGCCTATAAACTATACGCGCGAGTTGGGTGCATGTGCGAGCTTCGCACGTGCGTGTGTGTGCGTATTTATATATAGGCAAATAAAGCGCGGCCACACAATGTGCTACTGGAAATACGCACACATACGTGGCACAGTCCAAAGTCACGCACATGCACGCGTGCGTTATATGTGCCTTCGATTAGACGATCTGATGTGAGAGATGGAAAAACGCACGGACATGTTTATGCACAAACATAAAAGCGGTTAATTAAAATTTTTTCACTTTCCCAATAATATCGGAGAATTTCATCGGAAAAAAATATTTGTTCTTATAAAATAAGCTATAAAAGTTGAATAACTCTCTTAGTTTGAATTATTAGCTGAGACGATATAACGTTTTACTTGATAATCGACTCATGTGCGAAAGATCGATCGATATATCTCTCAGATGCATACAGATAGAGAGTTAATTATCTCCCACTTGCAATCATCTTGCGATCCCGTATCTACGCGGCTTACATAGTCGATAGTTAAGATCCTCTCTCTCTCTCTTTCTTTCGTTGGACGATAAGCTATCGAGAAAATCAGTACGCGACGTGTTTACCGAAGAGCAGACCGCACGTGCTACAAGAGCCATGCCGTCGGAGGAATCGTTTGCCGAGGGTGGGCGCGACAAGCTGTTAATTATTAAGAAAATCAATAGCGCGTCTGTGTACGATCCGGCCGCGCGGATCCGCGCGCCTTCCCGCTGCACGGTACACGAAAAAGGAAAGGTACATAGAGCGTGCAAAAGGGCCGAGAGTGAATGGACGTGACGTGAGCGCAATCAATCATTCGAGGGATTTACGGGGCCGCGAAGAATGAAGAGGCGAGAGTGAGCGTTACGTATTATGCATATACGTGCGTGTGCGCGCGCGCGCCGGTCTCGGAGCCGTTAAGAAATTTTCGATGATGAAACGCCCGCGTGCGCGAGAGCGGGAACGGATCACAGAATAAGCATTCAGATGATTCTGGGAGATTAGTGGATATGCGCGGCATAGGTCGGTAGGATCCCGTCGTAGAAAACACGTACCACCTTCGCTCTTCGCGGTAGAGGCTCAACAAAGACCCCATACGCTGACAAACCGGCGCGCGGCGCGTTGCTCGAAGATTGAGATAACTTGCATTCGCACCCAGCTCGCTCTTGGAAACGGACCGAACATGGAGATGAGTATTAGAAAATATGTGGCACGTGGGCGAATTGAAAATAGGAAAACAGGAATTACGCCTTGCTCCATTGCTATGCATTCCTAATCGAACATGGTTGTCGAAAAGTTTCTTTATGATCCGCTTATGCAGTCTGTAACAATAAGATTTAAATGCTGTTTTACGTTATAGTCTATTGTTACATTCCCTAGATCGTAGATACACATTGTTGCTTGTTGAAATTTATTAGTTGTAATTATATTCCTTGCTATTTACATGCATCTTTTGGTTGCAAATAATGCATCTTCTTTCCCACGAACATTAAGAATTTTTATGAAAATCACATAAATCTCTATTACCCACACACACTCATATTATACACACACACGTACATCAGAAAGTAGGTACTTTCATAAGGTTACTAGGCACTAGTTTTTGAATGTTATGATAAAGAATTCATAACTTTTTTTATATACCTATTCATCTTTCTATAAAATGATTCTAATTAAAAGAATATATGTAATCATTGCTAAATATTATACTCGAAAAAATTCGTTACTCCAAAGACCAAACTGTAGCATCTCTTTCACGGTGTTGCTATATTTTTACATATGTTAGTGCAAAGACGTTACCGCATCTCTTGATATAAAAAAAATTAATTATTAATTGATTGTATCTGAGAGTATTGGCAATGTTCGCTTTTTACTCTCCTTTTCTCACGTCTGAGATGAAAGATATATAAACACAAACCCCCTGACGCGATAATTTTTCTCCACCAAACACTGGAGTAAACATATTTTTCAGTCATCGCGGTTTTTCGAACAAAGAGCGACGAAACGCCAGACAAATTATACGATCTATGCCTAACACCGTTCTTAGTTTTAAAAGCGTGGGTGGTAGTCACGTTTCAGCGTGCGTTAGCGGCGCGGCGCGGCGCGGCACCGTTTGTTTTTACAAACGAAAGGACGTAATCATAATGGGCGACTTCCACCTTTGGTCAGCTTCTACCTTGGCCGAATTCCATCGAACGCCTACTTCCTGCCGAGCCTCTGAATACAATCTACTGCTGCACTCTGCGTGCCACGATTTCCCCCTATTCCCTTCGTCCTCTCACGCTTTGTCGCTGCGGCTCTCTTTTTCTCCCGACGTCCCTCGTCGTCGTTACGATTTTCTCTTGCGGTTGCAAATTTATAAAGTCGACCATGTAACCGCCCGGCTCTTTTGTAAGCTTTGTCGTGAAGAGTAGCTCTTTTAACATCCTTTCGTGCCTCGCGTTTCGACCGAAACGAGCTGTGTCCGTTTCTTTGTTTTCCGAACAAATGTAACATTCTTATCACAATAATGGTAAACTTGACGTTTAAATGATAATATATGTCTAGATATATTAAATGGAATCTTATAGATAAATTTTCATGTAAGCGGCACTCTTTGAGAACAGAATTGTGATATAAGTGTACTTCGTTATACTACACTGAGAAAAAAAAAGTAATTGGATAAAAAAAATATAAGTTGATCAAACGAAATGTCTCATTGCAGGGTGCCAACAAAATATATACTTATTGCAATAATATTTGCTATTGCAATGTCATTTCGATACCATTGCGTTGTTTGAAATAAATATGTAGTTCTTGGATTTTATACTCCTATATAATAGTATTAAGAGCGTTGTAGTTGAATCAATGAAATTTTTTCAATAACACAGATGCTATTGAATTAACAATTTTTTTTTTTCTCAGCGTATACATGTATATATAATTAGGAGTTTTGACCATAATTCATGTCACAAAGCTATCTTTATGGTTATTCATTCGCTGAAAGATCTATCGTTTTATCACGTTGTTTGCTGCTCTGCAGAACGAGAAGCTATATGATAATTTTATGACATAAAACATGAATAGATATCAAAAATATCGATTTTTTTATTTTATCACTATTTTTACTATTAAAAAAAGAAGTTCTTATGTACATAATATATATTAGAAATTAGATATAACATTATATGGAGGGATTAAAGCCATAGAGGTGTAAGCCAATTTTTTTACCACTTTTTTTCTCTTTTTCTTTCAACATATCTGCATGTGTAGACTGCATCTATATGAACTCAACTCGATAGGTTAAAAAAAGTGACACACCACTATGGCTTTAATCCCCTCCATATATACTATGTATATAATATTATATGAAATGTGTAATAAAAAAAGGTATGTTTATTAAGTTCTGTATTATAATAACATCATTATATCATTTATGGTTAAATATAGGATTTATTTCATATATGATTAATTTAGATATTTATTTTATATTTTATATTTGAATAATTTTTTAAATCAACTTTATGCAAAAGAAGCATTATTTATAAACAACATTACTACAGATTTGAATATTTCTTTAGCTATAATGGATAATGTTTCTTTAAAAAAAAAATAAATAATTGCACAATTCTTAGCTCATAGATTTTATCACTTATACCATGTGTACAATAATATTAAAATACTAGGGTTAAATCGCCTGCTGTCGTTTAGAAAAAAAGACGAAAAGGAAGAAGACGAGGAAGAAGCAGACCGAAGAGGAAGTGGAGGCTGTCGAGAAACGTTTCTTCCCACGACGTGGCCCCAGACATTTGGTCCAATAATAACACTAATTTCGTCTACCGAGGAAACCTATTGTCCGACCGATGCGTCTACAGCGGATGCAGCCCTTTATTGTATGTAACATACGAAGAGATGCACACGTGTGCAGGCGTGGGGATGTGTGAAACACTTCGGTTCCACGGACTTCACCTGTTTCGACAGTAGATTCATTTTACTATAAAAGATCGAAACTCCTCGATACTATAACGTCTGGCCCAACAGGATAGACTTCACATATACAACACGAAGTCAAAAGATTCGTTTTCAGAGATATACTTGAAATAAAAATTTGCTTACTTGGAATTGAATATGACTCTCAAAACAATATTGCAAAATATTTTGTTGTAATCATTTATATGTGACACTTCTGTTACAATGCAGATATTTAAAGTAGGTCATAAAAGTTTGTGGAATATCTAAGAATATTGAAATTTTAATTACATACTTTAAATTTTTATATTATGAAAAAAAGAAAAATATAGATTTATATTTAGATTTATATGTAATAACTTTAATTAGAAAATGAATTTAGTATATATAGGTATAATATCGTTAAATATGCGCAAGAGATTCAAAATAATGCAGTACCTCGAGATTTCAGTAGGAATAACGCGCACGTTATTGTCCTGATCTGACATATTCACCTTAATTATGCTCGTCGACGAGATTCCAGCGTTGCGCAGTGTTCATGCGGGAAGTTATGTATGCCTTGTACATACCCGTAGTAGAAAGCTCACTAACATTCCACATCGTGGCCGAAACAGTAGAATGCACTTTCAGTCGGTGACGGTGCATCCTCCGAGCCGGTCGGTTACGTTGATCGCATAAACGACTTGTGCAAGTGAGATTGCTAAATAAGCGAATAATTAACCGTGATTAAAAGCCGCAATTCAAACCAATATAATTTGTTTATATGTTACATATAAACGTTTCCAAGAGGCCCAATAGATATCGGATTATAGATACTATATATCCCACGAAATTAATTCTCTCGCATAGAGGCTTGCATAGGAATGCTAATTATTACTGTAATTGAAAGTACGGTATATGTAATTAAAAGTACGATAATCGATGGAGTAAAGCCGCGTGTCAGAGATAATAAAGCTATCTTAAAGTAATAATGCAGTACCTCGAGATTTTATATTAATCGTATAGTTGAAGATATAAATCTTCTACTATCGCAGAAGAAAGCTCTCGTAGAAAATCCCAAAACATTTCCATAAATCGGTCTTTAGGTGTGTTCCTGTCGCAATAACTCTGCTTTAGCTCGCATACAGTGCATTCCTTCGTATTGTACCTTGGGTACCGATGGTGGGACGTAAAGACGCTGATAAAATCTGGGTCATTAGTACTTTTTTCTGTCATTGTATATTTTCTACGCTGAGAGACGCGGCTAGAATCTGCGATGTTCCATCGCCTTTTCCCTCGCCGTTCATTTACGGCTTCCGGCCTTCACCTTCGTACCTCTCGCTTTACGACTTCTCGCGAAGCGTTCGGCCCATGGTATAAAATATTTCTTTCGGTGGTTGCACATCGCGCAGGCAAGAACATTCCATTATTATCTACGTTTTTTTTTTTTTCATACCCGCGTCCAACCGCGAGACATCGCGCGGTCGCGGACGCGGCCTGTCTCCGCCGCGCGCCGGTTTCCACTCGACGCTTTTGTGCACGGGAAAAAGCATTTCTCGTCCGTCTTTACTCGCTATTTTCCCCTTCCCCTGCCGGGGCGTGTTTCTTGCCGTAGCGATTACTCCGCCGCCAATTTATTTGCCGTAACTACCCCAGCGGGTAATCACTCATTCAATTACCATCACCTATCGGCTTTATGGTTTTTCCGGGAAGGCGTATCAACGCTCTCGTTCTTTGAGACACAAACGAGCCGCCAAGAGCAGCTTCGCGCCTCTGCTTTCATCTTCCGCCTAAGATTCATCACGACGTATACCGCTTTCGTTGCGAACGATATTCCACGAATGTTATCGCGATCATATTCTTCACGCGATATTAAATATGCCAACACATATATGAGATTTATAGATATATACGGATTATATATACAATTTTATATTCGTGTATCTCAGTAATACAGTCTGTACTTCGATAGCGCGAGGGCTGCGAGAGATGCGAAAAATGGGTGGGAAATAATCTTTTACTAAGAAGCTAAAGTCATGGGAAGGATAGTCAATCGAGTAAAATCAGAGTTATAAATCGCGTTGCGCGATAATATTATGGTCCAGCCTCTCCTCTTCGTTTCTTTGTTTATCATTACTTAGCGCAATCTCTACTTCGCGCTATCTTAGATCTCCGATCCCGACGCAGCTTTAATAAATACAACTCCGGCGTTCAAACGTTCACCTCACTGTCATTCTCTTGAGTAATTTCTTCCTGTTGATCGTAGATAAAGAAGCGATCGGTTCATACGGGACCAGCAGGTTGCCAGCCGTGTTTTGACCGGGTTGATAGTCACCAGATAACCAGCTAGAATGAGACGTTACACTGATATCGCTCGAAGCCACGGGGAACGAGCTATGAATGCGCGTATTATGACTAAAGTTTCTGTTTCTGTCCGTTGTCGGATATGTGAGATGACTTAAAATGCGTTTACTGAACAACGTATACGCGGAATCGATTTTAAAGTTATAATATAAAAAACATGCCTTCTCTAAATTTTTTAACATTCCTTGAAATTTTGTGATTACATGTTTTACGGTTTATAAGATCTTTTAATAAAAACCATAAAAGACATAAACAACTGGAAAATGAAATATGGAAATTGAAATGAGGATATAAAGAATAGAAAAATAGATAATCACTAAATTTTATTAATATTTAAAATACACAAATCAACAAAATTATCGCAAAACTCAATTTATATCAAAATTTTGCATAATTTCAAATAAACGTACCTCCGCAAAAAATGGTCGTATTTAAAATTTTTTTTTCATTTTAAAGGGTAAAAGTCTCTACTTTAAGAAACTACCGTTAGATTTTAATTTTATCCTCCCCCCTTGCCGCCATCTCTTTAAAAGTAAAGACGTGTTTATTCTCCAAAAAATTGCATAGTTTGACGCACTCTACGGGGTAGAAATTTTTTTCGCAAATGTTATAATTACCATCGTAAAATATGGACTTTTGCCTGCAAATTAAAAAAATTGAAGTCCGTGCAATTTTTTTCGCGGAGTTGCGGCGTCTCAAAGTAAGGTGGGTAAAATTATAGGTCGATTTTTGCCTAAAAAGTGTAACGTGTAATCTTATGTTTTTTGAGTCGCTGAATACGATGGTAGAATTTCATAATTGTTCTTCAATATCCTGCAATGTTGACTTTGAAGAATAATTATGAAATTCAAATGTATCCGAAATCTCATTCAAAATCTCATTCAGAATCTACCCCGTAGAGTGCGTCAAACTATGCAATTTTTTGGAGAAAAAACACGTCTTTACTTTTAAAGAGATGGCGGCAAGGGGGGAGGATAAAATCAAGATCTAAAGGTAGTTTCTTAAAGTAGAGACTTTACCTTTAAAATAAAAAAAAAATTGTTTTTCTAATACGACCATTTTTCGCGGAGATACGTTTATTTAAAATTATGTAAAATTTTGATATATGTAAATTAGTGTTGCGATAATTTTGTTGACTACTGTAACTATAAGGTAACAGTGATAAAATGAATTAAATAAGCATCAGAGTACAAAATAGGCAACTGCCACGTATTTTGACTATTTTGTGATAACAAATCTCACAATTTTCACTTTTATAAATTAAAAGTATATGAAAGGCGTATCATAAGGTAGATTAGGCGAAGATGCACGTTGCGAACGAATATTTTCGTGCACAATGTGCGCTTTCGCGCATTCGTCATGCCGCGGTGGCTACGCTCACGCCTTCAGCCCGCATGACAAAGATGAGCGCGACGGTCATAGATCACCCGTGCACTTAATAGCATCAAGATTCTCGGTAACTCGGCGAATTTCAATTTCACGAACTACTTTCGCGCGACTGTCAACGTATTCCCAGCCATCGCGGGCGCGCATCGCTGATTTTCGCAGATATCATCAAACAGCGTCGCCGTGGCGATACGTAAATTACAGGCTCATTTCGAGGCAGGCCGGTCATGCGAACGAAGTAGAGAATTGGCTTACGGCTACCCCCGTCTGCCCCGCACGACACCGTCCTCTCCTCCAAGAGCGTTCACGCATTAATGTCGCGGCATACGCACGCACACTGGATCCTAGCGGGCAGCTCGTCCATTTCCTGCTAATTAAATTAGCGTATCGGCCACCGTCCAGTGTCGTGAGCGACCCGAGAGCCGCGTTTCTCTCTCGTGGAGTTTAACGACCCCGTGCTTCTGCCTCCGCTCCCTCTTCGTCTTCATCAGTCGACGCCGCCAATTCCCAGGAGCCTCGTATCGGTCGCGACCGTTGTTCTCATTAGGATAAAACATACGAGTTGAGGCGGTTAACCGAATTACTGGCCGCGTTACCGCGAATGGGTACCGCGGACGTCTAAAGACATCCGAGTGCATCGACACAATTTCGAATCATCGAGGAATGAATTGTTTTTTTAAAAATAAATTTTTTTACAAAAATATTACACAACAATATTTTTTCGATATTCAAAGCCCTTTCATTATACATTAATTTCTTGGCTATTCAAAGCATGTTAAACTTATACTACTGATGATTTTATAATGCAATAGTTTTAGGATTTTCAATAACGTACCTATATCAACCATTATATTTTGCAACGTGCAATGTAAAAGATTGCTGAGGAGAGTTAATATAATAAGAAACAAATTATAGCTGTAAATTATGGCAGCATATGATATAAAGGATATTTTAATACTGTAGCATTTATACAATATTTTTCTGTAAGACTGTATTTAAGTAATGTAAGCCAGTTGTGTATTGCATATTAATTAAAAACCTGTAAATTAGTTTTTTTTATCTCCGTTAGGATAGGTTGAGACACTTGTTAGGATATGCATATATTGATGTACGTAAGATTAAGGTAGGATTATCGAGATTATATATTCGACTGATTGAGACTGTTAATCCGATCAATGTGTTCAGCTATGATCATGATGATGTAACGTCGATATCAACTCTTTCTCTCTGTCTCTCTCTCTCCATTCTAATACTACGTGCAAAAGCCACTCGAAACGTCTATTCTTAAATTTCTATGACGCAATTGCACCTTCCTCCGAGAGATATACTTCTCATCGCGCGGTTAAGACTGATAACTGATCAAATCGCGCTAAAATCCTCTCGTATGAAATCGTTCGTGGAATATGTGCAAAAGCGATCATTAGCGACGGCATATCGATGAGCATGCGATTATGCGCGATCGGAATCTCGTGCGGTAAGTCGGAGGCACTCGAACGGTGGCGAACGTTACGATTGGTATGTGCTCATCTAATTACGATCGGTATAAACGGGCGAGCCGACGAACGTACGTCGACGGACGCATCACCGTTGCCCAGAGGCGGACAATCGGAAGGATTGTTTCCAAGAAGGCTTCGTGTACGTAATTGCCGCGGCGTGCACGTTTATACGAGGCGCGCGCGAGACATCATACGGGAGCGATCGGTAATGAGGAAACGATTAAAATAATCAACATAGCGATCCATTAAAATATTACGGGGATAGCGCGGCAAAATACATAAATGTATCGAGAATGGCATAAAATGCGGAACCGACGATTCGTATAGCATGCTAATAACTACTTCGCGCAATTGCTTATTACCTCTAGTAGACTTCAGCGCGTGATATACTATACTGAAAAAAATAAAATAAAAACGCATAGCTAATTAATTTTTCGGCCTGAATCATGGCTATATACGGATATTGATTTGGTCAATTGTTTTGCGGCGATCTAATGTTACGAAATTTAATATCCATTGGGAATTTAATACTTATCGAGCACGAAACTCGCGTATATAGAAAAAGAAATGAATATTCTTGATTTGAAAATATCTTTAGTTTCAACGTGGAAATCTTGAAATAAGATTATATTGCGTTAAACAAAGAAAATTTGCTTGAATGAATCATTTATATAGTTCAACAAAAAAAAAAAAAGTTGAAATAAAAAGTTGAAATTCTTATAAGAAGATTATATAGTGATCTTGCTTATATACGAAACAATCTATAATTCTATAATCTTATTATAGTGCAGATCTTGCTTATATACGAAACAATCTATATAATCTTCTTAGAAGGATTTCAACTTTTTATTTCAACTATTTTTTCTTGGTTGAAAACTATAGGTATAAATTTCAAGCAAGTTTCCTTCGTTTAACGTAGTATAATCTTATTTCAAGATTTCCACGTTGAAACTAAAGATATTTTCAAATCAAGAATATTCTTTTTTTCTGTGTAGTAAGATTTGTTTGTTTAAGTTGAATTATATGCACAATATGTTTCTATATAGAGAAAATGTAATTTGATATATGAGTTATGAAAATTATCTCAATAATGAATAATAGCGAGTTATCCAAAGGTTGATTAACAACACAGATAAAAATAAAATTTCTCTTTTCGATGTTTTCCATAAACCCTTTTCAATAATGCACCGCATGAATTGTTTGTTATTGCAATTCACATATAATTTTATGTGGAACGATGTTATCCAAGGTCATGATCAGCATGAATTACGTTTACAAAGCGTCACTGCTAACGTTGTATATGTAATGACACTTTGTCAGTTATACGCCGGAAGTTACCAACTAAGGAAAACTCGGTGCATTAGTTGAATGTAATGGGACGAGACAGCGATATTTATGGCAATGCACAAGGCGAGTGAATACGTGTCTCGATTTCGACATGAGCCATCGATCGCTTGAACAGCTGCACCATCTTCCAAGCGGTGTTACTTTTATAGAAATGCGATTTTTAATCTACTTAAAACTTTATAATTATATAGCGTTGCAAAAAATAAATCGTGTGATTGCAGTAAAGATATTCTTGAAAATTAGAACGCGATAGCTATAAAAAATAATTCAGCGACTTCTTCCACGCAACAATTTGTTTCGGTTTTGCCGCACGTGATTGCAATCTGCAATTAAGTCTTCTGTAATCATTGCCCGACAATTAGGTAGCATTTTAGAAGCATATTTCTTCTAGGTTTGATGACTTCATAGATTTAACTAATTCGTTCATTAATAATATTCTAGCTCACCTTACGGTGTACATTAATTATACAGATTCGTGTATGACTGAACAATACAATTCACAAATTGCTGGGTAATTAGCGATGATACTTGTACGAAGTATCGAACACACGCTCAGGTGTAAGATGTTGCGCTGCACGGATACACGAGAAATCGCGCTATCGAATCAGCATTAATAAGAACCGCAAGCGAAGCTGTTTCCACGTGATCGTACGTGAATCATCCTAACATTTGCGGCGTGAGATCATACATGAGCACGCACACACGCGTACTCGCGTATACGTATGCGCTCACGACCGCTCACGTTTCCTGTAGATTACCAGAAATTTATGAGATCGAGCATATCGAAGGCAAGTAAGTCGTCGAAACTCGCCGCGCGCGCGGTCGAGATTTATGGGACTCTCTCGGCTGCTGCAACGGCTAACATAATGTAATATGCATGCATCACATCGTACCTGGACGTACGTCCTTCTCAGTTATTAATTCCGACGGACTTCGCTCGCCTCTTTCACGTTCACGTACAATGAGGATTGTGCAAAAGTCAATGCCTATTATACACCGATAAGATTAATAAACTGTGGCGCGAGTACACTTGTCACAGAACTGATAGACGTCGACGAGAGAATAAAATAAAAATTCCAAGCTGCGACTGAATGCAGAAGGTCTCGCGTGAATTATAAAAGGCTGATCGGCGATAAAATCGGCGAAGTTAATAGCGCATTCTTTCGAATATAAAACGAGGGTGAACAACGCGTCCGAAAAATGATCGATACAATAGAAAATATTTACGCTGGCCTTGATGGAGTTTCTATCGAAAAGCACCGCGCGCCAGGGTGACGTAATAAATGTCATCTGCTTCTCGCTTTTCTCTTTCCGTTGGAATCAATTTTTTTTTATGCTCATTGTCGCGTCACTCCTTTCTCAGCAGGAACGAAGAGCGACAGTTCGCATTGCCGCGCCCAGATGTGGTATAATGCACATAGATGTAATATATATATTAACCACAGGCACTAGCCGATCGTGAATTATTGATGGCTTTATCCAGGGGCTCCTGATGGTACCAGGTGGCCAAGTTCCGCCTTGTTCCGAGCGGAGGAGAATCGACAGTCGAAGTGAGATGCCGGATAACTCGCTCGCGCATAGAGGTCGGATGAGGCAACAGAACAGGGAGAAAGAGACAGAGCGAGAGAAGGACCAGCGTGGTGTTTAGTTTACGGCGTGGCGATGTTTGACTAATGCTCCGCAATTTCGGCTTTTGTTGTTTTGTTGGCCCTAGATCGCCCGCTGCGACGATTGAAGAGGGAGAGGGAGATTGGTTAACCGACCCTCGAATTTTCGACTCCTCCGTAACCACTCCGATCGACGGTCCGCCGAGATTTAGGTACTTACAATATAAATGACATCCATAAAGGTCACCGTTAAATATTTCTAGCTAGCGGTGAGATCCTGATCCTTTTCGTGAGTGACAGTAACAAAATTATGGTGATAAATAAACATCATAAAATTGTCGATACAATGATTGCTTAATATTTATCTTAGGCAAAACAATACCGTTTGCTTTTGTCTTAGACTTAACGCTTATATTGTAAATCTATATATGGTATGGACGGTAATATAATAGTTTCTTGTAACGCACTATTGGCGTTCAACGCGTATTGCCCGTCCACCCGGCGTTACTGGGGTGGAATAATTACGACGATAACATTACAACACTTCTCAGTACCTAAGTATATAGCCTCTAAAACCCGCGCTCGAAAACGTGCACTACTCTCGAGTACGCAATAAATTATCTTGATTGTATCGAAAACTGTACGTCATATCGCCATTCGGTCATTCCTACTTACGCTGTTATTGTTAATTACGAGTATAAATGATATGTATAATTTTAATGCCTGTACACGGTAGGATTAAAATCAATCGTATCGATCACATTTGTTATTATGTGCCGTAATAATAAACTTATGTAAATTTTATTTCGTAAAATAAATATTTCTTGGCATTTACACACTTTGAACATCTGCTCAATATCTACTATTAACAGGCCAATCAATCTCAGAGGAATAAATACCAATGGTTTAGTATTGTATTACAACTGTATCAGTATGGATTGTCACTAAATCATTCGAGATATTGATACTCCTAAGTCAATTAATGATTCACACTCGTTGCACGTTTGTGATACATTACACACATGGCCATTTCCCAATATCATCTATATGAATATCTGGACACGGTAAAATAAGCTGTTATATTTACCGTTATTTCTCTCTTTCTCTCTCTTTTGAATTTGCTATAATTTTCCTCGCGCCAGTAATATTGGACTCTGTCTCGCTGCAGAGGTAAAATAACATACGTAATATAAGTATGTTAATGTGTCCACTCTCCTCTTATCCAAAAATCTCATCTGAATAAGAATGATGAATAGTAAAAAATCGCAGGTTTAAATAAAATAATAATGTCCAAGAAATTATATATATTACGTCATAACGAAGAGATAGACGAATATTTCATCGCTGCGATAAATTACATTTTCAATACATCGTCGTACGTTACTTTTCCTACAAGATCTCACATTTCTTGTACGAATATTTCGTTCATACACGGCAAACGTTAAGCGTCTTTATAATGAGGCAAGAAGAATCTGTAAGCTGTGATGCGATGTGAACATTTTATCGGAAGGAATAAAAAGAGAGAAAAGGTACAAAGCAGAAGAAAGGAAGAGAGAAAGGAGTCTGATGCGCACAAGGAACGAAAGAGAGAGAGAGAGATGGCGACTGGACAATCGCCGGATGCCGCGCGCAAAAGCAGGCCGGTGGCACAGGCGCAGGTGTGCGCGACTATATACGGCAAGTACTGCGACAACAGCATTAACGTGCCACCATATCGATATCGTTATAATATGCAAATGCGCTCGCACATATCCGCAGCGGTGGGGACTTGAGAGTAACGTGTTGTTCTGGGTCATGTGGAAGCGCTCTCGGAAAGGAGATCCATCGTGATCCATTGCTGTGGTAAAGATCTACCGGCGAACCGTTTTCTTTTCTATTTCTGAGAAAAGCATAATTTTAATTTAATTCGCGGGATACGTAAGATTTGTCAAATTTTTCTCAGGTTTTAAACTTATAATTCGAATTGTCAATTAATAAACAATTAATAACTGTTCTCTCACGAATCCGTTACGATTTTTCTCGCGCCAGTAAAAACGGGCCGTAATACGCATATAATACAAAAACAACATATGTAAAATATAAATGCGTCAATGCATTATACGCTATACCCGCTACCTCGAAATCCGGATTTAGTCATTTACTGTATTAAATTATATTCGAGAAAATCATATTCGATACATGTATATTTTGTACGAACGCACATTTTCAAAATGCAAATTTTACTCTTTCTTTCCCTTATGTAAAATTTGCACATAGGTATTAATATTTTTTAACTGACAAGGATTACCCGCGCGATGGCGATAATGGCGAATACGAAGAAGCGGATTTTCATAATTTTCAAGTTCTTTGGCACAAGTCGGCTTTTACTTTTTACCTCGTAGCGATAATTAGCTATTCTCCCCTGAGTGAGCAAGTCGAATGACTGAGGTGAGAAGAGATAGCCCGGTTAATTACTCCCGGACGCATATCAGAGAGAAAGAGGAAGAGAGCAACAAGGCGGGGTGGATAGCAACGTTTTCGAATGTGCATTTATGAGATAATACCTTGCGCAGGTGTATTGTACGGTAGATTATTAACGTGGAAATTTCGCTCGCGCATATCCACTGCTCATTGCAGAGCCTATGTCTACAGGTGTATGAGAGGGCTTTCGAGACGACACCTCGGTGCTAATTAGCGCCACCAATTAGCGAACAGCAGACCGGTTCTCTCTTTCTATCCCTCTTTATATCATCCCTCTCCCACCCGTCTCATCCTCGTTTATCGATCCGGCTACTCGCTACCAAACGGGCTGGGCTTTTTTTAATCCGACGTTCATTTTCATTTTGTAGATTCTAAAGTCCGGTATTATCACTAATGTCTCGACAAGAAAAATCAGAAAAAAAGGTTAGTCTTGTGCCGATGATATGGTTTGTCGTGCATAGTACTTCTATACATTAGAAAAAAGATATCATGTTCCTAAATCCTCTATAACATTACGTATAATATACATATTGTATAGTATAAATATATCATGTGACGAACGACTAACAATTAGAAATTTAATTAACTGTTGTGTACCGCGTAAAAATTAAAAATATATGTACGATTATGCATGTTTGTCGTAGAAATCACACTATTATTATATAAATATATAATTAACGAAAAAAAAACGTACAATTAAGTGGTAATTCAATACTATCATGTATAGATATACTTTTGTTTGACGAGTTTACTACTCTATTAATTAAACATGATGAATTTAATTAGTGTAAAGAGTGATAGTGATATTGCGCATAGAAGTAGATAGAACAAAATGATGGAAACCCGTGCGAGATTCTTGGGATACATTTAAAATGTAATTTTCATAAAGCGTGCCTGGCATAATTATGCCATTAGGACCTCTTTAAAGCCGTTTAAAGTCATAATCACTCAACGAGACCGGTCCCTGGTTCGCTTCTTCCTGGCTCGTTCCACCATCGCATCTCTCCTGAAGTCCCTCTCATATCCCCTATCTTTCAGCCATCGTCAGTATCTATTCTTGGATGTGCAAACGGAGACAACTTTGGCAGGAATCTTTGCACGATAATAGGACAAACGTAAATCATTGAACAATAGGCAACGGTCTCTCTTGCCTCAGCCCTTTATCTTGTCATTTATGCGCGAGAGTCGAGCACAAATACATGGCATAAATCAAATACATAGGTACTATCATGGGATGCCATCGGAAGAAAGACAGTCCAGGACAGTCGTATTTTTTTCTGTCCTTCACTACGATTGCGAAACCGACCTCGAAATTACGCGGAAAGATTCTGAAAGATTGAAAGATAACTATGAACAAAATAAGATTACAAAGGGAGATTTTATAAATATCAAAACTTTTTCCTTTTCATTGCGTGGTAAAACATAATAAAACTGTAAAATAAAAAAATCTTTTTTATGCTTTTAGTTTTACAATAATTTATGACGAATAAAATTTATGTGTGTGTGTGTCATGTTATTTATGGATTATTGTTAGCAAGAAATTGGAGAATTATGTTATTGAAATCTTTATCTTCATGTTAACCTATATTCTCTTATCTTTATAACTTATCGCAACAACAATATTGAACTATTAATTTAGAATTAATCGTAAAGATAATCATTGAAAGAATGAAAATTATATTGCAGAATCGTCAACTTTCGAAGATCGAAGAAACGAATACAAAGTCAGCGGAACGCATCCAAAGGTTAATCAAGGCATAGAATATATTACAGTCGCGATTGATTTCCAGCTGAGCAAATTTTTCGTTTCCGAGAATTCGTGTTTGCAGGCATAGAAACGACCTGATCGTGAACCAACGGTGAACGGAGTAGACATCTCACCTTTTTTGGTATGTAACGTAAAAAAAAGATTCGCGAGGAGATGTTACGGATATGTGAAAACCGTGTTTCAATTACGTGCATAATTTATGACCCTCGTATTTTCTCTTTTTTATTCGCAACAAGCTTTCCACAATATCAATACTAAACATCTTTTTTATCTAACAAAGTGTCATAATGTCCTATAATCGTAAATGAACGCTTAATATCTTTATACAGTGGTGTTGTTATGTATTAAAATATCATCGATAACAAAATTCGATTAATTAGCGTGACGCAGAAGTAAAAGCCATTTTCTGGAAGGAAACCTCAAGTAGATTATGTAGGCATAAGGAGTAGCATAGCATTTTCTACTAATAAGTATTTCTCAAGAAATTTCTTGATCAATAAGATATCATTATGTAAACTCAAAACGCTAATAATAGTGTAATTAACTAATATTAACATTTATTTTAAGTACTCAACAGCGCGGATGCGTTTACGTACATATGCTTATTGTTAGTGGTAAACTAAATGTCCTTCGCATAACTTTACGATCATCGCGGATTGCGATGGATCACTGATGATGCACGCGCGCGAGTTGCGGTTCGTTATAATTTCTCGCGGCATTTTCTGCAGGCAGAAATACATCGCGAGGATAATCAGTAGAAGAAAGGGTATGCGCGGCGCATGTGTACGGGTGAGTAATAATAAGAGATCAGCACCGGAGGATCGTATTCTGCCAGGAAGCTGCTAATGCCAATCGCCGACACGATCTACGAGTGCCAGCGGCATCATATATATCCTAACGATCTTTAAGATCTTATCGCATGTCTTGTATCACTATCACGGAGATGACGTCATTCATATAGATATATGTCTGCAAGGAGGAAAGGAGGAAGAGAAGGGGAGAGAGAAAGAGAGAGAGAGAGAATGAAACAAAGTCATGAAATAATTCCAAAAATTATCTTAAATAACAATTAACTTTTTTTAAACGTTTATTGTAAGTTAATTATACAATAAAGGATTGAATTATTCATTAATTAGTTAAATACACGTATTAAAGTTTTAAGATAGTGACTGAAAACTTCAATTCCAGGTATTATTTTCCAATATTTAACTACATCAGTTAAAATCTAGTGTACATCTCGACGTCAAGAAGAAATATCCTTATGTTTAAAAAATAGCATTATTATCCCTCGCTCGAGTTGTACCTCGTCTTCTTTCGATGAAATCTGTATTTCTTTAGTTTGTACTATATATCTTCTGTCTATAATATCCATGAGATCGGACGTTCTCTGATTGCTTCGATAGTCTGCATTATTTTTAGGCCTCATCAGACTTGATCCTATTCCTTTTAGTTTATTTACAGAAAGCGCCTTCGTTCTCTCTAAACCACTCTAGTGCATTACAGCATACACTGCCTTCCTCTTATTCCGGCTTACTTTAGCGTAGCATAGTGCATTTTGATGAACCCGCGGCTTACTTCGGTATAATCCAGCTTACCTTGTCTGACAAGGATGTACTCTGGTTCATTCTAGATTATTTCGTACCTTACAATGGCTCATTCTCCTCTTCTTGACATTCCCTCGCAGGGAAAGAGAATGCACGCAAAGAACGCAATGAGAATGCGAAGAATTGAACACTCTAACGATCATAATCATTATTAGCATTTGTATTACTTCCTACTCGAATGGAATTCCTAGCAAATAGTTCTGTAATGAAGATGGCGAATCTTCAGCGAGATATACGAGATAATCAAGGATCATACGTGGTACTTTAAGCTTCATCTGATATCTCGCATTGTGTTGCCGTACTCACGATAACCCCGATAGCGAGTATAGCGCCCCGAATACGAGGCATATCTATCGTTGATTTTTGCAGGAAGCGCGATCCATAATTCTGTGTAATAAAGATCTCGGGCTCTTATCTGATAGCTTGCGTCGCTGCTAAGAGACGGCCGTCCCTTTCTCAGTCCAGCCTCTCCCCCCCCCCTCTCTCTCTCTCTCTCTCTCTCTCTCTCTCTCTCTCTCTCTCTCTCTCTCTCTCTCATCGTTGGCTTTTTGCGAAAGGAACGTGTCTACCCTGGCACCGCTCATATAACGTTGCGTGCCACTCTGGTATCAAATACGTGCAGTTTGAACACTGAAAGCTCACGGCAATCGCCAATGAGATCTCTGACAATCGGTGACTTCGCGCACGGCAATTCATTGCGGCTTATCTGATATTCCGCGCGGCCGCCGTACTTAGAGTACCGCGCCATTTTCCACGTGCGCGTTCCGCGTAGATAAACTCTCTTACGTTCCTCTTCCGCGCTGCGCACGAAGGTATTTTCTCTTCGAATATATGGCAGCGCGACATAAGTCCCGCGGCCATAAAATATATGTATAGACGCTCGTTGTATTCCACAATGGAGAGAACTTTCTGCTTTAAATTATAAATTTTGAAATAAGGAATTATATACTTTACACAATGCGCAAGCTTGTTGAACTAGAGGAAGAAATGCAATTTTTTTTCACAAAAAGGCAATTAGCAAAAGATCACCGTAATCCTCCGTATTCAAATAAACGATCTTTGTCTTACAATTAGATGGTTGTATAATTTTCTAATCTATGTAAACTTAGTTATCTGTTTTTCTATCAATCAGAATATGTTAATGAATTTAAATATGAAGTATTTAAATTATGAATGTTACAATTACAGATATCTGCTCTAATAATTTATAAAATCGTTTTTTAAACATATTAACATGTGATTTCAATTTAAGACCGTCGTTTTTTAGGATACAATATATAAATAACTTATAAAATCCTAAAAATATATGCGCATGGACATGTGAATTCTTCATTTCTTAATGCGTGACATTGTGAAAAAAACGATTTCCTAAACAACTCACAACTTGTCAGTGTTTGCCGCGTGTCTTTCAAACATGCCAACATACGAGCGCTTCGAGGAACACTTTGTACAAGTTTCGCGCACAACGGGTGTTTATTGCACATTACCCCACGTAGAAATTGCCTAACGGATAATTGCGAGATATCTCGATTTAACAGCGCAGTTATAAATAAATCCACGAGATATACGCGCGACAATTAGATCGTCGTTACGTACTAGCGTAGGCCAGCTGTAGCAATTAGAAACGCACACCATCGCGCACCCCATTAAATCCCATTTTCGCAGTGATCTCTTTCGGTCTCGTAACCGACGTAATGCTACGCGCACCGGCTAATTTACCTGGCAGGATATCCTGTCGATCGGCATCCGGTGGTCATTGGATCGACTGATCAGCCAATCTTCGGCAGAAATCAAATGACGAGGCGAAAGCAACCAGCTAGCCAGCCAACCAGCTAGCCTCGATGCCATAAAACACGTCGTGCTAATTAACGATTAGCCATGACCAGGATTCCTGGTAGCTTGTATAAGGTAACTAGTAACGACGCGACTCTCGTGTACGCCTCCTACACATTGATTTGCGAATTATGCCGAGAATCAGTGCATGGTGATTAGAACGTCGATGAGATTAATACCGGCGATCACGGACCATAACTGTGAAAAGGCTGCCTGGATGGATGCTCTTTCCTTTCTTCTGAACGCGCCGGCATTCATAGACAATGCACGCTGTACCGTGAAATAGTATTTATCGGCTCGAGACAAATTTTCCCTTCGGTAAATTGAGCTATTAACGAGTCGGTATTCGCAAAAGTATAATCAAACTCGTCGAATAGTTCACGACGATCGTAAATAAAATTAACGAATTTTCGTTATATCTTAAGTAATTTATTTATGGTCTGACTTTTAATGTAAATAACCATTCGTTTACCTTGCAATGCGACACTTGCCAATGCGTTGCCGCAGTTAACGCCACGATTACACTCGCTCGACCGTTAATAGTACCGATCGTTCTCTTATGTCGCTGAAGAAAGGATTAAGTATGCTCGCAAGCGATCTTCCAAAATGCATTTGCATCTTTATTAGAGTGTAATTGGTTTGCATCGTATTAATTACGTAAAGGCCCTCTCCATGTCCCATTCTCCTTTTGCGCGCGACAGAATTCGCTCGTTATGCACGCGACGCAAGACATATTGAAGCTGGAGATCTGCCAATAATTATGACTCACCGTGCTATTCCATCGTAATTCATAAGCGGCATTCAATTAACGTTGCTCGAAGATTATAGGCCTCGGCGAGTCGTGTGTAAACCCCCTCTAGGCTGTTTCTTAACGGAGGCCGTACTGCGCGTGATTTATCCGCCTAGGCGAAATTTTGCGGTCGCCTGTTATTCGCAAAAACGGCCATTAGCTAAGTATCACGCACGGGGCACGTACTGATAGATGTCTTTTAGATAATGAAGACGAAAGACGCGGTTTTTTCTTGACACCACCGTAGCGTATCGCGTGTGTCGTTTACGCTGTATAATTAAGCTGTTTGTATTCACGTAGGCGATAGGTGGGCGTGTAATAATCGTCCGCTATCACCACGTACTTCACGGTATACGATACAAACCAATTTTGTATCATTGAAAAGTGAATGTCGCTATTGTTTAACACTTGCGACTATAAATTACCCAACTGGCTAACTCGGCATTGCATTTTTTTTTCGCCATAACTCACCAAGCAGGTATGCCATAGAGTTCGGTGGCGATAGTGACGACGATGTTTAAACTTAACATATCATTATAATACATATTACATGAATAAGTACGTGTAAATTACCTACGTTTAAGAATGAGCAATACTCGCGACTATTTTAGCTGTGACGTAAAAAACAAGAAGGTGAGGTGGCTCGTGAAGCTTACTTTATACAAATAACTTTTAATCGACAAGACGATTTGATTTGTAATTATTAATATACACATAGGTATTCATTATTAATACAATGTATCAGATAAAAATATTAATAAACTGCATCACATATAAATATAAATTAGCTTATTACTGGCTTTATGTATATATATATAAGAATCCCCACAATTAATTTCATAAAATGGCGATTTCACGTTAAGAGATAGCTCACTTAGGTCTTAGGATATGAGATTGATGTGCAGATAAATTAGAAAAAAAATTCTTAGATCAACAAATATTAAATTAAATACTTTGTTACGTAAACTCATTGTTAAAACAGCTAAAAATATCCGCTGCACCTGCTCGAAGTTGGTATGCATCGTAAAAGCGAACGTGCGTAGTGGCTAGTAGTCCTGTTTTGACAGATTATAATTTATCGCATGCTCGTAAAACTGATTCTATGAGCCCTTTTACCTCTTCTTCGTCCCGAGAGATTGACTTTAATTCACCAACATACGCGGATGCGAATATACAAAACATGTATCCATCGATAACAAAAATAGCTACGAAATATTCCTTGTGCAAAAAATGTTTTAAAAGCATTGCTAAATGAACATTAAATGGATATCAAGAAATTGCATCATTATAATTCTTTCAGCTAAATTGAAGCTAAACAAGCGAACTTAAATAAAAACCACATTTATTTCAGTTTTTAAAAAGTCGCATTGTCCATGAGTTACGAGCAAATAAGACTTCTTATCAGATATATATTATCTTTATTAAAATTATTAATATGTTGATGGCGAGAGTTTGATCTTAGTTGTTAGATACTACATGTTTCGTTTTGTTATATATTTTGTTATATATTTTTAAACTACACTTAACAATAAATAAAATTAATAAGAATAGGGAAATTTCAATTATTTGTGTGTAAAATTGTCAAATTTTATTCCTGCATTGAACATGTTAATCTACATAATAAAAATATTTAGATGAAAAAAAATATTAATACCTACCTAATTTATATTCAGCGTAAAAATATAGTTTTCCTTAAGTTGTAGAATGTATCCTATATATACATATTTTCTCTCTCCCGTCGACTATAAAATACCCAATTTAAAATACTTGAGAAACATTGAGAAACATGATTCATTTTGTTATATATTTTGTTATATATTTTTAAACTACACTTAACAATAAATAAAATTAATAAGAATAGGGAAATTTCAATTATTTGTGTGTAAAATTGTCAAATTTCATTCCTGCATTAAACATGTTAATCTACATAATAAAAATATTTAGATGAAAAAAATATTAATACCTACCTAATTTATATATTCAGCGTAAAAATATAGTTTTTCTTAAGTTGTAGAATGTATCCTATATACATATTTTCTCTCTCCCGTCGACTATAAAATACCCAATTTAAAATACTTGAGAAACATTTCCTTTCTCTTTTGCAGAAAATACAGCCATAGCAATCTGGCGTTGACAATAATAAATCCAATAAAATGACAATATTTCTTGCGGATGTAACTATAAATTGCACCGGTGCAGCTTTCGATACCACGCGTGAGCCAGACGCAGCATGCATCTGCCGTCAGGCTATATGTTTGGCTTCGACGGTATCAAAGCGCAGCCCAGAGCCAGAGCCTTGCGAGCTTTTACGACTTGTCCGTCACTGGGGGCCGGCGTTTTTAATGATATATCTGCGTTACGTGTGGCCTAAGCGGACAGACGCAACGTGCCGGCGCGGTCGTTCAGACGTACTAAATTTTTACGTTTCAATTATATGGTCCAGCGCAGAACTGAAGTCCTTAAGCCACCTGTCAGGACTTATCGCAGCACCTCTCGCGTGTGCATATATAGTACGAACAATGATCTAGAGTGCGAAGGCATTTTTTACGTCACGTTCCTCCTTCTCCCTCTTCTCGGTTCTTCGTCTTCTTCTTCTTCCTCTCTCGCGCTACTACCATTTTTTTTTTTTTTAAGAACGCCTGCAAGAAGCGGGCCCGACCGTAGTCTCGCCGGCGATGTAAATTTTTACGTTGTAATTATACAGCACGTACGTCTCTGGAATTCGTAAGGGCGCTGTCTCGACTTGAGATGGATGGTCTCGGTTTTTGCGCCAGCGGTGAACGACCAGCACCGATGTGGCGTCTAGAGTGCGAACTAACTCCACCGGACGATGCCTCGTGCACGTCCGCGAAAAATTTCAGCCGACGTAACGGTGCTCACATTTGGGTCGACGAGCGCACATAAACTCCATACCGAGCGTCATTAGATGTAAAGTCTGCTTGTTTGTGCCGCGGCCGGAGAGAAACGACATGTAATTTCGTTGTTTCGTTATAGTCAAGGAGAAACATTCCTATAAAACATCCCGAATAATTCTTATTGGACGCAAGTAAAGCTTCTGCTAACAATGCATAATCAATTTCTTATTTTTTCATTTATCATTTATCAAAATATTTATAAAAATTTATTGAATATAATTATATATTTAATTTTCGAAGATCAATTAGATTATCGCGTTCAATCAAGACCGATAGTTTCTGCATCAACGATAAGGCTAGGTAGTCTACGAAGATTACGCTCATGTGAGTGAAACATACAAGAAGACGGAGCACATGCGGTTCAAGTTGTAAGGTCATGCGTTTTACGAGCTCAAAGTACAGCACTTAAATTTTATCGTATCACAGAGAGAGACGCGCGATAATCAGGATATATCGAAGGCAGGCGATTAAATTTTTCTAAACGCTGGTGGTCCTAGCCTGCGAGGTAACACTTTCACGAGGCAGCCGCTGGATCTTTCGGATTTCCAAGAGATAGTTTCTCCGGCGACGAACGGATATTTACGGGCGTTTAGAAATCCTGGGTGTGGTTCACCGCACGTATAAACAGTGCGACTAGGCCCGGGACAAGCGACCCGCACTGTAAAATACGTGGGATATTGCTCACTATATATAGCGAAGGATTGAAGTTGACTTTGCCAGGACCAAGTGTCATCGTAAAAGTACAGCATGCAGAGTTAAATATAATTTAAGTACACTTATATTCGAATTATTTACATAATACTCATTATATATGAAAATTACACTTTATATTTTGTATGCTATTTTCAAACTGTGATTTTCGTAATATAGCATACTCTCAAAATTAACATTTCTGAGCGGCCTAAATCGTAAAATGTTTCAGAATATAAATAAATATGTAATAAAATATTCTTACAGCGTCAAAGCAATTATTGTATATATAGATACATTATCGCATAAATAACATTTATGACTTTCATTATGGAAAAGCTGTTACTAGAAAGGGTCAATCCTCTGGACCATAACTAATAATTTATATTTAGCTTGTACCTAACACCTGTGGATACTGCATAGATTTGTTTATGACAAACTACTCAGCATAAAATTATGTTTTATTACCACAATATGTCATCGCCATAACGAAATATCAGCTAACCAATTATTATCCTTTATAAAAACCATATAAAGATAATTTTAGAGTATTTCTGTGTACTTATTCTATTAATAATTCTATTAATATTTAATTGTATTATTCATTAATAACGAAATATTTTTTATATTAAAGGTATAGATATAAATTTTGTTGTAAAATGTTGGAAGTATCATAATTAAAACGCATAATTTCGTTCGACAGTGAAAAAGTCTATATAGCTATAGGTATATAATGACAATCATTAGATCGTTTTATATCATTTCGGATTATCAATCAAATAACAACGAATCGCTTCTCATAAAATTCAATAACTTTTAAATAATGTTTTGATAAGTAAATCTATGCAGCTCCCCTAATAAGAAGATTCTTAATATTCCGTAAACGAGGAGAAAGTTGGCCACGAGGATGAGCCGCGGTAAATTCGAAAGGATCAATTGGGCGATTGATTGGGCCATATATTGAATGTATCAAATATCTAGATTCCAGATGCGCGATTGTTTCTCGAATTATTATACATACGACTCATGATTATACAGTATAGATATGAAAGATCCGCATCCGATATTGGAAATATCGTGTAACCCCAAAGAAAGCACGACGCTATCATGTCCGCGTTCTCTTCGTGCGGACGCAATTTACATTTCGTCAACGCAGGCTATCGTTAGGCAGATGCGAGCACAAATTGGACACTCCGTGTCCCCTTCATACGGATCACCTGCTACCTACGTGCAATTACGGCCGATTTCATCGGACCTTGAAAAGTGTCGCGCGATCATGGCAATACGTATGCTGTATGCGTGTAGCGTGTAGATCGCGATCGGCGATTGCAGATCTCATATCCAGATGTTATCCAAAACTTGCGCCTGCGGTGAAATATTTGCAATCAAGATCATATCGATCGGGCTGATCGGCATTGTATTGAAAAGACCTGTATGAGACACTTATTCGGATCACACTATATATGAGTTCAAACGCTTTTTTTTTCAATATAGATTTCTATTACGTTCTGATAATAATACATATAATGCATGCGATATTATAATTTACGATATTTTATTAAAACTAACATTTAACTTACGTTGAGCAAAATATAATCTAGTTACACCTAAAGTAAACAAATAGCTACAACAAAATTATCTATTTAAATTGTCAAATTTAGATTATAATGACAGATTGTATCAACAAGTGTATAATAATTTGATAAAAGACAGTATATCAATCCACAGAAATTAATTTGACGTCGCCAAATAAATTAAGATAAGTATATTAACATAGTAAAAGTAGCTTTTACTCATTTACATATGTCGTACAGTATCTATAATTTTAACTCTGTTGGGAATCTTTCGTGAGAGACTCGGCGCGTGTGTGTTCACGCAGCATCTGATGAAAATTATTTAACGGGAACGTCACGTCGCGTTGCAACAGTTAAGCGTACATATAAATTTCTTTTTAAGACCGATTAGCATTTTAGAATGAGCAAAGGTGTCAGAGAGGCACTGCAATTCACCACAAATTTCGTCATCAATGCTGATTAACATAAGAGAAGCTCGATGGTTGTGTGTGCGCACGTGAATATCCGATTTAATATCAACGATCTCTGAGGTAATTCTAAGAGCGGATCTTAAAAAGTACCGATAATGGCCAATCGGACGGTAAGTAAAATTGCCGCGTAAAATAATAATTTACGATATCCACACTGATAATACCGCTTGATATATTAAAAAAGTCATGGACTCTCTTTCATATTTACGAGCCCGTAACAAGATAAAAAACCGCTTAAAGTAGCCATTTAATAATTTGCTTAAAATAAGTAACAAAATAATCTACCATAATAACGTCACATTATAAATTTCCACACAAAGTTATGGATATAAAAATATATTATTCAGTGTTCTTGCATTCTTTTTACGGACTTCACATGTTTAAAATCTCTAGAACTGTTTACTCATGGCTGTCCTCATTATAATTAATTATTGTTGCGTGATAGAAATTTTATATTTCTTAATAATATGAAACGCTTACTTCTGAATTACGTTATTATAAGTCGGAAGACGTCATTCAAGTTTCATCTCATGGTTTTATAATTAACGCTCTACGAGCACTACTTTGGTAGTTCATTCTTAATTCATTCGTAAACACTTAAGAATGCGTCAAGTGCGCCGCTTCTACATGGCCATTAACTTGGAAGACACTTCATACCGATATCTTTGCTCGCTAGTTGCTTCTGACAATATAAATATCTAGAAGAAATGAAAGTGAAAACTAAAATAAAATGAAATAAAAGACAGAGAAATAATACATATATATTTTGAATATAGTTTTTGGTGTATTATATATGTATATATTATATTACCAAAAACTATATTTTAAGATATATGTGTAATTGTATATAGATAATATAATTACAGATAATAATATTATTATATTAAAGAAATAAAGCAACATTTCTCTCGCACACATAATTGATAATTCAAACAATTCAAAACAATACGAATTTGACTTTTTGACATCAAAATGAATATTACGTGCATTCTATATATTCGGAGTTAATATTGTCTTGTATGTAATTAAAGTGAAATTAAGATCACTGAGGACTGTCGCGATATGTACTACCTTTGTAACTGCAAGATGCAACATCCTTGAGGACGATAAGTGGATTCTAAAGTGGCTGCCTGGAATTAGTCTCCTTCGTCTCCTAGGTGCAGGAGATACGAACGTTTCATCTATGGGCATATAAGTATACACCAGGCAACAATGGTGGATTCCAAGTGGCTCTTGAAGCGACTCTAATAATTTATATGCTTAAAAGGCCCTGACTGCCTACGTGAAACGTTGATGCCATGAGACAAGGGGGCTATGCGAAGAGCGAGTCGTGCTCAAGGGTAGCTCGGCTCCGAGATCCGTAGACAAGGACCCTTCAAGGAGAATTGCTGTTGCTGCTGCTGTTCCTGGCGCCTAGACTCCTGTCTTCTATCGTTGAACGAATCAAGCAATAATCTACTTATGATACGATATATTCCGTTTCCTTCAGACTTTCTTTCTATCTTTTGTCATGCTCGAGGTACATGATTTCGGGAAATCGGTAAATCTCATCAAAACGCCACTATTTCTAGATATATTATATGTTAAAACAGTTAAAATATCAGAGTTAAACAGGCATATCTTCTAAATTATTATTTTATTGCAAATTATATTTTTCCCCCTTTGAGGAAAATGACGATACATACATACAAATTCAGAATACTTTGTGTTAGCTGGAATGCAGTGTAAATCTTGATAAATCTTGAACAACTCGACCGAGGATACATGTGGAAGCGCCAAGTATGGGAGTGCTAAGATTGTTACTGCCAGACCAGTAACTACATCGAGATAATCAACAACATAGTGTTAAGGAGCCGGTAGTTTTATACGAATAAAATGCATAAATCTGTAGAAATTATAATTTAATTAACTGATGCACGCAAGTACGGCAAGAATGTTCACTTGGATAATAAGCGTTTTAGTTTCAGAATCGATATCAATCACTGCATATCATATCACATATCGCATGTTCCAATTTAATCAAGTGAATACATTTTAGATAAACTGATTCAATCTGAAACGAATTTCACGCTCTTTGCTGTGGTGATGGCGCTAAAGGTATATCACTGGCAAGTATATAGATCGCGCAGGGATAAGTTGGTATGTTTTATGCTAATCAAATTATTTAGCGAAGCAACCGACGCTCATTTTAACTGTACTTTAGTCGTTGAAACAATGATAATGTTCATTACACAGAGCTAGCACACATGAGGCACGATGAGTCGTCACGAATTCATAAGTTCCTACACGGATGGCCCAACAACTTGTAACTTCAACACCGACTCGTGTAAAACGATTTGACGCATTAGAGAAGCACAAAAACGTTTCCTCACCCACGCAGCAATTTACGTCTTACGACTCGTATTATGTGCGCCGCAGTCAAATCTTCCCTCGTAAGACAAAAACCGGCTGGCGCTCATGAAGCTCCTCTCGTTACATGGAACAATCTTCTCGGCACGTACGTTATAACGTGATGTTTTGCACGCGGTCTAAATTACATCGGAATTTCTCTCAGGTCCGCAAGAACGCAGAATCAACGAATAGACGTGCAAAGTAAAGTAATTTTTGTAAAGAAAAAATTATTATATAATGATAATGCGCCTAAATATAAAAAGATCCGCGATATTTTCCGAGTACTAACTATTAACATGTAACAGTATAAGTTGCCTTATAACTATATAATTTATTTATTTTTAATGTCAAGTAATTTACATGGAAATACATGTGTATTATGTTGTGTCAGTTTTCAATCTGATATAATAATTAACTCTTAAACCGTACACTGTTTTTCGGCACCCCCTAACCGTACACATATAGGTCGTTTATGTCCGCGACATATTAAACAACAAAAACTTTACTGAAAATTCTAAAAAATTCATAGGTGTTCCTTGAGGTCTTAATTATAAGTTTAAACAATAATAATATTATAAAATTAATTTCGCAATTGTTGATTTAATCGTTGAAAACAAGCAATTGAGGAAACGCACCGTAAATAGTCAAAATGCCGCGAACGTTGATATTGCTTTATTGATAATAAGATGAAATTTCATTGAATTGGATAAAATCTTTATTAATGTATCATATATAATTAAAGTGTGTAAATACATATTTATAGACTAGTCTACTTCTTTAATGTGTATGATACACTGGATGAGTCTGAATCACGCGCGGCACTTGCCAGTTGAGAATCACTGGACCACGAGCAATGACCCATTGGAGAACACGACGAAAACATCGGGTTTCCAGCGAGTGGATTAATAATCGGACGGCGCTGGTTCGCTCGAAATATTGCCTGGGCACCCTTCCTTTGCCCTTCGACCCCCTACGTCTCATTTTTTTTATCATACCATGAACCATTTGTCTTAATACAGTTTCATCTCGTTGCACACATCACGCCGGTAAAACATAGTGTGGCATATTTGCTAAAACTGCAGTAGATCCATATAGCGATTTCCTAAACAAAGATATATTCATACGAAACAATTAATGTTTCTTTAAATTCGGTACTTTTATTTTTAAAAAATTATTATTATCAATATTTATATATCTCAATCATGTATACATCAAAACCTTAGTAAAGCACTCTTTTTAAAGCCTTAAATAATAATATCTCTTTCTCTTACAAAAATATTACTAAAATAGTTTTTTTGAAAGCCTTAAATTACAATATTTTCTTTTCACAGAAAGTTAACTCCCCGTGGATTTTTATTGATCTTTCTTTTATTTTGTCTTTCGTAAGCAAATCACTGTAAAACACAATTCACAAATATTCATGTGTAATAAAAGAGTATGCATGTGCCGGGTGATAGGGGCTATTGACCAATAATATCAAGAACCGACGAAAAAGCGGTCTACAAACAAAAACCGCGAATGAAATTCCACACGTCGACCGGGAGCACAAATTTCGCAATTCACCGACGAAACAAAATCGTTCCCCGGGTTTCATATAGCCCGTAATCGTTTTTGACCTCTTTTCATATTCGTTACGTCGCCATCGATTTCGCGAATTCCGGCGATTTCGCGTCCAACGCGCCATTCACGCCGCGGAGTGCCGGCTGTATGTAGCGGGGAATTTAATTCGAACCGCTCTCCGAGAAGGGGGGAGGGGGTTATATAAGCAAACAGAGAATGGTTGTTATTGTTTGAACGGGATGAAAAGGATGGACGGGATGGCCGGGACAGCTGTGAACGCGCATATACGCGCCGTTCCGTGCCCGTGACTGACTCCAGAGACCGTATTTCTGGAGCAAAAAACTCGAGGCCCGGGTCCCGTGCTCCGGAGAAGCCGCATACTTGGTCCGAAGGCGAGTTTCTTAACCCTGTGCAGTGTGATGTAGCTCTGCTGAGACTCGCATCAGCCGGGAGCAGTCCGGCACAATGACAGCTTTCAGCGAAATGACTCACGGCGATTCTTGAGGGAAGAGACAGGGAGATCGCGCTGATCTCGCATCAATTGCTTCGCAACATCGTTTTATTCTGTGTTCGCAGTAAATTGACGATGACAGAGCGTCTATTAGTAGTTCGCATCCTGACATGATTCCTCACGTTGACAAGATGGAAATGACAATCTAAAATTAACAACTCTATCCGCGATTAAATGAACGCTTCTGGTTGTCGTGTGAAATTCAGTTATCAGATATAATATGGGACATTTGAGACATTGAGTGATTTGTGAATCAAATGCTGCATAACATATACTACAATTATATCTAATTCTATGGTTGTGAATTTGCATCCTCTCTCTGGCGAAGAAATGAGAGGGGTCATTGCTGAACCACGCCGAGTCCCGTCGAGTTTTATTTCATTCAACACGAATGCTATTAATTAACGGTAGAAATGAGGCACTGGTCATTTGCATGCTAATCTACCTACTTCTTATATTCTTGTGATATAACGAGTACACTATTTTTGCAGTTCTGATCACATCTCTTCTTACTGGGATCTTATTTCTTTTAGTATCGACAATATATTGAGAGACTGTAATTGTATATCATATTCATTAGAGTAAAGATCGCTATTATGCATCTCAAGTGAATGTATTAGATAAATTGTCTTTAATCAATTTCACTCCTGTGCCTTGATTGCCTCCATATTTTATTGTTACAGATTCTTATTAACAAAAAATCGAAAACAATTTGCAAAAGTGATTAAATGAGATTCATACGCATATGTATTATAGAATGAATTACATTTCAAATTAAGCAAAATATTTAAGCATATTTCATAAGAAAGAGTCTAATAAATACAGTCATTAATTGTATTTTAGTATCAATAATATATATGTAATAAAATTGCAATCTAAGTTTCTCTGCATATTATTTCATTTTCAATTAAAAATTTTTTAAAGTTTACGGAATTACCACTAATGCAATCATCAAAAAGCTACATAAGTATCTGCAATTCTTCACAGAAGTCGATGTACGCGGACAATATCTAGTTATACGCACAGCGGGAAATATTCGAGACTTTCAGCAACGTGCACGTATGTCGTTCGAGAGATTAATCAGCCGCAAGATCGCAGCGTGCGTTATACTCATTTACTGCTAACACGACTAGCAATTATCGGCGAGATTAATGAGAGATAGAGAAAGAGAGAGCATGCGCGTGTAAATGATAAGTTAACACCATGAATGTGTTATTAAACGTCAATCTACATAACTCCCTATTCTGATAATTTTAGTATGTATATTTTGCGACTATTATTTCAAAGACTGAAAGTAATAAGATATAATGTGTATAAAGTATTATTATATTACGATGCGCATTGTATTACCATAAATAGTATAATTTTATTACACGTATGTATATAACACAAAATATGTGCAATAATACACTGCATTATAATGTGAAATAAAAAACCATAATTAAAAGCATTTTCAGATATTCTTCAGAGAATATGCCTAATATTCTGCTTAACATCCAATATTTTTTTCTCAATTATAATTATTTCTCAATATTAATTATTTTTCTTTAATAACTAATATTTTATGCAATTTTTTATTAATACATACGCGATAATTTGCAAGCGAAAATGTAATACAGAGAAAGACATATTGTGGAATAAATGACAATTTAAAATATTTCAACTTTAAAAGCATCTCCAGAGAGGGGAGAGAAGGCTGCCATTCGCGCAAAAGAGTTAAATATTAATGTTCTCGACCATTATTACCGAGAATGGAGATTTTATTATTAATATTCACCAGCGTACCATTTCACTGCCGCGTTCCGCATTACGCTCGATTGATTTAACATCGGAACTGCAATGCGATCGCTTTGCAAGGATGCACGCAAAAACACGTCACAAAAAACGGTACGTAAAGAAAAGGGCGCCTCCGCGAAATCTGCATATCATGGGCACGACTGTTTCGGATTAAAAAGTACCGCGCTTTTTGTCGCTTTTTTTTCATCGTCGACGTTATTATTATTTTCAATCTCTCCGACTATATCAGGGGTACGCATATATGCACAACGCGCGAGTGTACCCTCCCTTTCCTCACTCATCGCGCATAGAAAGGGTGCGACGACCATCGCTCGGTGGTCGTCAAAAACGAGAAGAGAAAAAATATGTACGTACGGCGACGGTGTATATCGAAGCCTTTCGTTCTCCGAGCGCGCCTGAATGCAAAGCGACGGATGTTCTACGTGCGTGTGCGCATTTTTACCCTCTTCTTCGGAGGCCTCCCTCGAAACTTTTTTCTCGATTCTATCTCGCGGCTACCGCGTGACAGGATTGTTGAAATGGCCCGAGCATTGTTCCGCGTCTCGTGTCGCAAGGACGAGGGTGCCGGCTGTGACGGAGCCCACTGTCCGATTCCGACATGTGGCAAATGAAAAGAACCGAGCAACGGAGAACGAAAAACGAATCGATTTTCGTGCGAGAGCCGCATTGTCTTCATGCAGAACCCTTCAATGCGAGTGCTCGCGCGTGTCCAACGCATACTAATATGAATTGCTATGACATATTTTTGTGTAATATTTTTTCTTTAATTACCGTTTAATAGAAAGAAAAAATATATATGTATATATTATAAAATTTACATAATATAATTAATATATTCACATTTTTTATATTAATTATTATTAAAGATTTCCTTGTCATTAACATATGCCATACCCAAAGCTCAGTTTATTTTAATAAATTTTTATTTTGAAGTAAAAAAGATTTATAAGAGTTATGGAATATATAGATATAGGTACACAGAGTATTTAAATAATTATATATTTTTCTTAGCGACACAAGCTCTCCGAGGAGTTTGAGTAAATCCATTTTCATAAAAATTTTATGTTAACTAATAAGTTTCAAAATTAAACATAAAAATATAAGTCTAGATAAACTAAGTTTTATCATATTATATATGCGATTTTGAAGGTATTCTAATAATTCAGAAAATTTTAACTTTTAATAATGTTTAATTAATTTAACGTAAATTATGTCGATCGATATGAAAAGAAAATTTTTTGGTAATTATTCTTTCTTCTGGTTTGCCTCTGGTATGGATATGAAGTCTAATGAAGTTCTTCTGGGATAGCTTATATAAGTTCTCGCTATTGCATGCAAGTTGCTTCATCTTCCTAGCGTGTTTCCTAGCCGCCTAGCGAGTCTTTACATCCATTGATCGTTTATGCGAGCATATAGCCTGGAGCTCCTCCGATGACTGAGTGTCCTATATCCCATAATCGAATAAAATTCATGTTATGAACCGCGAGCAGCGCGAAAGTCTTCGCGATTACGCCGTCGAGGTATATCTCACATGCGAAGTCTCTCGCGTTCTTACGTACCAGCGGAGATAAACGCGGAGGTGATTTCATTCCGAGTGCGGAGCGCCGATAAAAGGCCTTCCTCTTGCCTGCAGGTGCTGAGGGATAATAAGCACCGCCACTCACGCGCGGGGGAATACCTCACACGCCTCGAAGAAAGATTCTTTCGCGCTTTGCTGACCGGCGATCCCGCACTTTCTCTTTCCAAGCTACACGACAACCGAAACGCGGGTTGCGGCACTTAAATGCGTGACGTTATTCTTTCCAATTTCTTCGCAGTGCCGCCGTGCATCTCGTGCGCGATTTTTAGCGCGCGTTAACCCTCTTCGTTCGGCAAACAAGCATGCGAGCGTACGAGAAGCGGAGTAATATCACGCGACTTTCAGATCGCATATGTATATGAGCCGCGGGCATGATTTCTGACGAATTATACTGAACAGTTCCCTCGTGAACGTGACATTCACGTCCCGATCGTTTAAGCCGTTTAAGGTGAGAACGTGAGCGGTGAGAAGAATCCACTCGACAATCTCCAAATCGAGAATCTCCATCGTACCTACATGGCACATGCAGAAAAGAAGAGGAAGAAAAGAGAAAATAAGGCGATCGAGAAGCGCGAGCATCAGAAGTATCGGCAAGCTCGAGCGGGAAGATACTTACGTCGTATCTCATATACGAAAAGGACCTATATATAATAGTATCGCTATCGAGGCGAGGCAGAAAAGTCCGCGTTCGCGTATTTTCTTCCTAATCATGTACACGGCCACTTTGCACGAGAATACGCTCATCACCGGGAGACGTGGATTTTTGCAATGGTTTATCTCTGGACGAGCGATGCCGCGTATATTTATATACCGTGGCCGATGTATATTTATATGCAGGACCAGGGGCGTAACGTGTATTCCCGGAAAAGCCGCTTCATGGAAGCCCAATGACCGTTCCGTTCTCGAGGAGTACGCGAGATGTTATGTTATTCTGCATTTCCTCACTGTGAGCGCGCGAGCGGTGCTACGCGACGCCGCCGGAATTATGACTTTGTATCGTATAATCGCGTGCAAGTCCGCTAAATAGTCCGGGCAAAATGTCCGCCGTAAATCTGAACGATCGTTAATTCGGATACGTTATTGCCGTGGCAGCGCTCGCATCTTGACGGTATCAGACGCAATAATCCGGCATCGTCAATATTTTATTGCGGCAAATACGTTATGACGTTTATCGCTCTGCCAAGTGCTCCGGAACGCGTGTGTGCCGCAATGGCGTAGGGAGAAATTTCGACAATTAGACGCTGGAAGATTCGTCGTGGAGGGATCTCATTTTCGGATACGTGATATGGCGACGGAATGAGAACATCTTGGAGATAGACAAGAAATATTCATTCTTGACTCGAGATCATGGTTTTAATTTAATGCTTGGCAGATGTATCTTACGGTATTAACATTCTTGTGGTGCCTGATCGTCAACATGCACCAAAATGGATCCTTCTAAGTTCTTTGAATTGCTTGATTTCCCCGCTTAATGAAGAGTCTTCCGCACGATGTTGAAACTCCAGAATTAGAAATTTCAAGATGACATGCGTAAATGGACACATTAAGAGGCGCAATTTCATGCGTGTGTTCAATGTATTTGACATATATGCTCCGCACATTCACAACCGGCACAAGGCTGGATGGCGGCGCGAGTATGCGAGGCGAGAGTATCCGAGAGAGTTGTGTGGATAATGATGACGAAACAAGATCACAAGTACCGCTTTGCATAGGTATATACGAAACGGAAAAATATCATGATCGCGCCGTGCGTAAATCACCGGCGGGGTAAATAAAGCTGTACGGTTATTTTGCTTCGTAAATCCATCGTCAACATACTTTCTTGAACCTTAAGAAATTCTACCTTTTGTTCGGTTATGCGTAAAAAGTATGTGCGTTAAAAGGCAGCTGGCTTGCTGGCGCGGGAATCCTGAATATTATTACTGCGTTTAGCTGCCATTAAATGCCACACACATGCGCTCTTTAATAATGCATAAAATATAGACGTGATTGTGGATTAATTAAAAACCGTTTTCTCCGCATATACGCATTGTCAAAAGTTAAGCCGACTTTTCTTGTGTAAGCTTTCAGATAAAAATAATTTATTCTCAATAATTATAATATATCCATATATTAACCCTAGAACCCTAAACGTCCAAAACTTGCGTAAACTCTAAACATGGGTAAATTTTACCCAGCGCATTTTTATTTGCTCACAACGTCCGGAAAAATGATTAAAATTCAATGCTTTTTTAAAATCTGTGTAGAAAACATAGAGGAAGATAATTTTGTAACCATCAACCCGGAGGACGGTGGCGATCAAGATACTCTCGGTGGATTGCCATCACCTTCCGAAAGGTGGTGATCGAATAAAAACCGACGATTTTTCGGGTTCCAGGGTCAGGGGATGTTTATCGATTATTAATATTTTCAAATACATATCTTTATAAGTAGGATTGTACATTATTTTATAGACGCGCGTTTTCATTTTTTCCAGGCGGAGGACATTCAATAACGACTGATACTCGCGTTCGCACCAGTCGGCGAGGTGCATCATCGGTCAGGCCGGTGTAGCCGGTGCGACGCGACACGGCGGTGTAATAACTGGCGAAACGGGCACGGCACGGCGGTGCCGATTACGCCCGAAATTGCCTGCAAACATTTAATATCGGTCGCGTCGGCAACGATCGCGGTGAAAGCACGTCAACCCGCGGCTTACGAAAATTGACGATCCTGGAAGCGACAGTGACAGGATCGACGTGCAACGCAACGCCCGTACGCTCTGGATCCCCCGGGCCCGGGCCCGGGCCGGGCGCGTACCTATACACACGGCGCTCGAAACACACGAGGCTGTGTGGTTGTAACGCGATGTTACACCTACACGCGGGCGTACGTGTACACAGGCAGGACGGGGAGGATGAAGGGGAAAGAGGAGGGGGGGAGGGAGGCAACGCGGCGTAATCACCGATGATTGCCCTTTATTACGCCACGGTCAAAGCACGGCCCGGAATCCGGTCCACTCGGCTGGCTCACAAGGAACGATGATTCGCCGGCGGTCCGCGATGCGCTGGACCGCGCGGCCGCGACGTCGACGAGAGCCGTGTGTGTTGCGCCCGCGAGGGCGAGAGCGAGAGCGAGAGCGTACACCACGGCCGAAATCGGCCGGGGACACGCGAACCACTCGTTCAGGACGTTCAGCCCGCGATTACGCGGTCAATCGCTTCGAGGAAGCGGGCGTTTCTCGAGGCGCGAGGTAAACGACTGCCTCGTTATGCCGCCGGAAATGGCGGATAATTAGTCCGGTAATGAAGCGTGTCAATGTATGCGATCGTTTGTCGGTTACGTTTTCGATCCGCGCGGGTTTTCACTCCGCGCTATCATGCGGATCATTGGGGATCGTGTTCTTCTGATATGACGATTGATATGACGGCAGCTTATAACTTTATCTATCTTCATTAGCGTTGTGCTTGGAAAATGGATATATAGGTACAAGCATAGATATGTAATATTATTTCTTTGTTATTTTAAATTAGAAAAATATAAAAGCTCTAATTTTAAATTGCGAGTAGCAGAATGTGCGTGGAGCACAAACAGTGATGTGTCTTCTTTTTCGTCATCTTCCATTTGCTCCCCTCCGAGATTTGAGACCTGCAGTTATATATCTTCAGAAAAACATAAATAACGTAAAGGCGTGATTCTTCGTGATGCGAACACTCGTGAATTAAGATGGGCCGAGAGAGCTTGTGAGTTTTACGGACGTACGTGCTATGCGATTTCGTCGGCTAAACTGCCTGATGCCCGACGAAATCGACGCAATGCACGCAAATGCCTCATCGAGGAGCCCCGGGTCACGCGTTCCCGCAAATCGCATCAGGAAACACGAAATTCATCGTTCTGCCGAGTGCCGAACATCGTAAGCAGTATGAATTGCATCGTGTTTCAACTGCCAAGTACATAGAACTTCCGAAAAATTTCAATATGTACCTACGTACATTGACAAAATCTGCGATAAAATTAGTATAATTAAGATCGAACACATTTCCTAGACAAAAACAAAATAAAATTTACTTTATAATATGAAATATTTTAAAAATTACGGTGTTTCTTTGAATCACAATCAAGATATTATGAGAGAAAATAAATCTTGAAACAGATCTGGAGCTTTGATTTTGTCGACTGACACAGCACATCGTTCAATCTTGTTCGCACGCTAACAGAATTCTCTATGAGCGAAAATCACGTTTCACGTAAGAATATCAATGATACTTGTACGCTTTGAAACATGAGCGACGACAATCCACGCTCCTACAATCTCTCGTTGTCAGAATGAATCATTCGCGTGAGGAGACGGGAGACGGGGGCGGAAAATGGCCGAAATTATAGCAACGATATCACGGTCCTTGCACGAAAACGGCCTGGAAACTTGCCAGCCAAGTCCATCTGTGTACGATTTCACTTGTTGCAATGGTGCCATTGGGAAGCATATCCACGCATACGCGCTTGACTCGGCAGCGCATCTCCGATTCGCATGCTATTCATTTTCGAGCCTTATTGCAGATAGGTACGTCAGAACTCAGAGCAAGAGTCGAGCAATTATTCTGTCATTTGCAACCAGAAAAATTCAGATTTAACTTTTATTTAAATTATATAAGTTTGAATTCGTTTAAACTTTAGATGCATTTTTTCTGGTATAGAAAAAAAACATTTATTTTATTTTCCATCAAAAGTAATTTGAAAAATAAAGTTCCATTAATTGATATAAATTGACCAATATTTCGACAAAAAAACATTTTTGTGTAGTTGACTTGACAATCACTTTTAAATAATCTATGGTAGATATGTGCTAGATAATATGCACTAGATAATATTTTAAAATATCCTGATATTATATACAGGGTGATTCAGAAATACACCAACAAACTTTAAGGGTGAGTTCTCCACACATAAACAAGAAGAAAAGGTCATATAAACATATGTCCGGAAATGCTTGGTTTATGAGTTATAATCGAAAGATTATATTCAATGACAAGAATGGACAGAATACATCTACAATCATATGACCAGTCTAATACATCTTCAGCTCAATTATATATTCGCTCACAATTCACAACTAATGCTCAAAATGTCCTCCACTTGCTTCAATGCACGCATGGACACTTCGGATCATGGACTGTCGTCCCTGCGTTCACTATCATTAGCGCGACCGTACATAAAAATCATGTCTGCCTGCTCACGAAATGAATATCCTGCCATGATAGGAACTCACATGTAACTGAATTGTAGTAAAAGTCGAACGTACGAAGCAAACTAACCACGAGTGTAAAAAAGTTTTTTGAGGTATAACTCATAAACCAAGCATTTCCGGACATATGTTCATATGACATTTCTTTCTTGTTTTTATGTGAAGAACTCATTTAAATATTTTCAAGACTATTCTAAGATATTTTAAGACTAATTACCATTTCAAATTCGTGATATATAAAGTAATTTTATTTAAATTTGTAAGTTTTTTATTCCTAAAGCAAAATACTTTCAATATTATTTTATTGTTAAAATATCAAATTTTACTAAATTATATAATAATTTGCATTATTCCCATGAAACATAATATTAACAACACGATGCGCAATTAATTATATATTTAAAATCATGATTATCTTGGCATAAAGAATATCTTGAATGGCAGATACGGTGATAGAGAAAGAGACGGAGGACTGGTGGTTTATGGTTATAACGATCGGAGATCAAAGAGGAACAGGATTCTGTTATCGGGATTATTTTATCAATCGCTCGGCTGCATGAGACGGGAATGCGCCGGATGTGGACAGGAGCTTCGGTAATGAAGGAGCGAAGAGAGCCTGCGTTTCTGGCCGGTGCGGAATATAATCGAAAGAGGAAGAGTCGCCGAGGAAGTCGGATAAAGGGAGCGAGAGGAAAGGAGCGTATATTCTTGAGAGGGAGGAGGATTGAGGGCGAGGAAGAGAACACAGACGAACGGTGAGGCATGCCTAGCCCGCCTTGTGCTCGCTACTCTCCTGAGTCAGGTTCAACGACACGCCTCGCCTTCTTCGTAGTAAACAACCTGGCGTAGACTCGCCCGTTGCCTTCTAGCACGAGCACAGTGGTTCCCAAACAATTTTCTCCGGTAAGGTCGATCGAACGTGAATGCGGAGACGTTAAAAAGAAAGCGAGCGATCCCTTAAATCGAGATCGCGTAAGTCTACATCATCACAGCTTCAGCGCATAAGATACGCCAATAATTGTAGAGACGTTATTGCGTTTTAGAGAAAAGTCAATAGTGAAATCAGGCTATAATCAATAAATTGAGAATTTTGGCAAAGACATTGATTTATCCGAGAATTGATTATATATAATTCCAAGATGCGATGTAAATGCATGGGAATATATTAATAAGTTGATAACATTTACAATGTAATTTGCAACGGCATTATCAGTAGATCGTAGAAATAAATATTTTTTTTTATTCATACGAAATTATTTAAAGTATGTGAAAACCTTGAACGAGATAGACGAGACAGGTCCTTACCATACAAAAGAATAAGATGTATATATTCTATACGTAGCGGCATTCCCTATGCACTCCGTTATTCCGTAATAAACGATGAGACGCCTATGTCGGACGAGACTTGGCCTTTGCCTCGATATCTTCGCAGAACACACCCTTTTCAACTTATCGCTATTCGGTCATCTTCCCAACTTAAGATACAACAAGTTGTCCCAATCTTGTCCATGCTAATGACTTCTTTCTTTAATTGGCTGCCAAGCACATACGGTTCGTACATCACGATATCTTATCACCGATTGTTCTCACGAATTCGTGCAAGAAAAAACATGCGTTTTCTTTTTGACAAAACTAAATGTAAATGATGAAAGCTGCGATGCACATATATAAAAAAAAATCCTTTACTTGATTATTTTTCACAGTTTAACATGATTAAATTAAGCGATATTGACTTTATCGGGTCGGCAGAGAAGTGCAAAAGCGGTTTCAGAGAGCAGAGGCTCAGGGTTCGAATAGGTGGAAGGGAAGTTGTATGTCATAGTAAGAGGCACCGAGGATCGTAATGACTAAATTGCGGACTTCCAGTGCGCGTGCACTTTTGCGCCGGCGCTTTCATGCGAGCCGGCATTTTCGAGCTGAAATATCGCGCGCGAATGATGGCGCGGCGATGCGGTTCATGTCGAGATCCGTTCGTTTGTTATGCGAACCTGTTAACGTTGGCCGCGCGCTGCTTGTTCCATCGTGGTGCGATTCCACGGCTTTGCGCGGAGGTCCCTCGCAAACGCATAATAAACGCAGCCTAGAACGGGCGCATCGCGTGTACGCGCGCGAGATATAATGCTAAGCGTCGAGGAACTAATTGTAACGGCTTGTACGACCTGCACGAATGCGATACAACAAAATGTCTTAACGAGCTATGCGCAGACGAACATTGTATACAGATCAAGACAAACATTATACGCATGGCATACTTGTTGAAAACAGAATCTCGTTAATAATACTTTGAACAGTTTTTATCACAGAAGAGAAAATACAGTTATAACTCATCTTAAGAATACTTAAACCATCTTTTGGGGTAAATATTGTATTAAAAATAATATCTGCATGCATGATCTGTGATCTCCTTTCATTGCTGGTTTTCTTTATAAAAAATAAGTGCAAGACTTGCAGTGTTTATATGATTATATATCTGTCGTTTCTGAAAATCTTTACGTGGATTAATTTACGATCATCTTCGAATAATATACTGTACAGAAGAAAACAAAAACGTGACATAAAAAAATATCTTAATTAAAAACTCATGGTTCTTATTTTTTTAATTTGTCCTAGGGCAAAAATATTTATTTTTCTCTGCTACGATTACTTATTGTTATGAAAAAGGACTCGGTTAGAATTTTATTTACAATTATAATTTAATAAAAAAATATGATCAAAAACATCTTTTTTTATTTAAAAAATATTTTAGCCTAGTTGAACGCGTAATTACTAATCATGTGCAATTGTCGAGTAGTATTCTAACAAAGCTCACATTCGTAGAATCCGTCGCAATGTTGAAAAGTTGGTTGAAAGGCTCACAGCGATACATCCTTCGTACGAGAAAGCACAACCCGTATGATTCTGGGGGTCGATTGTGTGAACTTAATTAGAATTTATGAAGAGCACGTACGAGCCAGTGGCAACACCGTGCCACGGCAAATACAACAATATCATTTATGCAGGAGCAGGACGTACCACAGAGTGCAATTAATATAAATGATGGATTATTACCCGGGCTCTCGAGTACGCCGGATGTGTGTACATGCATATCCTACAGAACATATAAATAAACACGTCTGCTTAGCCACAGTAATTTTCTCCTAAATTATTGTTACGAATGTGTCAAAGTAGGTCTTCGTACCGTCGATCGATTTTGCTGCATTATTCAGCAAATAAAACACATATAGGGTGAATTGTCAATTTTGAGATGGTAATGACATTCGAATATATTAAAAGTTATTATATCGTAATAATAAGAAACTGAGCGAACAATAAAAATTAAACTATTGCATGCATACGAATTACAAATGTATATAATACAAGAACGGTAATTTTTCATTAGTATTTTTTAACTATAATTTACATTTTTTCAGAATATTCGTCGTTACCTACATATAAAAATTTCAATATTTATTCCAACATACTTTTCCCAAATTAATTTAAAACTAACGCACGTTTTAACTGTTCGTTCATTCTGTATGCTCGTAATTATTAGCACATTTCCAACAATATTTTTGTCTGCCATCCAATGGTATTAATAATCAGCATGCATTCAGTTTTTTTACAAATAATCGTCACGTCAATCAGTAATTAAATATTCCCAGCAGCACATTAATTAATTGAAATTGAAATGATCCGTATTCGTAATATCCGTCATTCGCATATGTTTCGAATTTACATGGCTTTGTCATATTTAACAAATTACGTCCATCATGCGAGAAGAACTCTCCGGTCATCGCCGACAGATAATTACTAGAGGACTAACTAGAGGCGACTGCTGTTCCGTCATTTATTGAGATTTATAGGGTCTCATGCCACCGTAATTTACCGTGACGTTGGCTTTCTTGGAATCAGGACAATCGATGCCCCTCAATCGAATGCGCTCTCATATATCTGCAGCGAAATGCGCGCAGCATTGATTACACGTGAAATGTATCTTGCATGAGCAGCGCGTTGGTGCAGAGCGCTGCTCACATCACACGTCTACTCGGTGTCCTTTGTTGTCCGTGGTCCCGGCCAGCACGAAGAAGTTACGTTCCAGTAAAGCAATTAATAATTGATAACGCGTTATGAGTCGGCGTGGGAAACACGTCTCGAATAGTTCTAGACAGCAGGCGCTGAGAATAATTCATGTCTCGCATTCTGTCTCTAACTTCTGCGCCTTGCCCCTCTCTTTCTCTCTCCATCCAGCAAGATGCCGTTGCTTTTTTTCCATCCGATGTTCTGAGATACTACCAGAGTTGGACGAAGAACCATAGATACAAATTGCGTGACACATCTAGAGGAAGAGCCTTATCGAGATAGCGCCGAGGGAAAAAGAAAGAGAGAAAGAGATACAAGATAAATGTATCGCAGTGTCTTAAGCTCAGGCATAAGAAAAATAATAGACGATAGTCGGATTTGTGTGATATATTAAGTTGGACGTTGTTACTGCTTTTTATATTGCTCGCTATCATTTCTTGCTCCAAGAGCGAGTATTTATCAGTGTCTCGGGATTAACGTTCGCGAAAGAAAATATGTGAAGTTGGCAAAGTCACTTCAACATAGATATTTACAAATAATTTAAATACCGTTAATTTCAACAAGGAATGGAGTGATTTATTTTATTGTAAAAGGAGATTTTTCGATGATATAGAACAGAAATGGATAACAAAGCGATAGAAGGATAAAGCAAATGAAACGTCACTGAACCTTTCAAGAACATTTGAGAGCGACGAAGTAATGCGGTCGCTCTCGTCACTGTCTAGCGGAGCGATTTAATTAAGAGAACGTTAATTAATTAATACGAGGAGACAGACAAGCTTGGAGTTTGCTCAAGCTGGAGTCTACTCGAGTATCGTCTGTCTGCAGGGACAAAAAGCGGAGAATGATATAGTCTAGAGGCTTTACATTCCCGCAAATTATATATAGAGCAAGCTTATAACGTAACTAGTAAAGTATGCAGTTAAAAAAGATGATATTTATAAAGTAATACTTTATGATAAACAACTCGCAAAAATGCAAAATGAATTATAATAACATCTTTTTTTATATTACAGTTGTATGAATGTAGTTTTCGATCCATTAAAACGTGAATCGGTCATTGTAAATCACGAATTGTGATTTACAATGACCGAATGAAATTGTAAATAAATCAAAACAGAAAGAACGATATCATCGTATTGCTTATTGCTAATAATTTATAAGAAGTCTTTTAGTAAACTCCTTCATTAAAAGAGTATAATTTCATGCACTTCTCGTAACTTCGAAGTGAATTAAAGAAATGTTGCTCGATTAAAGAATCTTAAGAGAAAAACATTTATTTGGCATCAGCGAACACAGAGCTGAACTTCATCTGCAATTACGCGAATTAATTTCAACAGTTTTAATCTCTCTTCATGAAGTTGCCCACGCTTAATCTCCGGCCGGGTAAAGTGCCCCGCAACTCGAAGGCCTTTTGCACTTTTTCTGTCTGCGGAAAAATAACACGACCGGAAGAGACTGTGGCAACCATGAATACGTGACCGCCGCAGTATTCGGCTTAGAAGAGAGAAACGGAAACGAAAGTTCCAGGGACGCATGATGAATTTTTCAGCACATAATCCGCATGATCTTCATTGATGGCGGCAGTGGTATGTTGTTTTTCAGTTGTATCAATTAATTTGATATGTGACAAACACTACAAATAAAATGTTTACTTAGAGCTTAAATAATAGATACTAACACTAAATAAATATAAAGTAGTAAATAAATATTTATTTAAATGTGTAACACCTATTTAAAAGAAGAAAACATTTTATCTTATTTTATCTTCAAAAATAATAATGTAAACCTTTATTACATTTACCATTACATTTCCGGTCATAATATTATCAAACATGGTTCACTAGCGATCGCAAATAGATAAAAATGTAGAATTCCTCACGTATCATCTCAAATTATTACAATAAAAAATTGAAGAATTTCTTTTATCCAACAGAAACTTCAGAATACACGAATGAAACACGATCATTATATCGCGAAGTATTCATTTCTAATATTACACCGTCGTTAAACATACGATTCTTTCATTAATTAATAATTTCTCCATCAGACTCATTTCCTCATATTATTTTTCATCGTCTACTCCAGCTTCTATACGATCCTTTTTTGCTTCGTCAGAAAGGATCTCGTTTCACATACAGGTTCAATCCTTTCCTATAACTCTTTCACCGCCATTAATTGCAATTAATCCATTTAGCCATTATAGGCTTTTACGCGCCGAAACCTTTCCGTCATTTGATTTAAGTACGGAGTTCGGTTAATTTCGCAGTGCCTGGGTGCTTTTTGCGGACGAGAGACGAGTCGGGGAAGAAACGCCGCGTCAAACGGGCCAAAATCCTCTTTGCCGCTTTCCTGATGCCGTTATTAATTATCGCCAAGTCATTATTAAAAGACCCCCGTCATTTTTACGGAGTGCTTTTTATCGTTCATTAAGAGGTATGTCCATCGTGCGCCCGCGAAAAACTCGACTTATCGCGCTCGTTCGCGTCTCGATCAGAGAAGGAGGCGCAACGCGCGCGATCCTATCTCCTCGACCTCCTTCTGCCGCCCCTCATTTTCTTCGTTCGGAGTTATTATCAAGATCCGTGCGCGTGTCCGTTTAAACGGCAGAGGGATAACGGTATATCACGTCCTCCCGTCCTTGTACCTCACGCCTACATGTGTATACCCTCACTCTCCAATTCGTAGCGCCATTTCCGCGCGCAGGATGATCGAGCGGATTAGCGACGTGGAAATGCTGTCTAGAAAAGCGCACCTCTGGACAGCGATTCAACGAGTCCTGTTCCATGTGTTAGTGGATGGATTATAATTCGAAAGAATAAACGTTAATCGAGTATTGATACAGACACATTTCTGCCCAATTCGGTTATTCATCCGAAATTAGTTATTATTAATTGCGATATCTTAAATAATGGACTGAAAAAATTGTATAAATGTTATATAAATGTAAAACTGTTTTTTGAAAAATACAAATATTGATAGTTATAATAAAACACATAGAATTAAACGTACCGATCCAGTTATATATTCCTAAAAAAGAATAACTCAAAAATGATATATTCCGAAAGATTTCTTTAATTAAGTTAGAAGGAGTTTTATTCATTATTTAAAGATGATAAAATCCATGCATTTGATAGAAAGACGTGAGCACTATAAAAGCTTGTATAGGGAAAAATTTTAATTACTTTCTTTCATGCGATTGTAAATGAGAAATGATATTTATTCTGCAGAATGAGTTAATATTTAAGCTTTTTTAGATCCGTATAAATAACGTGAAAATCGTATAAATTTTTTTTATATTATTAAGTATACCGCGAAAGCTCTGGTCTCGTACGTTTTGTGTGATCTAACGGGTACGTTAATTCTTCAAAAAATACGCATTTCTTGACAACCGAATAATTATAAGAAGAGCTTAGCTGTGCGCAAAATAAGAAGAGAAGGTATGCGAGAAAGGAAGGCTCCGGGTGATTACCATTGGGCGCGAGCAGCTTGCGCAGAAAGAGAGGGAAGGCGCAATGATGCCGGGACACGAGAACTGGAATGATGAATTGCAAGGCGCGGCAATGAATCAGAGCCCAGCGACAGGCGGTGCACCTACCAACAATGCGGGCCCGGTTCTTAGGGGCCCACCAAGGCTGACGACAAACACCTTTCCCTGCGGTTGCGCTAAACACTCCATCTAAACAATCGCGTACTTATTTTATTTTTATGTCTCTTCCTACTTGCTATACCCTATTCTCGAGAAATCGCTAATAAAAACACCAACGACTTTTAATACTTTTTCGGTAACAAATACACAAATTTCTCCATCTCCGTTTTAATAAAATAAAAATTATTTTTCTACGTGCAGTTTAATTATTTACAATAACCGCTTATGTTTTTGTCTTTATATGTAAAATAATATGAATAATGCAAGTGCAAAATGAATTCAACTAAACTGTGCCAAACAATTTTCTTATTTACACCAAACGTCAGCAATGTAATTTGTTTTCGTAGTATTGCCAACAAAAAGTAAGAGGTTCATCAAAATGTGTGTCGCACCAGCGAGGTATTAATTTTTTTCATAATCCTATACAAACGTAGTTACTCCATCGCAAGAAATTCTCTACGACTGCGCTATAAATCACTACTAGACATTTCCTACCTCTAAGTGTACTTTATTACAACTCATAAAATATATTTCCTGTGAGTCATCTGTGTATCCGTGTGGGCGTGCAGAGAAAGCATAAAATTCTTCTCAAAGTAAACATTCACAGCTCTTTTCTTGTATATATCGATTTTTATTTTATTCTTATAACGTTTATAAACGACATCTTTTTAATTGGAGGATATTAAATATGCCGGAATGCCTATATGCTGCCCTCGAGGCATATGATAATAATATCGCCTTTATAGCCCCAGAGAAAATCGGTAGCGTCAAGAATTAATATACAAACTTGTTTTACAAGCGATCGGCTCTCCGTATCCATGGGTAAATGGATTAAATGAAATTGCGACCTCAAAGCATGCATCATGCATAAAAACATTCTAGAGAATGGCAAGTAGTATTAATCTTATTGTATCATATAAAAGAATACTAAAAGAATCGTATAAAAGAAAAATATTTACATCACGTACATACACATACACACACACATATAAATATATATTTCATAATCTTCATGTTATTCAGAATTCGCTAGCATATAAATAAGTAGGTATTATTTTCTAGCTTAACCATTTTTAAATAAGTAATCAATTATTAATGAATTTTTAAAACATTTAATTTATTATTTTAATTATTGATATTTTATCAATAATTATAATTATCAAGTGATTTAATATCTTATCAAAAAGACTGACAATTACAAATCGGAGTTACATGTGATATATTATTGAATAAATTTTACAGCTGACGACAAGTGGAATATAATTTTTTATTATAGATAAAGTACAAAATTTTATCCTTTTTTTAAAGAAAATTTGCATTTCTCATCAAAGAGCACAACTTAGAATATTATACTTAAATTCGCAAAAGCGACTATATCGAAACTCTTTACTTAACGCAGTTTTTAAAACTGTTGCCGTTATCCTTAACCATCGAACAGCGAGTGTCAATAGGATGATGCAGTCACTTAAAAATGCGACCTTCGCGCTGCAACTGCGTCGTACGTACGTCGGACGACTACGCCAACGCAAAACTGACGAGGGGCGAGATAATCTTGTGTTAGAAACTCGATGATTCCTCTGGTTTCTGACACACGTGTTCCGGTATAATTTATCATTCTTAAAAGTTTCGATGCCTCAAAGGAATAATCCGCATGGAAGTCGATGTGGAATAATAAACGAGTAGCTGCTCGTGAATCACAAATCGACAAGAAGAAACATCTAACTAATTCAGAATAATTACAAAAGTCAGCTCGTTAACGATTATAAAAATGACCGTGAAAATGGAACAATTAAAATGTCTGCTTGTACCTAATATCAGTGGCGCAACGTTATACGTTATTCTTATATGTATATGATGGATATTAAAACTTCTCAGGGAGGTAGCAAAACGCCCGTGAGGACCCGATCACGTCCCAGAGTGGCAGGATCGGCAAGCAGGAGGAATCGCGAGAGTTCGTAAGAAAAAAAGCCAGCGCGGTTGGCGCGCTGCCACGAAGGAAACGTAAACTAATCGCGCAATCTGTTGGTGCACGCGGCAAGTCAACTCAGGCCACGAAGAATTTCAATCAGCAATAATACCGCCGCGTTGCGCTCTTCATCTCTCGCCCCGCGTTTTTCCCCCGCGTCGCTGCCACCGCGCTTCGTGGCCCCTCTTCGCGCGCGCGACCATTCCTGTTCCTTTTCTCTCGCCACTTCTCCTCACGCCGGTTACAAATGGCGTCATTATTCCTTAATAATTCGAGATACCGTGAGCGGCGTATTTATTGTCCGGTGTGAGCGGTGGACGCGAGTCGCGCCGGCCGGCCAACACTTGTCAGACCGCCGCGCGCGCTTTTTTTCTTCTTTCCTTCTTCCTCCTCTCGAACGCGCCGGTCTATCGGCCCATATTTATTAGCACCGTGGCAACGAGAGGGCCCCGTACATATCCTCGGCACCTCCGCCACCGGCGGGTAAAGATGAGCGATTTATGCCGCGGCGCATCGAGAGTACGGCGATACCATCTTACAACCGCTTCCGTGCTCGGTAATTGAAGTTCGACGTTTTCGGCAGGCGGGCGCAAACGGTTCTTCATACGCGCGAGTCGAGATAAGACCGGGCACATCGTGCCGATATGGCAGGCAAGATTTGTTGTTGGCACGAAAAAAGGAGGCTGCCGCCTCCCGGCCCCGGGGGCATATTCGTTTCTTCCTTCGCCTTTCTTCTTTCTTTTTGTTGCTCTGTTTCGGATTCCGCGCACGTTGCACTTGCAACGATTACGTCAACGTGTTAAATCGGCATGTATCGAATCGGAGGATATACGCGCTGATCGGATCCGTTGATGCAAATGGAATAGGATCGACTCCGATCTAGAAAGGTTCGTGGGCCAGTTACACGCAAATTAATGCTATAGTAGAGCAGATAGAATCGGATCTTAATAAAACCAACGATCATTCAGTTCAGAGATAAATGCATGTTGCATCGATGTTAACCAGTTTCTAGTGACAGCTACCTCGAGAGTACCGATAAACGCATAATGATCTACTTCCGATCGTATCGTATTTCGAGATTTTTACGTGTTTAGTTATCTTATGCGCGGCCACGTTTATCTTTCCTTCTCCATCACCGTTTCGAAGCACGTGGTCCAAGTATACAAGAGAGAACGAGCTGTCGTCATATGACAAGCACGATAACGATGGGCTGAAATAGGCAAAGTCACCGATCGGAAGGGTGAAGCGATGCGCTGGATACCGCGCGAAGATCGTGCATCTTCTATATGCCGTGGAGGTCACGTGGGCGTATCGAACGAGAGATTAACTGCCTCTCGCCTTTTCCGCGGATTCACAGCTGTTGCACCACCTGTCGTATCCGCCCTTTTCGCGCCGCTTAACGCCACCTACGTGAGGCACGTCGTCATCGGGATGCATCGCCGTGGTAATGTTAATTGCAGGCTGGACGGTAGCCACGTGATAGCGGCAAACAAGCCAAGTACGTGAACGCAATAATTCACCGTAGGATGGAAGAAGGACGTTGCACAAGGTGCGAGATATTGCGGGGTGAATCGCGTGAAAATTACTTCCGCCGTGTCGCGGAAATACGCCCGCAATATCCGTTCTAAACACCCAAAACAGTTTTGTTTGTGTTTCGAATGTTGTGCAGGTCAAAGTATAACATTTAATAGAAATCAAAGTTCATCGAGCCGTAAAGTTGAACTTGTTTTACAAAAGTTTCATTGTCGAAACAGTCAGTTCAAGGATTAAACAATAAGTATTTTGACTTATAAAGTTCACTATTAGCAGAATGTGCTGCAATAGTTTCAAAAAGAGACGGAAATTTTGATATAGTGATAATATTAAACTTTGATGAAGTTGTATACAGAAGTTATCTTACAATTAGAGGGTTAAATTTTATTCTATTTCACATTATTATTATATATTTTAATACGAATCAAGTGCGAACTCGATATAGATTGAATAGATTGGACTGTGAAGAAACGTGTAACAATCTTTCGAATTTTATGTACCTATTCTTCCTATTTTGCATAAATCTAGCATTCACCTCACATATTCAATTATTTATTACCATGTAATACAAGCTTATTATAGGATAAGTTGCCTAAGCACATATGGTTTCCATAGTATAATATTGATAGATCAAGAAGAAAAAAGAAATGGTGAAGATCATATTCCGTTATAACGTTTGCATGATTTCACCTCGACAGTTACAAACTTATCTGTTGCTTCGGAGTAGGAAGTTTTAGCATAGCTTAGGACCAATTTCGTCTTGCGTCGGTGCGTACGATTTCGCCGATGCATAATATGGTGGATGATCGAGGGGAAAGAGAAAATGAAAGCAATGAAACAAATAGTGAGAAATGTTAAAGAGCATGAAAAGGGGATTAGGATTCAGTGGTATGCCACTCGCAGCAGTGGAAGGCCAGTTCTTACCACGAATGGAGAAAGATATAAATCCACGATTTTATAACTCTTCAAATTGACGTTTATAGTTATTGGCTAGCTGCGCATCTCGCTGGATCATTGATTACAATCGATTAGTAATCAATTTTTTCATGTTAATAACAAGATATGCGCTTTCCAGAAATATAGTTTTGAATTATCACAAATACATTCCCTGATGGCAATATTATTTCCATGACGTGTCATTGTCTTGTACATCATATTTACTATATATAACCGTAACTATGTACTATATATAGTTGGTACTATCATTACTCTAACTACTAAAAAATATAATTATGATATAATATAATTATAAATATTATTTAATGTGCAAATATAAATATTTTTCGTGATCGCTGCGAGTCTAATTTTGTTTCTATGTCGTCGTTGTTCAATATTCTATATCTAATCGCGGTATCCTAATAGCGCACCTAATTAATTGAAAACAGTTACGATCAGCCGTGGAGAGTATCGCAAGTCTCGATCGAGAACCATTTGCGGAACGATTGTTAAAAACATACATCCATCGATTCCCGGTTGCTATCTATGTTCCTTATCACCACGACCGCGACGTGCAGCGCTAGAAAAACATTCGACCGTTTTCCAACAAGCCCGCGCGTTCAAAGCGATCGTAACTGCGTTGATATCGCGCGGCTCATAAATTCCAAATCCTCTTTTCTACCCAAGAATCCTCTCGTTTCGCTCGGCCACCTCTCGACCTTCCTCGGCGATCGATCGATCGATCCGAGCCACGACAAGCGCGGGCTGCACGACGACGAGTAAAGCCGCTCGTGCGTTCAGAACTTCGCCTGGTCTATCGTGCCCGCGCGCGATTCGCTCGAAGCAAATCGATTGTGCGTTTTCTTCTCCCTTTCCGTGTTCCTCCTTCCGCCTCGAACATGATTCCGGCATGGCAGAGACTTAAGAGACGCGTTCACAAAACGACTTCTCTCTCGTGCGATAGCTTTCTACGAAACTCGGGATGACAGCGCGCATTATTCCCAAGCGTTGCAACCCATACTCGAGACGACATTCGAGTGATTTAAGTTGTCAAGTTGAGTTTCGAGTAAGTTTACGCGTCAAAACAGGTGGATCAACACAAACAAACTTTACCGTAGCAGAAACGGAGCAGCGCGAACTGTTTGCCAATAGGAAATTAACGAGGAACATGCTTCCCCGAGTCAAGACGTTGTGACCTTATAGACTATTACCATCTCGAGTGCATTTCTTGAATATCTAAATGTATTCACCGATATTACAAATAGGACAGTGAATTAATTTATATTTCTCCTATTTGACATACAAACAGTTTCGAAGAAAGTACTCAATATCAAACTCTTTCATTGCAGCACTCTCTTTTACGAAAAAGATAGAACCCAGCAAACACCAAGTTACATGTAACTTACATGTTAGTTGTAATTTCCTACTCAACAATGTAAATGTTATATAACACACGTGTTATATTGCATTTACATTGTTGAGTAGGAAATTACAACTAACATGTAGCAAACACCAAGTTACGTGTAAGTTACATGAAACTTGGTGTTTGCTGGGAAATTAAAATTCTTTTCATGTAAATGCAATTAAGAGATGGAAATAGCTAGTACATGTAAAAAAATGCAATTCAATTCGCTCTTATCCACAGTTTACATCATTCTTCCACCCACCGGCTCATTTAACGTTAGCACATCACGCCCGTAACGTATCTTTACGCAACTTCAGACGTCTAATCGATTCAACGATCTTTCCAAGCGACGCGACCCGTTACGGACAAGGGAGGTGAAACACGAAGATCAAGCGCGGAGTTGAGGTTTGAGGATCGAAAGAATGTTGAAACGCTTCCACGGTTCGTAACGACGACGCAGACGCGAATCATTAATCCTCGGAACACGATGCCGTGTAGCTTGTACCTACCTGTGATTACGATTTTTTTTATGTCCTATCTATCTCTCCCCCGACCTTCCCCCGTTCCCGGCGAAACGCACCTTCTCCCCTTAGTGCCTCGTTCGCCTATGCCTCTGAGCACAGGGTGACCACGAAGAAGGAACACCTACGCTCGGCGATTCGTGTTTCCCACACGCGAGGCGTGAACCGCCGGATATACGTATACGCTTCGGCACACGTTATCTTCCTGTGGTATCCAACCGCTTCGCGGTTCGCGGGGGAAAGGGGATACCGCTAAGGACCGTACATCGGCGATTCTATCAAAACCGGAAACTGCGCAGGTTTCCGGCTGTATGACCCAACTTGTCCCCGACTTGGCTTTGCTTTTACGTGACTTTAGCTATTATGCAAGAGAAAAGCACTTCTTTTTTCGACTCTATAAAATTTGTAAAGAAAAGAAAATGGTTATATTTATCAGACAATTGTGACAGATTTACAATATGTAGCTCTTGAAAATATAAATATCCAAAACTAATTTTTTTCAAGACAATTTTATCAAAGCACAGTCAAAACACGAAAACAGTTCCCAGCAAACACCAAATAACATGTAACTTACACATGTGTTATATTGCATTTATATTATTGTTTAGGAAATTACAACTAACAGGTAATAAGTTATTAACATGTTACTTGGTGTTTGTTGGGTTACGACTCCTTCTTATTAAATTTCTACCGCAATAAATGTCATAAATTATTTCAGTGATCAATAGCGAACAGGGTGATAATTTCTGAATTTTAGCAGTCAAGATATATTAAAATCGTTGTAACCGCGCGCGCGCGGTTCTCTATAGATCCCTGTCATCGTCATGAACTCGACTTTTCTCATAAGCACGAGGAAAAAGGTATTCCACCACAAAGGCGAAATATGTTGGGGCGATGCATCATTTTCAATAAACCCATAATTACACGGGTATCGGTGTAAACACGTACGTCATCCGCGTCCCACTCTGTTTCTGCCGGCGCGGCGTGAAAGGTGCCAATTTCGTAGCCGGCAAGCCACGTACGCGTATTATTTGCGTATACGCATTTGCGTCCACCACGAGCTTACATCCATGCAGCCTGCGTGCACGCAGAGTTGGAGAGTGACAGCGCGAAGGTTACCCCTTCGGGGGATCTACGATCGCGGCTCTGTTTGAGCTTTCGATCGACGGGAACGCGCCAGAGCCCCGCGCTCGTGAATTCCACCGTGACGCGAATCACGTGTTTATTGTGCGCGGCTTCGCCCCGTGAAGAACGTAATACGCTCGCCGTGCGTGTGCGTGACTCGTGTGCACGGCACATCCGAGCTACGGACTGACCGTCCTACGTTATGCCGGCGATAACTCTGAACGTGATTGCCGGGATGGATAAATGTCATATCGTTGATACGCAGTCACGAAGATACATCGAGTTGGAGAAACACGTTCCATGCCATCAGGTGAAATCAGAAATCATCGCAAAACGATGATTTGCAGTGTAAAACGACGATGCTTCAACTATTATTTTGCAACCGCTTCTATCCTGTTTTTACATATCTAATGTCCATTTCTACCAATGCGGATTAACTTTAATCTCGGTTTAACTTACCTTTCATCCTTTTCTAGTTCTAAAAGTTAGAAAAAGATAGAAAGTAAGTTAAGCCGAGATTAAAGTTAATCTACATTGGTAGAAATGGACATAGCTGTTTAAAAATTGGCTAAAAGATTATAGTGCCCTCTTGTCGTTTAATGTCATCGCAAGAGAGATTACTGTTAAATTCATAGTGTCAAATTATATTCAATTTCAGTCATTTTTGCTTCCTCATAGAGGAAGCTTTGTTTTCGTGAAAAATTTTTTTTTTTAGTTGCCGCTGCCAATGTGTTCAGAATGTTCTAAAACGTTAAAAAATTGCATTTAAAAAAAATGTCCGTATGTGTGTGTGTGTGTGTGTGTGTGTGTGTGTGTGTGTGTGTGTGTATGTGCGGATTTGATGTCCGTGGTTGCTCTAACTTCCGCAAATATTAAGATATCGGGTTGTTTTTTTCTTTAATCGATAGAGTATCATTCAAGGAAGGTTGGTATTGAATTTGGCAATGATCGGTAAAGGGATTCTTTTTTAAAAAAATTTTGAATTTTTTTAGAAATGTCCGTGGTTGCTGTAACTTCCGCAAATATTGAGATATCGGGCTGAATTTTAACCATTCGTATAGGTCTCACTATTACTCAATAGGTATGTCGTAAATTTAACTAAACCAATGGAGTTAAAATAATACTGTTTTTTTTGCATTAAAATAATAAATTTCGACATAATAGTTAAAAATAACAAAATGTTATTTAACTCAAAGCATTGGTTTAAATTTCATCCTTTAATATTTAACAGTGTAAATATAGAAAATTTGTAGTTCAAAGAAGTAATATAACAATGCGACGTGAAATTCTTCCTAAACAGCGCGTTAAGCGGAGTCTACAATGAGAATTTAAGGCGTAAAATTTAAGTTTTAAGCATTAAGCCGTAAGAAATTGGCAAATCACAGTCGAATGTGAGAAGAACATTTGACTATGATTGGTCAATTTCTTATGGCTTATTGCTTAAAACTTAAATTTTACGCATTAAATTCTCATCGTAGACTTCGCTTTACTTGAATGTCGTCGTCGGAATTGTTTCGACCAATGCAAACTTCGAACGGTTACTATATATTGTATTGTATATATATGAATATGTTCCTATATGTGCCATGCGTAGAATGAATCGGCAAGGAGAGCGCTAACGAGGATTAAAGAAGTTCCGCGATGAACGATTTCCTATTTCCATAAATTATGCTGGCGTACGGAGTATAACGAATATAATGCTTTCATTAACAAGCAAGCGCAGCATCCCGGGGTAGACACTCGTGCGCGAAGTTTCTGTGGCACTGAATAAGCTCGTTTGTTCGATAAACAGCGCGACCAACAGCTCCGGAGCGTTTGATCAACGCCCAGCCGTCCTATTAATTAAAAGCGGCCGAGTATCACTTCGTTAGGAGCATCCGATGCGTCATAAAGGCGCGCGTACGCATGGCGGAGGGGAAGAAAAAAAGACGGCGGGACGCGAGGTAGAAAGCCTCTCGTAAGAAGGACACGATGCAAATAGCCATGGAAACTGCCGCGGGACTGGCTCGTTAACGCCCGGAGTTATGGCCTGTCCACACCGCGCGGAGAGCAAGGTGCGGAACCTCCGGCTGTGTAATTTGCAAAATACTAATTACGCGTTCGCTACAGCGCAGCGACGCCGGCCGGCGCGTGCTTCGAGTCGTTTACACCTCGCGCTAATCCACGCAAAAATGGACACTTCGCACGTATATTGTTACCCTTGTTAATGCCCAGGCCCGTTCGGCCTGCGCGCCATATCGGAGGCGCCGCGGCCGCGCCGGACGACGCGCCCAGCTATGACGTTACACGCGGCGGCGTGCATAAAATATCGCTCGTAAAAGCGGACGCTGGCAAGAAATAGGAAGCGACGTAAAAATAAAAAAAAAAATACGTCGAAATGAAAAGCGCGCGATGGCCATATATACGAACGTACTACCTCATGCCGCTTCGAGAATTCGTCGGCGAAGATCCTAATCGTTTATCCCCGTTGCGAGAGATGATAGAGAGGCAATCGGCGATAAGTCGAGTACAAATCGCCGGGGTTTTCTTCTTTCTATACACGGATAGAAACGAAATTTATTTTGTGGGATTCCGCCGTTCACGTCGAATCCCGAGTCTCGTTGAATTCGCGGGAATACGCAACGCACATAGCAAATCTGTGCGCAGTGTCACGTTTACATCGAGCGGCCGAGTGCTTAGGGGAAACGTTTGAGTCGTTTTGTATTAGCGCAGTTGCAATTGCAGTTGCTACGTTCGATAGCTTTAGCACCGCGGGTATGCCTATCCACGCTCGGGATACGATTCTCGTGTAAGCATAACGATGAATGTGTTATACCTCTCGTTCTATTCTATACGTGCGATTGGCGATACGGTCGACGCGAGATGTGTTACCTTTAATGATAAAGCCGTTGTTATACGTGCCGGCTGCTAGTGCCGCATATGTTAAACAGCGATGCATTACCATAACCGCGACGTACCATGGCTCCGTGCTGTTCTTGATGCGAATGGCGGCTTAAAGGCACGGCAACTGCCGAGTATACTTCGTGCTAATAATACAGAACGCATCGGAATGCATCGGAAATGTCAGAGGGAGAAATGCAGTGATAGCATGCAGTAAAGCATATAGAAATAAAAAAAAAATCTTAAATTTAATAGCGGCTGTTGATACCTCTCGTTACGCGGATAGCTAATCGCACCAATAAAGTGAGTTTATTTTTTATCGCCAATAAAAAGTATTGCCATTCTTTCCAAACAAAATTTATTGCTGTTAGAATTGGTTTTTCGATAAAATTAGTTTGTGTATTTTTTAAATCATATTTAAAGAATCAGTGAGACTTTTTAAATACATATATAATGGGGAATAAAGATAAACTTGTTATTTTATTACGAATTTATGTTATTTAAAATAAAGCTCATATTTAAATGCATATTAAATCATATATTTTTCCCAAGAATAATTTTTTAAGCACGAAATGCTTCACGGTTAAGTGCATGACCGTTCAATCGTAGTTCCTTTATATGTCTTAATAGGTCATCTATTCATAGAAGAAATAAAAAATGTGGAAGATGGAGATATCTTGTTCTGAGATCGATTCTGATTGAATGCACCCGCGCTTCCGAGAAATAGTTCACGTAACTCGGTTCTCTTGCTTATGTCAAATTATGAATTAGAGAATAATTTGTAGCTCATAAAATCATATTTGCGCGAAAGCTGGTGTAATATTGTACCCTTCATCCAAGCCTGTCAGTACAATAAATAATCTAATTACACATGAAGATAATTATATAATTTCTTTCTCGTAAGATTGCTATAGGCATTTTTTAACCTTTTACACGTGTCTTCCGAAATATAATATGCGCGGTGCATTAAGAAAAAAGAGGATATGCAGTCGATATTCAAGTTTGATTTCCGCCACACGTACCTGTTGCTGTTATCCACGGGATCCGCCTAGGATACGTAGCTGATAGCTGCCATTAGTACGTGACGATTATTTCTGCATGCCCCAACAACGATTTCCTGATACCAGAACGGAATGCAAATTTCTCCAGCTTGAGCGCGCCGCGCTACAATGAATTAATATTAACGACGATATCGTTTTCGCGCCTCGAGGCACGATTCTGCTTGCTATTAGACAATCTAATCCAGCGCTGTAACCTTTTGAGATCACGTGTCCGCCGCCGTCCACGTCTCGAAGCGCAGAGTGTGTTCGGAGAATAAATTAGCAATTTGTCTGCTAATCCGTTAGTCTAGTATGTTCACACACGTGAATATTATCTTTATCGAATCTAACATACTCGATGAAATGGTTGGCGCGTTTGTAGAATATATAGGAAGTCGAGTAGAAATCATGTGTCAAGAAATCATGGATGGAAACGTTTACATCTCTAATATATGCGTACTCTGCAAGAGTATCGTGTTTGTACTGTTATTCCTTCACGTAAGTTTCTTCACAGTAAATTTATTTTTAAAAATGTAGGATTTTATTTACAAAAATGTCTAAAATTTTTCCAATTTGAGGAATATTTAACCATAATTTCTCTTCGCTTTATTTTCGTGATTGTAACTACATACCTAAAAAAATTATACACTGACTAGCTGGTTACCCGAGCTTCGCCCCGGAGGACCTCTCGCACCTTTGTAGACATTTGTAGACAGTTATCTTTTTTAAAGTAATTGTTGGGCTGAGTATAAGAACCGAAAGAGAAATATATAGGAATTAATTCACAGGAGATACAAAGGGTTCTGTAATTCACCCCTAAATCCAGATTTAGATACCCCTTTAGAGGTTGATTAGGACAAAATCCTGAATTATGTTTTTAAGCATTTGTATGGGTGACCTTCGTAAGCAAAAACCAAGTCGATATCTCATCGGGCCTAAGAGATATTGACGAATCCGTGAAAACACATTTTACCCCTTTTCACCCCCTTAGGGGACGAATTTCTAAAAATCCCTTCTTAGTGGGTGCTTACGTCTCATGAAAGGAATACACTCCCCGAATTTCATGTTTCTAGGTTCAGGGGTTTGGGCTGGGCGTTGATGAGTCAGTCAGTCAGGACATTTGTTTTTATATATATAGATTTATTTAGTGAGGAGCACGCAAACTATATATATAGTTATGAGGGAAACGATTAACTCTCGCAGATATTTATTACAGTCTTGAATTAAAACTTGCTTCCAAAACTTATAATCTTAAAATCTCTGTTAGATAGTCGGGGATAAGGTAAGGGGTAGCAAGGGAACTTGAAAAGTTCTCCACGCTTGAACTTGGATGAAACTTTGCTCATATCCGATGTAAAGACTGGCTGCAACCCTTCTTACGAAAAAATGCCACGCTCGAGCTCTTAGAATATTACAATCTCTTTTGTGTACAAGGCGATTTATCATAGATAAATGTTCTATGTCAATATCATGTCTGCATCAGTATAAACACTTTGAGAATAAAAATCAGTTGCTACTTGGAGATTATATTTCGTACGTGCTTCAGAAAAGGAAAAAAAATATCTTTCGTAGATGTGCAAAATGTGTTGGCGACTTTACATATTATTTTATTTATTTTACTTTTATTTATTAGGTTGTATTATTCTGCAAATATGCATTTTTCATGTTAAATTTTGTAATTATAAGGAATACGCGTAATCATTACATGCATAGGCTGAACTATAATAAAACTGCTTCAAGAATCTTCAGATATGAATATCAAGATCTCTTGTTAGTAATCATAATATTATAATATATCTATAATATATTAGGTGTACAAATAAGTCTCCGCCGTTTTACAATAGATGGCCCCACCAGGAGGTTATGGTTGAAATTGTCGGATGTAAAGTGTTATATCGTAAGGTTGGACATCTGGCAACACCATAAACTTGACATAGTATCAGACTGTATCGGCATCACATAATTCTTTTCGTGCGAAAATGTCGAATTTTGAGCCGAATAAGCGTCATTTGCGGGAACTTTTGATTTATTTCTTTAATTTGAAGAAATCTGCAGCTGAGGCGCATCGATTGCTTGTAGAAGCATATAATGAGGCTGCTTTAAGTGAGAGAAGTTGTCGTGAGTGGTTTCAAAAGTTTAAGAACGGTGATTTTGACGTCGAGGACAAAGAACGTAGCGGAAGGCCGAAAGTGTACGAAGACACGGAATTGGAAGCATTATTGGAGGAAGATTCGTGCCAAACGCAAAAAGAACTTGCACTTACATTAGGAGTGACTCAACAAGCAATTTCACATCGTTTAAAATCGTTGGGAATGATTCAGAAGGAAGGAATTTGATAATAATGCTCGTCCACATGTTGCGGCACCTGTCAAAACCTACTTGAAAACACTCAATTGGGAAGTTTTACCCCACCCGCCGTATTCACCAGACATTGCTCCCTCTGATTACCATTTGTTTCGATCGATGGCGCACGGCCTGTCTGAGCAGCACTTTACATCATATGAAGATGCCAAAAATTGGATCGATTTGTGGATAGCCTCAAAAGATGAAGCGTTCTTCCGACGCGGTATCCATAGCCTGCCAGAAAGATGGGAAAAAGTAGTGGCTAGCGATGGACAATACTTTGATTGAAACATAAGGTACCGTTCTTTCACAATAAATGCCCAATTTTTGATAAAAAACGGCGGAAACTTATTTGTACTCCTATAATATATTTCTTCTTGTATAATATTATATGCATGCTGTGATAAATAAATTAACATAATATGCGTGTATTGCTGTAGTAATTGGTAACAACTGTCTATTTGGCTTTATTATAATATATATTAAGAATGACGAGACTTAAAACAGTATTCGTAAAAAAAATATGTTTATTAATAGTAGAAATCTTATAAACCTATCGTTCTGAATTTTATAATAATAACAAATATATTAGATTAATATACTTTCTTTGATGGAAATTTTGATTTCTGAATTTGCGATAGATGAAAGTCTTGCGTCTCGCACATTATCGTATCGGATCCAAAAATTATCGCGCCATAAAAAAGAGACGTTCTGCGATTTATTTTACATGCCTGGTTTGAGAACGTACTGTTTTATAGCGAGTGGCTGCGCCATCAAACGATTCACGCGATATCTTCGATCGGCAGCCGGAAGATGCGCCCGTGGAATCGGATGCTAACAGGATCCTCATAAACGAAGCTGGATTTTTATTTCAATGTGCGAGTGGATTTTATGACATTACGTCTCTTCAAATTTCTGGCATTCCGGTGATAGTGGGAATAGATTATTTTCTACGTCGCACAATTATCTCGGCACCAAGATCTTTAAACTAGGAAGGTGCCGATTTTCTTTATCGATGCATTGATAAATTATTACAGATCCCTCGATCAGCGTAAGACGCGGGCAAAGATTTAACGGTCAATAAAAAGCCAACTGCTGTCTTTAATTCTTTACGGTGCAAGAATCGTATTTTCGACCTGATGGGAATCCAAGGTACGCTTATTGGTAGCAAACTTGTCGTGCATTTTCGCATAAAAATGTCGGCTTGCGGACGCGCATAATGTGCCCATAAACGATAAAATACGCAATAACGATAATTTAAAAGTCAGATCACGCGATGGCGCGTAATACTTTTGCAACAGAATCCTGCATCTATAATTAAAGTGGAGAACCTATGGCAATTTTGTAAAACATTAAGAATATTGCATCTATATGTGCATGCATCAATCATGAATTATGAATGAAAATATATAGGAAACGTAAATTGTCACAATAAGACATTGGACTTTCTTCTGTTTCAAATAAGCATTTACTTACGAACAGCTGTATCTGTCGATAAAAAAAAGATGAACAAGAATTATGTCTACAATTACATGCATATTAATCGCTCGATTATTTGCTCCTGCAATTATTTCATTTCGTTTACGCGCAATTAAACAAACGCACATTCGTAAATGAATTCTCGCGGTTATTTTACCTTTAAATACAACATACAGCGTCTCGCACTTCGAGGAGAAAGCTTATTGATGCGAAGACCAGGATGGAGATTCTTAAGCATCAATAATATTATTTCGCGGAGAGAAGATTCTTGAACATCAATAATATTATTCCGAACTGCTTCGTTTGCCTCTTCGCGGTTACCGGCGTTAAAGAGTCTGAGATACGCCTGCCCCCTGGCCTCTTGAACGTGAATAGCCTTCCGACATATTTCCAATTAACAAGCAATCAACAAGCGCTATTTCGCGGTACAAACAATCGTAATAAAACATTCCAGCATGCGGCATGGAAGAGCAGATGGGTGAGATTAGATATTGAGATAGGCCGCGGCTATCGATTTAAATCAAAAAATTATACGATAAACTTTTATTTTCCGCAATGAGGGAAATATTTACGAAGCTATAAGAAGCCGCGTGTCTTCTCGGAGTTTCTAATATCGCTGTCGCAACTGTATATATTCCAGATGCGTTATGCGTTATATACTAGGCATTTTGCACTCTGCCCCTACGTATGCTACCGTGCGACTGTAGCAACGCGTTTTCAATTAGCAGATGTTAATCGTACATATTTGTAATGTATCTTCAATTAGCGTACGATAGGCACATATGGCAAACGTCGCCTAAATTATCTCACGTGTTATAAAATTTTTCACGCGACATAAAACAGAGCCGGTCGTATAGAAAAGTGGTATTTGGCAGTGTGGTTTAATTAAAATACCGCGCGAATTTTTAACTCCAATATTATTATTGCGTGCGTGCGAAAAGTGAAAGCCGAATGGACGAGGTATTGAAAACTACAACGGGGGCATGATCTGTCGCGAAATTGATATATAACTAATATTAAAATCTTTTATCGTAATTGATTTTACATAGCTCGGAGTACGTTCTTTTCATGCGTGATATCGGGGGAAAAAAAACTGTTAATGATATCAGCGTTACCCCGCGTTTTACTTTATAAGCACGTAACGGCCAATCATGTGATTGCCCACGAAATATACTGGCTATATTAACCATTCAATTACGCGAACGCAGGCATAGAGCATTTTTACTTGACACAAGCAGGGCGCACGTGTCTTCGTCGAAGCGTGAAAGATTGAACGCGTAGGACGCGCCCACGAAAACAGGAGCAGAAGGCTGAAAGTCGCTGCTGGGTGGAAGGTGGCGCCCAGGTTTTTTCAGTTTCTGGTAGCGAAAATTAGATTTTCGCAGTCCTACTGGGGAGAGAGCGGATGGCCGGAATGACTAACGTCCGCCAGACACCTTAATCAAGATACCATCCGTGCTCGGTTCTCTCTTCAGAAGAGAACTCCATTAACATATTTCACTCTTTAATTCGTACGGCGCTGGTGCACCGCGCGTTTCATGGGGCATTAGCAACAAGACGAAGATTTGCACGGAAGGATGCGCGCATCTATAATACGCGGACGCGGACCTTGTTTGCTCGGCAAAGTTGGCCGTTTTGTAGATTTAGCGTTGATTTTACTTTGAGCAGGTACTTTGTTTGTAAAATTGTGCAAGCGACAGCACCCGCGCTGCGATCTAAATCTAAAACGCCACGACTATATGTATTTTTGGAGCTGTCTGAAGCGAATAATAGATACTTTCGCAATATGGAGCGAGGGAGCCAGAATGTTTCGCAGAAATAAAGGGTGAATAACAATGACGAACTGGTTTATGCTAAATAAACATATCTATATATAGGTAGCTCATGTAAAATATAAATATAAAATATCAATATAATTAACTTCGTTATATTTTGAATATGTAAATTAATTGATCAAAGTCTTAACATATTGAAACTTTTTGATTGTATATATATATTGTCTTAAGTTCTTACTCTAAAGTTACTTAATATTGTACTAGGCTCTAATTTATGAACGACGAAGTTTTTGACTCAATTCGACAAGTAGTTATCAATTAAGTAAGTTTTTAAAGTACATGAAAATATATAATCAAATATAATATATTTATGTTATACATTATACACACAATATATTATAATTATATTAATATTGCGCCATCTAAATGAGGATAAAGAAAATAAAATATTTAAATAATAAAATACCTATCATCTTCTCAAGTTTTAAAATCACTCGCAAGTTGCTGAATGACCTAGATTGCTACCGTTTTAAAACATTGGTATCATAAATTGTAAATTATGATCATTTTATATTATTGTTCCTGATAGATTAGATTTATTCTTATGCTCGCGTAGGACTTTAAAATCAGAATCTATTCTTCAAACATTCGTCGCATATTCATTTATAACACCGTGCATATAGACTCTGAATCAGTCTGTAAGTACTGAGACTTCAAGAAAGACTTACGAAGAAGAGGCGACGATTATCGAGTTACTTTATTCGCCGTGTGATCGTGATAAGCGCACGAAACTTTTATGAAGTTGCTCAACCGCACGAGAATTTCTGGGTGTCACGCAAATTGACACGCCGCGCCGTCTCGAGATCCAGAGCTGAGAACGTTGAGATCGACGAGGAACCAAGAGTCCGTACTTGGAATATGGGCTGTAAAAAAAGTGGGTACGCCCACCGTCACACAAAGTATATATCGGCGCTGAGCACCAAAGTAACCCTATGAACGCTTGCCAAGTCGCCGGTTCTTGATAGAGTTACGAGGTCGTCGCAGCTTCTTCCTGGGCCTCTCATTTCTCGTGCGGAAAGGCTAGTATAACGTAAACCTGACGTTAACACACCGTACTTTACTGCTGCCAGTTTTACTGCCGGCAGAGATACGGCGACACAACGTCAGCAGCAGCTACTTAGTGCGAGTAAGAAGAAATAACCGTACATTGATGCTCGCCGACTGCGTTAATCATTTCTCGTGTTCCATATATCAGTGCGTGAAGACACTTCATCCAAACACGTAAATAAGTGATGATGCAAATGCTCGATGAGCAATGTCCACGAATGCGAATATAGAGTGGAAAACAAATATAGGCACAGTAAATGCAATACATTCTTAATGCTTAGGCGTGTAAATTTATTATACCCAAAGTGAGAATCATGTCGGATGTCGGATTCATTGCTCAATTGGAATTATATAATATTTCAATTTCTCTCACAAATTAATATCATATTTATGGAGTTCAAGGGATAAAACGAATTATGAATTGTGCAATGATAATTACAGGAAATATACAAACCTTAAGTACCCTCTTTCTTAATCATAATGAGATGCTTGCATAAGAAACAAACGTAAAATATAATATATATGCATGTATCATTATTACCTATATTCCTTAATGTAAATTAGTTATAGATAAATATTCCATTTATTAATGTATGTTCTATTGCAATGGAATTATTTTGAATCAATTTTATTATAATATTACTTTGGCATAATATTACCATTATATTGACAATAATGACAATAATGACAGAACATAATAATAATCATTATAACTTGTTAGGAAGTCTATTACAAAACGATTCTGATTGGAAATAACGTCAAATTTTTGACCGCAATTCTTTGAATTATATAAATATTTTATAATCAATCTAGTGTCGTTATGTAACAAGTAAACAGTCGATAACGGTCTTCTTTAATTACTGTGTAAAAACCTGCACAATTGTTTTTCGATTAAAATTTTTCTCTTGTTCGAAAGGATCAAAAACTTTAATTTCAGATCTGAATGTCCATGATAAGATAATTGACGAAGAACAGAGTCATTTTGATCGAAGACTTTTTCAAATATTGCCGTAATTCTCTCAATCACTTTCTATATGTATCACAATCTTCTCAGACAGTTCATTATAACGAGGTCATGTCGGACGACATCCCACTCCGATTATCCATGAAGTTCATTACGCAGTCATGCTATTAATGAACTGGAATATTATGGCTAGATAATTATGTGTTAGGTCTGACATAACAGTCATGAAAAACTATGCTAATAAATCTGTGTATCATGTATGTACATGTGTTTTTGTTCTATTAACTACGTATAATTCAGCTTAGTATCATTTTTATCACCTTACGTTTTCATTAAAATTCTTTGAGCGTTTCGTCGTGTTCGAAATAACATATTACGTAGCATATTTCGAATTTTTTGGCAGTATTCGTACCGGAATGCGCCTTCTTTTACTATTTTGTAATCTTAGGCGGAAAGGTTTCCGCTGTAGCAGTTTATTCGATGACTGCAACATGACTGGCATATTGCCAAAAATCACTTCGGATGTATTGTCCATTAAGAGGGACAAGACGATTAATGAGGATAAATATATTGAACATCGCGAATTTCAATTATTCTAAATACAGATTGCTATTTGTAAGAAAAGAAAAAAATTAATGACAGATAAATATCAATTACTTTAGAGAATATAAATAAGACTCTGATTGAAACATTAAACTTTGTTAATAAAGACACAAATATATAATTAGGAATACGTAATTAAATAGACACAGTCAGAACTGTAAATCACACCTTTCAATCCTGAAAAACTCGGAGTAGCAGTTAAACCTTGATTTATGAGCAGATATTAAGTACGCATCAAATTAGCTGATGGCGCTGCCAACACATACACGCTGTCTGTCATCATCATCTTCGTCAATGTCAAATTTTCTTTCGTTTTACGGTGAAGCACGCGTCTTTGACTAAGGAAGTGTTGAAGTTTGTGTGGAGAGAAGACTAAAACTCGAAAGAAAATTCTAGAATAACAAAAGTAGCCTAGTAACACTTTCCTTACCAAATCTACAAATATATTCATTGACACTCATGAATTTCCTGTGATCTTTGACTTCTTGTCTTAAAGGACAGAAACAAAGCGACAGGAGACATACTGAAGAGCCTTGAATAGCTGCTAATTGACGAGAAACTAGGAACTAGCTTATTATTGCGCTTATTATGCTTGAAAATCCATTTGGTAAATTATTTTACCGTTAAACCAAAAAAATCGATTTTCTCTCAAATCAATCCTTTTAATTGTAACAGATGTATATGAATAATTAAATAAATGTGATAATAAGATATTTGCTATTTAAATTGCTTTAATTAAAAAAAATATTTATACAATATAATTATATAACTGCGACAAACGAGGAAATAACTGTTATTGGAACAAACTTCTATACAAATCTGAAAATTAGATTAAGTAATTAAAAATTAAAAATTGCAATATATTACAAATTTATTTTTTAATCCAAGTTGATTCTAAACTTATGAGTATTTTTTGTTCCATTTTACGTACGCCTATTTATGCGTTTTAAATAACAGCTATACTTCGTTAACATAATATTTGGCATAATATATATATATTCACACTTGTCAACATTTTATCATTAAATTTCAATTCTTTTACTAATCATATATTCATGCAAGTACATTCGTATTCACCGGACATTACGACACGTAATAGCCGACAAAGAATCCTGTTTATTTTCGATTGATTGCGTGCTTGAAATTTTTGAAACGCCCATACTCCTCAAAACTGGCCAATCGTCAAACAAAATATTCGAACGAAGCGTCAATAGGCTCTGCCCTTGTCGTCTGATTTGCCATCATTTACGATGTGACGCTAAAATTCTCGTGAATTGGCCCTAATTATTCAGTGCACGATTGAATCGTAAAAATAATAAAATCTCTTTATATTTAATTTTAATCAAATGCAAATAATTTTAGAAAAAGACTGTTTTCTTCATTTTTAAAAGCCAATTTTATTTCAATCAAATACTTACTTACCCTTTATAAGAGATGAAAAATCTATGTCTATGTTCTATGTAATACAAATTAAAAAGAGTCATCACCATTATTAATCAAGAAATTAATAAGCGACAGTTTCTTGGAGGTGCACAAATACTTCTAATAAAGTTACTCAAGGCTACAATCTTGTTCTATTGCAGCCGTCTAAGCAGCGTATCTAACGCGAATTAAAAGTGCATTTATTTGTTTGGGATTCTCTTCTTTTTTCAAGCTCGCTAACTAAGTTTTTTTTAAATTCAAATAATCTTTCTAGGAATCCCCAAGGCTCGTTCATTACAGTACACGATATTTAAATAATGTCTTATAAAAATGACTTGTAGTAAATTGATCATATAATCGTGCAGCATCATCTTGCAAATAAATTACTTTGTGCACCCCGATAAATGTTATACCATTTAACAGTTTAAAATCTTAATTTGATTATCATGGCACATATGGCACTTCAAAGTAAGTATAGCATACAGTTCTAATAATATAAACAATTATAGCACTTATCAAAATAATATTATTTTTCTTATAGTTTTTAATGTTTGAAATCTGAGAACTGCACTGTTCATTGGAAAATTTATTAGTTCAAGCAATGGACGAGGTACTGCGAATGTTTTGGAAATACTAATTATAAAAACGGTTATACGGTGTCACTGAGATGATTCTAATGGGTACGTTGAATAACACTTACGAGAATAATGCACACGAAAAATGTTGTCATATTAGTTTTATACCATTGCGCCATTATTGTCATCATGCCAACCCAGAGAACGGAAGCATAAATGTTTGTCTTGATGGCTGCTATGAGTACTTGTGACTTCACAATTGCATTTGCGATTATCAAATATAAAAAGTTAATCGCGTAGTACACGGAATCGCAATTATCAATATAAGAATGTCGGTAAAAGCAAACTAACTGGCACAAAAATAGATAAAAATATAAAAAATTTTTCCAATTTTTACAATCAATTTAACAAAATCAAAATAAAAGACTGCTGAAGACTTTTTGAATAAAAAAGATTAAAGTTAAACTAATTTCTTTCCTTTCTGTTAATCATAAATTTTCTAGAAAAGCAATACAGAGAGACATACACAAAAAATTTGTCGATAATATATATAATAACATATATAAATCCAAATTATATCTATAATATCCATTTCAACGTATAACAAGGTATAGACTGATTTAGACTTCAAAAAATTTACACGACAATTTAGAATTTAGGAATTCAATTTAAGAATTTACTTATAGGAAATTTTTGAAGAACAAAATTTTATAACGCTGCCTGAGCAAAATCATTATCGTTAAAAGCAAATTATTTTTTAGATTTAATGATATCGATTAATTTTAGTTTCTTGTACACCAAGCACTTACACATATTAGATATGTATAGGCATCTATCATAGTATTTACTATCACAGATGTAGTAGTGCATTTCTCGTAGTCGACACGCACAGCTTCCAAATCGCGTGACATCAGTTACGCCATATTCTGAATAACATGACTTTCACAGTTAATTGCGGTTTGCTACATTGGCAAAGTGCTAATGATCACTGGTAGCACCTGTACTACCGCCGATCATTACACCCAAATACCTCGGATCACTTTTGACAAGCGCCGAGCCGAGAGAAAGATTGCATGATTCGCAAACATAAGGAATATATGTATGGTCTATCAACGTGCATCGGTGCTCAATGTGAACAGCCCTTAGCTATACTCTCACACTATCATCGTGTCGAGATACTCGCGTATAGATTACGTAGTCTAGAATCGGGCAGCTATGAAGCTGGGCGGTGTAGCCGGAAGTCTTCGTCATAAGCACGAAGAATAAGCAATTACAACCGAAGAAATTATTATTGTCCCAAACTCACGATAAACTACTAAGAAAAGATATAGTATTTTTTAAACAGATTTAACAGATTCTTAGACACGGCGTGATTCGGATCTGAAATTCTTGAAGTTCAAAAGTTTCAGCTCTTAAAAGCCAAAATATAATCCAAAAATGATAACTTCGTTGACTATGACTGGCACATTTATTAAAAATGTCGACACGAAGTTTCGAGCCAAATTCGGCTCCTTCTCAAGTGTATAAATAATTATTCTTACAAAGGCATTCCTTATATAGTCACAACATTGTGCCTGCAAGTCCAATCTAAAAGACTAAAAAACGAAATTGTCGCTGTAGTAAAATTGTGGAAGATCGAGACCAAAAAAAATATTTCAAAAACTTACATGCTCTGTGCGTTAACGAAGGTGTGAATTAACATGGTCGTTATAAAATAAAATATATGGTACATCGATTGTGTTCGGAAGCACGTCTCGGTTACGGACATACAACACAATAAGCAATATCATGCAAACAAAAATAAAATAGAGGTTGATCACGTGGTCCCTGTCAGTCTGTCATATATTGCTGTCGTATTCTCCGTGTCTTTTTGTAGGTTAATCGCCTGATTGTATTTTTTGATGAAAAACATCTCAACGATCTCTTTCTTTTTGAGGTGTTTTTCTTTGTGTAGAATTTTTGTCTCTCTTGCCAATTAAACTCATGATTCAACTCAAGCCAAAATATAATATAATAATATTAGGTTCCTAAGAGTACAATTACTCCATCATTTTTTTTCTATTTATTTCTACATTTGGCTCATTAACATTCAAAATATCAGACATAATTATTAAAACTCTCAAATAAAAAGACTAATTCTATATCACACAGATACACAGATACTATAAATTATTTCGTGCAACAGATGAATGTACGATCTAGTCACGTCATTCCATCACGTTAATCCATCTGGCATAACGGCCATTGTATTCAGCATTTCCCACACAAAAGAATCGAGTTGTCGATCTTTTACTGATGAAACATGCAAAAAGGGCAAATAAACATCCTTCTCGTGGGATCAATGTCGTATTGCGTCGGTAGAGTAGTGAAAATTACTCTTCGAAGCTGCATCAGAATGTTATCTCGATCGAGAGAATGCTGGCGCCAAGTCACCGCCTTTGTATGTCCTTTTTCTCTTTCATCACCGCGTCTCTCGCCGTCCAAACCGAAGGCGCGCGGCCTTTTCCACGACGCGATGCGGTGACTGCGTCGTTGTCGTCGTTGTTGTCGTTCGAATGTCACAACGACACGCATTCGTCGCATATAATTGCTCGCACTACGCATTGTTTCGTTTTTCTTCTTCCTATCCCTCGCGCTTTTCTGTCATCGTGGTCGCAGTTGGAGAACGCCTGTCGGTCCGTGATATTTTCGTATCGCCTATTTATAACGCAAGAAGACTGCCAGTGTATCCTGGTGCTCGTAGATGTCGAAGTTCGGGTCAGAGGACACACCCCGAAGAATGTCGGCAGGGGAAAAAGAAGAAATATTGTGTGAGATACACGTTTGGCGTGTGGTCTCGATTATAGTAACCTCGTTTCGTCGGTACGATTTAAATCGCGACAAGCAGCGCGCCAATATTTCGCGCTAATGATGTCGAAAGTAGAAGCAAGGTGACTATAATGCGATATACCACCAGATTTATCCGTGGTACGCGTATAATTAAAGAGACACGCGGGAAGAAGAATGTTTGCGAGCCGGAAGATTCCCGGAGTCTCCGTCTCGCTCTCCCGGGGCCGGGCGTTCGAAAGATTCCTAACAAACCTGTTTCGCCGTACAAACGTTAACGACTTTGTGGAGAATTTACGATTATGTAGGAAAGCGTGCCGTGTGCGGCTTTTCGGGACCGCACTACCGCAGCCCCGGGAAACTGGCTACTGTCGTTTGTCGAAGCCGCTTATTACTTGTTTCGCCAACGCGGCTCTAGGAATAGCCTTAATGGTATAGCATGTATGCGCGTGAAGAATCTCGATATTTTATGGCGGCGATTATCGTTTAGCCTGTCCGTCGCGGCCAAATCGCACTACCGCGGAGCGTCGCCTCTTATTTTCATCATTAGGCTGTGACTAATCTACCATATTACCGTGACGAGACGCGCCCGAAAGGCGTTTTACCGAGAACCTCGCGCCCTCGCCAGACTCTCCAAAAGTTCACGTTACATGTGTAACGGCTGGGATGTGAGAAAAGTCATAACGTTGCCGCATGCGTTTCCATACAGCTGAAAACGCAATCGAATTTAGGCTCTGACGAAAATAGCCGAATTCAATTTTCGTATCTTTTATTTTAACACGAAAGCATGATGTAATAAACTGTATTATTGTTATATAAAAATTTAAGGAATTAATGATACCCCAGACAGCACCATGTCCAAAATCGGGACATAAGACGTCTTAAAGACGACTTTTAAACATTATTTTGTAAAACGTCTAAAAGATGTCTTATGTCCCGATACGTGCTGTCTGAGACATTTCACAAAATCTTGTATATGTGTGAGTTTCTCTACTATAAGGTATAAATTTGATTTACAACTTTCTATGCATTAGCCTTTCATATAAGACGCATATAGAAATAGATTGTGTTATAATCATATTGATATTACAAAGAGAAGTCATTACTCTTGAAAGCGAGAAAACGCGATATGCAAAACGCCTTTAAGAGTTTTAGCTCTTTTACGGTCCGATTACTGAGAGTGACTCACCGTCTCAAAATACAACCATAAAACAATTCTTTCCGGATACAAATGATAGGCTACTTCCCACCGTTTACATTCGTTGGTTAATCCTGCTAAGACGTAGGCGTGCACATTTGTTCTTCGCGGCTTTGTCTCGTGACATGATAATGGATACTTGAATAAACCTGAGTATGCATAATGGCTTACGACATTAGAAAAATCAGCAAAAATTGGGAGACACTGTGAGAAACTTTGGGACTTCAAAAACGATTATGTATTCGCGAGGAAAGAACTTTTTTCACAACGAGAGGAGATGCAGACGAGAACATATTAAGTGTTAGACGAACGAACGTATACTGACGTTCCATTTAGTCTGAATTTTGGGAAACCCAAAGAAGATAAAAAAAAAGAGAGCAGAACGCGGATAATTTAGTAGGTGCCAGGTAGAATAATGAGTTTGCGAAGTTCTTTAAATCACCAACGCGTATCTTCAATTCATCACGGAAACGAGGATCTTTATCACGGGGAAGAACGTAAACATCACGAGACATCTTAGCACACGGAGACCGATCACAGGGGCCAATCTCTATTAATTTCACCGTACTCCTCCACAACTCGCTGTCCAATTTGTACAACGATAATTGCTATAATTATCAAAAGTTATTTTCTCGTGTGACAACGTGATATTAATTGTCCTCTACAATCTCTACATGCTTTCTTTCAGCATCGTTTCAGCAAATTTAAACTTGCAGTTTGATTTAGTGTTGTCAAAATACTGGATAAACAAATTGTTACATCATATAAAATTATTGCATTTTGCAAAAGAAAATTCGCTTCTCAAAACTAATTTCGCGCGTAACGCAAGTTCGTGGAGGCAGAAAAAAGCATTGCCGATAACGAGGTACATGCCTTCTGGTTTCAATCAACGGCCAGGGCGAGTCGCGAAATGTCCGTCAACGCTGCTCGTCGCCAGGGTCGTGTGCGAGCAAAAAATGATTTGTCTGCTCGTTTACGTCACTCATCCTTCTCCAACATTCGTGCAATAAACGGATATCGAAGACGAGGAGAGCCGCGGGAGAACGAACACGATCGTTGGTTTATTATCTTATTATATTTCGCACGATAGCTATGCGTGTGTATGCACGTGTGTGTAAAATAGTGTACATATACTACATATATATACGTTTGTATGTGATATGTGCTGCCGCGATTGCAGCCGCATGGTGAGGCTAATTGCAAACCAGCCGTTGTACAGAGAACGCAGCGGGGGAACAGAATCTCTTCTGGAGCTACGGGATGTGGGATATTTCTGATCTATCAGTCAAGCAATCAGTTCGCGCTCGCTCTGGTAGAAAATACAAAATAGCGTTGAAAGCCGGTAAGTAGCAGGATGTGGAGATGATGTCGAAATTGCTCAGATACGACATTCATTTTGCTACATCAGACTGTTCGGGACAGCTACCAAGGAATTAATAAGTGTCTCTAGCAAGATGCCTCTGCCAGCGATATAATTACGTTCTGATTAAAGCAAGATATGCGCAATAATGCGGATGATTGGTGGCTACCTGAAACCAAGCTGATGTTCCCGCAATTAAAATTTTCTTGGCCGACGCTATCGATCGCACGACATTCAATTTTCAATCTCGTTAATAGAAAGTAATCGATATATTGTATTCGATAGATATTTTTTGTACATTGACGAGATTGCTAATCACACGTTATTCAATAGTTTATACTACTGCGCTAACGTGTATCATTAACTTATCATTAATATATTGTTAAATACCATCAATTATTATCGACTTACAGCGATGTTGAGAGGAATATCCTCTTCATTTGCGCAGAATCATACGCTTCTTTCCCACGTGAGAGATTCTCCGAAATTTAGTTTAATATTCAAACGCAGCGACAAAATGATGAAGAGAGAAAGAGAGAGAGAAAACGCAGTGACGTTACCAAAATTAACCTTGAGACGGTGCCAAAATAATTATTTCTCCTTTTCTCTATGCGCGCAGTCGTGCTCGTGTCTCAAACTTGTCTATTCTTTTCGGAGAAATCATATTCCATATCATACCTATCAATCTGACACATTCCACGATGGCAATCACACACGTCCAAGGTCGCCCAAGGATAAACGCCTGAGCGAGGAGGCGCGTTACACTTCCGAAAAATGTAAATCAACAACAAGCTCGTATCTACATAATTGTAAGATAGTTTCCTCGAGAAGTAATCTGACTTGTTGAAATTCAAGCCATCTAAACGCAGTATTGCGCGCGAGCGAAAGTAAAACACATGTTGAGCCAATCAACTGAAACCGGCTCGATACCGAGCAACATTTCTGTACTTTAACGGCTATTGAAAAGCGTGCCTTGTCTATTTTCTCACTTCTTTGAAGAGTGCCGTAATGGCCGGCCTGTCTCTCCCAGTTGACATTCTAATGCAGCGCAGATAAATTGGATTGGCATCTCAGATAGTTGGGATTGGCCGGGCTCCAGCGTCGAATGCCTTGATTAATATACCGGTAATTAGTTACCGCTGCAACCGCGAGTTACAGATATTATTATGCTAATTACGTCGGCGACGTTGAGTAATAGGTTGCACGTGAAGCAACGGACAAGAAGCGAGCGGCCCACGTTCTCGCCATTTGTGGTACCACTGTTCCATCGAACCTTTGGAAGCGAACAGGCGACCTTGAAAAATATCGAACGTATGTACAAAAGTGAAAGGATCCGCCGATCGGTTTTTTTTTTTCCACGAGCTCCTTATATGCAAATTGCAGTATTTGCTGAGGAATGTCGGGTATACGTTTGTTTAATAAAATTACATGTGCGATCGTTGATGAATGGTGTGAGAGATATTACCGCGACAAAGCTTATTCTAAACGCTTTTATTACCCCGCCGCTGTCGGTAAACCATTAACTATTAATAATCTATTTGCGTCATTGTTCGTAAATTATACAATAAGACGTTCCTTGTTATTTTGATCCCCATACCAGGATACACCTTGCTATGAAATGACGATTCTTAAACATAACAGTACACCTTTAAAGTGCACATCGATCGTTAACTTCGGCAACATTTATTGAAGCTAAAGCTATTAAGTCACAGATATGTGCAAACGTAAAGGTAAATAGGCATAAAAGAAAGTAATTTCTTAACGATTAGAGCACTCGTACTTGCTCGCGGTATATGTAAAATTTTAATTAAATAGTTATATCACTAAAAGTTATGATTATTATATATGCATCTTCTATTAGGCAACAATATTATTACACGTGTTTTATGAGAAAATGTAACTCCGTTTGCGCTCATCCGTTACTCTAGGTAAAACGCACTGACAGACATACATATCATTGTATATAGGCATAGATAACGTATGCATATTTCAATAATATTCCCCTAGCAGCAGCTGTTGTGTGAGAAAGGAGTACGCTCTCGGGGCAGAAAAGAAGTTCGAAACAATTATCCAGACCAGACCTGACGGACGGAGAACGATGTTCAGCGTTCAGCCGTAAGCTGAAGCACGAAGCGCGGGGTCTTAGGAGGGAGGCAAAGAGGGCGAAGGCACGGCAACAAAAATGATTCGGCTCCGAGTCCGACCGGAGGCTTGAACTTCTTACATGAGTTCCCGCCAGTATTTACGATCGTGTCGACGAGACGCTCGTTGAGCGGAGATCCGCGCCGATTCGAGAACAAGAGATCCACGGATTCGGCGAAGCGGGCGAGCGGCCAACGGCAATGCGGGGAGAAACGATCAATGCGATCAAAGAGCGATCGTGTGTGCGCGGGAGCCGCGCACCAAAATTCTCTCTCGATCGTAACCGCAGAATCGAATCCCGTCGCGACATCAGCTGCCAATCTTCGACCGCATTTGTTCACTTCTTTTACGTTCGGTCGGCACATACGCTCCATTCATGATCGAATTTCATGATCGTTACAAATGTCGCACAAGTATCATATAATTAATGCACGAAAAATAGATAAAAGGTGTCTTAGATATTGGTGCACTGATATTCACATAGTAATTAATATAATCGTTACGATTACATTGTGAAAAATAAGTAATAAACGTAACTAATAAAAATAAATAATAAAATTTAATAACGAACGTTTTTGCAATATTAATATAGCTGCTTGTTGATTAATATTTTGATTAATATATAAAACATTGGAATGGAATAATTCTGGAATAAAATAAAAATGACGAAAAATCTCGTTCATAATTCATAATTACTTAAAATGAATATTTCACAAGATACAACATACGAAGAAAATCTAAACTTTGAAATAATCCTCGTATTTTCTGGATTATGTTATGTAGTATAAAAACATTTATAGCGCAATTAATATACGAAAAATATATGTAATAGTGTTATTTTTTGCATATTATACACTCCGTTTTTATGCGATTACGTCATCATGTAACCAGATTTTTTTTATATTTTACACGACAAAAGGGGATCGGATATAAGTCGAACCCATTTACAACGAAATTGATCCCATAAGTTTTTATAGTGGTAATTGACTTTTAATCGGTTCCAATAAGCGGCTATGAAAGTACGTTCCGCGAGAATGAAGCGATAAAGTGGGCCGGCACCCATTCCAGATCAACATCTTCGTCATTACCGTCATCGCCCTTACCACTGCTGACCATCATCATTATCATTATTTTCCTCATTATCCTCATCATCATCATCGTTATCAATTGATGCATTATCTGCTGCTGTGGGGTATCTTTTCTTGTCAATCCGATAAATCGCAATCCAATAATTAAGTGACATGATCAAAAAGTAATGCAGCATCAGTTTTTATAATGATAAAATATTCCAACTTTTATAGTATCTCTTGCAAGGATAAATCTGCAGTTTTAAAGGAAAATTTCAAATATCACGGGTAACCTCTTAGCTTTTGTTTCAATATAAAATATAATCAAAGCAATTCAATTTTTAGCTCACATCATGAACAATAGAATTGAAATAATAGAAACGAAGAAAGACATTAAAATTTTCATTATTATACATATTCATATTAAAGCGCAAATATGTGAATATAAAATATTGTAATGGAATAATGGAATGTATAAAACATTTTTTCGTATAAAAGACAGAGGTTTAATAAAAATATACCTACATCAGATCTGATTCTAGTTCCTGGAAACGATCAAAGCTAATTAGATCTACATTTTTCAGATAGATATCTTTAATCTCTTTCGCCTGATCTCTTTGCGAATCAATCGTTTTCTGACGTCATTGAGTCAACAGAAGAAAAAGGAAATCGACGGATATACGCGTAGATATCCCAGATCTTTAAGCTCATGTTCCGGGAGTATGGAAGACGTTGGAGATGCCATGGTTCTCTCAACAATCAGAAACCTGTTTCCAGAGTGAAACCTCTCCGGCTGGAACCTCTTTACTGTTCGTTCCTTCTTTTCTTCCTCGTCGTCTTCCTTTTCCTCTCGCTTTCGCCCTTCGTTCCACCCCCTTCTCCAGACGAGGTTAGATGAGGATCGCCCCGCGTTCATCAATCATCCATTGAAACGTAACCCGTGGCGTTCTATAATTAACGACCTCGCTACAAACTTCGAAGAGGTCCCACGCCCAAACGAAACCTGGCCCGCTGAATGTATCCTCCACTTTGAGATACGTGCCAGATTGACGCGAAACCGAAGACCAGATTCTCTTACTTCGATCTTTTTTATCTGTTACGAACGCTTCGTCGTGGTACATTTACTTACGCATGCACTTTGATTTCCCAAGTTTCGATGCAAATATCAAAGGATCGTCGACGATACGTTTATTGCTCAAAGAGTGATGCGGAACCTTGAAAATCGACGCTATTTATAAGTGTTAAACAATTCCAACAATAACAAAAGCGTGACGAGTTACGAAACGTATTTTCGTCCGAGCATAACGTATACATCACGCAATAAAATAAAGCTACGTTTCAAAATTGTGTCGCGCTTCTTGGGATATAAAGATTATTGCATTATATATCCTAAAAAAATTACGCAATTTATAAAATCTGATTAAAAAATTTATAATGAGATGTAGATAATATGTACTGCGTTCTCAAATTATCTGTCTCTCCCAACTCATGTGTCATTGAGCATATCCGCATCAGCGCGATTCACTACCACTGGTTACATTATGCAAATAATATTTCATCAGCTGTACGCAAGTAAAATTGCCATTTATAATAGCCGTTTCGCGTAGAAATCTGCCGATGCTAACGTAACGCGTGTCTCATACATTTTCGCAGATAGAGAATATATTGGCCATGATAAACTTTATCGGAGCTGCTGGTGGTTTAATACTTATCTACTCGGGCTTGGCAAACTGCTATTCATAGCAGATGAATTAAAATGTTTCTCGATTGGACGAATTATGTGAAAAAGGTTTCCCGAGATCAGATTCAACTCGGATACAAACACGCTGTCAATAACTTAAAGCCAGCTTCGTGTGATTGGCTAACCGAAACGCTAATTTGAAGCAATCGCCGTAATGTTAAAAGTAGTAAAATTTGTGACTGAAGGGGCACGCGGTTGGAGATGCATGGCGCCATGTCGGAATGTGAATTTACAGTAAGTAGTAAAGGAGATTGAATCCTACTCTTTAGATTGCGCAGCAATGTCGCTCCTGTGCTCGAGATGCTGCAAAGAAATTAAAGAGAAGGGTTATAAGCGGATTATATAGTTAGCGTACAGATGTGCAATGCTTGACCGAATTGGAAGGTGAACCGCGAGACCGAAATGTGTGGTAAAATAGCATGTAGCAACTGAATTTTTCAAATATAATAAAGTCAAAATGACTATAATCATTTTAAATATGAGAAATGGGCATGACACAAGTTTCATGCATTAGAATGAAGCAATAGTGCAAATTAGAATGTTTTTTAAATGTAATATATATGTAGAGAGCTTTTCTTAATTGCGCGCTCTATGTATTTCAAACAGATCATATTTAATTGTATGATTGACTGCGCACATGAATTAAAAGAATTTTAATAGGACTCACGAGACTTGAAATCAGCCTGTCGAATTACCAAATCGCCGCGGCGAGGCTGATTAACGATCGTGGACTCATTCCGGATTTGCCAGACTTAATCGTATTAAGTCTGGCGTTGGGAAATCTACAATAACAAATTGACCACGAGGTTTATGCACTTTCACCAATGGCAATGCGCTCTCCAATCCTCTTCGCGGCCCTTTTCCTATAATCCGTTAATCATTATCATCGTACATGGAACTGCGAGACAAGAGGCGGGATATATTATGAAACCGGTAACCGGGTAATTTCATGAAAACTGGTCGGACGGGTTAAAAACCGGCCCGGTTGACGATCTCGGACTAAACAGGCGCCAAACTGGATTGGACTTGTTACTCTCTCAGAAAACGAAATCTCATCGACGGTGAATTAAAAATTTCTTAGTGGTAGTCGGACCTAGAGCGCAAAGACATTTATTTTTTATCTTTGTTAAGTCAAATAATGTCCTAAAAAAGCTGTAACATTGTTGTTGATAAATAGCGAGTTATTTTCATTGATGATATGAAATAATAACTACAGACTACTAGCTCAAACAAAAAAAGTCTTTATCGCTTTAATTTATAGCTATAAAACTTATAAATTTATAGCTATAAGTAAAATGTAAATATATAATACTATTCAAATTTACGTTTATTGAAATAATTTCATAAAAATTTTTGCATATATATATATTATAAACAAAGAAAAAAAACAGTGATAGTAAAAAGACAATTCCTTTTAGGTATAAAGGGGTCGTAAAAATCGAGCGGATGGATAAACGCGTGGCATTGTGTTCGCTTCATCGACTGACCGATATTTGCCCAGAGTCACTCTGAAAGTATGGATTAACGATCCGTAGGGTGGACCGAAGGGTAGACCAGAAGAGATTACTAAAGCGAAGGCTAAGCGTGATGCAGGTGGTCGAAGGGGAACCGCTGGAAAGAAAGGACAGAGATGATGATTCCACTTCAGAAATGGACGAAAGCCTCCAACGGTATAACAGTGGTGAGTTAAGAGGGCCAGAAAGCATCGACTGTTCTGCTTGAGACCGCCGTTATATCTGAAAGCGGGAGTACATTCTAATTCGAACGGTTTAGATATGAATCTATAGGGTGTTCTTGCTGCGATTTATATTTAGTTGCAGACATTATTCTGGCATTATAATGCACTCCTAGATTCGTATACCTAATATTCGTCATCTTCCTTAATTGTATAATTAAAAAGTTTATACTGTCTATACACGTAATTATATACTTAAAAAATGTAGGCACATTGTTTGGCTTTTAATTTATTTCAACTTTTACTTTATTTTATTCTCAAGAACAGAGATGTATCTCTACTTACAACAACTTTTTACAAATAATAATTACACAAAAAATGAAAAAGATATTTTCAATATTGGTTACAGTAATTAAAGTAATTAAGATAACAATTGTAGTAAGCGCTAAACTATCGTAGAACAATATTGATAATAATAACAACTTACATTTGAATGCGTTACTAAAAAATTGTGAATGAATGTCACAGAATAAAGTAAAACACCCGATATGTCATGAGGATAAAAGCATCAAAGAAAATCAAAGCCTGCAGGTATTACGCCATAAATCGGCTATGAGATGTTTGAAGGAACGATTGTCTCGGATCGATTCTTCTTCAGGGCTTCGAGTGTCGAAATGAAACTCTTGATGTCTGATCGATTCTACCATGAAGCATCAGCTCGTCGTTCCTTTCAAACTACTCCACAATAGTATAATAGAAGCTATTCATGTTGAAAAGTCCGTTTGCGATTCTTATATTCTTAAATCCTTAATTTTACCTTAAGTCTTGCCTCTCTCGAATTTGAATACTTTGTACGTACTCGATTACTTTTTTTGTCAATTTTTCCTATTTTTTACGTGTACTAGACAATAATCATCATAGCTAATGTTAATAATTTATAAAGTATAGAAAAAACATATTTTTCATTTTTGTTTAACAGACAAAAGAAGTGAAAATTATATTTTGTTACAAAAATTAAAATAGTAGATTGAATAGATAATAAATTACCGGATAATATTATTAAAATAAAAACAAAAACAGAATTATATTTTTTCTAAAATATCTTATGGTATTCCAGTTGACACTGAAGAAGAAGATCCATCATCATATAGCAGAGTAATTAATAAAATAAAAATGTTCTACACATCGTACCGGAGAAACAACATTTACGCAAGAAATTAAAGAATGAACACAATAAAAGAACAAGTAGAAGTAGATGGCTGCAGATAGACAATTAAGATTGACAGAGACATGCATGCGCAAAGACAGAGGTATTTCGATGTCAGTCCTCTTCACTCTCTATCATTTATCTCATACTTTTTTGAAAGCAAGACGCTATTGTCATAAAAAAAATCGTAATTGCTTTATATCACACAGCAGTAGAGATAGAAAACAATTCTGGTCCGGTTTGAAGGAATGACAGGAACGCGTGGTATTGCATAGTATTTGACATTATCCGTAACTCTATCGCCTCTTTAACTAAGTTGATGTCATTACATTCATATGTCAAATAGCTATCCTTTTTTTTTATAACCAAGTGTATTTTCCGATAGACCTTTAGTCCCGCAATGAAAAAAGGTTTTAGTTATAATAACCAAAACCTTTTTTCAGTGCGACGGTAAAGGTTCGTAATATAAAAACATTACAATAAAAGAATATCTTTTATTTTTTATAATTTTTTCATTATATGCGCAAATCGTACACGAATCGTGTGTGAATAAATCCAAATATAGAGGTGGAACAACGGCTGGACAATTATATACGAAAAATAGACATATTAATCAAGGCATTATTTGTTATACAATAATACCGAACCATATACGTGCATAAATATCAGAAATAACAAACGGCAATGAAACGTAGATAAAATTAACAAGCATGAATATCTATCGTTCCGATTTCGTTTCATTTTATACGCGCTGCAAATGAATAATGCGAGCCGTGAAAATTGTCAATGGGTAACGTGGCTTACAAATCCTCTTAAAATGCATTATATAAATCGAAATCCATTTTTCAGGCAAAACATATTTTTCGAGCGCGGCTATTCAAAGCGATTCTCTGAGCCATTTATGCATACATTCGCCGATCGCAAATAACCGCGGCGCCGTGTACCCGCCAATATCCCCCTCACATCGAACACGATAAACAGGTAGACAGGGTTGTAGGAAAAGAGTAGAGAAGAAAAGGGAGAAAACGATCCAATAGTCACGACCCTTCCCGATCGATTAATATCACTGCAATAAACGTCATTGCATATCGAAAAGGGGTGGTTCGCCCCACGGCAAACGCGATTCTCGTGTCGAAAAATATATACCTCTCTATTTTACAAAACACGCAATAGCACACGTAACCCTTTAGTCACGCGGCTCCGACTGCTTTCTTCTTTTGTGACGCGAAAAAAGCCAACCGATGGAGGATCCAACTGTTACTTGTCACACGTGATCAAATCAGCGAATAAAATAAATCGACTTTTTACGTATCTATATCTATAACAAAACTGAACTATCACGAAAATAAGAAATTGAATCAGATAAAAGATTTCAATTTCATGAAATTTAATGGTTGCGCAGGTAGTTCTTACATTTATTGCCGGTATATAAATACTTCGATTATCAATCTCACAATTGCATCGGCTTGGACAATCGTTATGAAAAAAAGAATCTGGTTGTGTTAATAGGAATTCTGGTAGATTCAACCAGAAGTCTGTTGGAAAATGAACGAATCAGAATTTCCAATTAATTAATGCAACCAGAATTCCAATTAATGCAACTAGAATTCTAATTAATTCAACCAGATTCTGGTAGATTCAACCAGAATATCTGGTGGAAAATGAACGAACCAGAATTTTTTTTCAGTGATACGAAATCTCTCTAAGTTCCTAACATTCTTGAGTCTTTAATATTTCGATCATTAGCAGCGATCTTCTTCAAGGACATGGGGGGACTAAAATATATCACCCGCTCTGTTTTCCTGTAATGCGCACATATTAAATGCAAAGGGGCACACAATAGAAACCTTCACGTACGTTGCTCGCGTGGATGTAAAGTACTCCATGGGTATCGATGGCGTATCGATGGATCCCCATTGTGATCAGCCAGGGAGCAACGAAAGGGGGATCTCGGATAGCCTGGCGCGTAGAGCAGGTAACACGTCGCTGAGGTAGGATTGTGCCCCGACAGCGATTGATACGATTCGAGTCGAAATCTCGCGGTCCATTGTCGGTTTGCTTTTTGCCGCCTCTTATATGCGCGACTTCGATTGTGTACCACCGGCTGCATTCATCCACGAGTGGAAAGGCGATTTCTCATCCGCGTAACGGGGTAACGGCGGAGTACAATGCGGCCGGCGAAATAATAAAGGGCGCACCGCGGTAGGAAGGAAAACGGTGAAGAAGGAAAGCTCTCTCCGACGAATATATAAATCAGCGAGAACGCATTTTGCGTGCACGCGCCTCGCGTGTGACTCTTGTTAAACGCCGAAGCCGCGAGGATGTTCGCATCTTGAAAAAAATTGAATTTTTTCATTACTAGCATGGATTGCAATAATGCAATTAATACACTTCAATGCATAAATCGATAGTGAGGGATCGGAGGTCCTGTTTGGATCATAACTCAAACTTTTACTTTTCTTTCATTAACGTACGTAAAAGTACGTGAGAGGGAAATTGCAAAATCGATCGATAATTTCACATCACAACGCTTCTAAAAATGTCGAAAACCGAAAAATGCTCCAGGATATGTATAAACCATGCAATGATATGCTTGATTACTCTCTACTTTCGCCATGTAAACAGTAAGATTGATGTTATTAAAACCTGCGACGTATTAAATTTTCCTTTGGATCATTACGAATTAACTTCACAATTTCGACATAAATAACGCTCTATTCATCCGGAATGTAAAAACGTTGCACGATCAATAATGACGTTTTGAAATCGATCAAATTAACGTGTTTTACTGCTTATATAGCACAGTAATTTGTATCGTACTAAATTAAAAGCTGACGTTAATAACGATGTACGATTGCAATATTTCAAATTTTTTGGAATAAGCGAATGGCTTCAGCAGTAAAATGGTGCCAGAGTTGAATATTTTACATTATTGAACATCCTATAGACGTTATTATTAACAGCTGATAACGGCATTTCGACATTATTCAAATCGACATCTTCGCTGCCTGCTAGTTTGGCGAATTAGAAAGTGGTATTAATGGTGCCGTTTGACCGCGAGACATAGCTACTTAATCTCTCAAAGGATTTACGGAGTCATGCAGTTAAATACGTAACAGGAGGACAAGTAAACTACGGACGTTTTCTATGATCAATAGTGACACATATCACGGAAAACTTACATTATATTATATATATTCTATTACATTATGTGTATATATGCTCTGTGTTGAAAATAAAATATATTCTTCCGATTTATATAAAAATTGATTATGCGAATATATCAGAATTTCAGAATATCGCGCGTATAGTCTAGCTATAGATATATGTAATTCTCATTTCGAAAATGAGTCTCTACTATAGTATCTAATTCTTTTATGAGCTTCGTCACCATCAAGTAAATTATCATTTAATTACATTAACTTCAAATGAATCAATATGGATATGAATGCAAACCTGCAAATTTATGCAATGGAATGCGGAATTCAGTCGTAAAAGAAAAACTAAAATCTAAATGAATTAAGAAGTTAAAAACTAAATTTTTTATCTACCAGCGTATTTAACTATACATGTATCTTTTCATTTAGAAATACTCTCGAAATGACATAATAAAATAACCAGCGTGATTATAATTGTTAGACTAGATTTTACAGCAAGGTAGAATTTCGTGGAGAATTGAGTCGTTATCGAACAGCATGTACGCCTATGTTGGCGTCGGGATGACCCCTGGTGCTCATCATTCTCTCTCCCTCTTTTCCCCTCTCTCTCCCTCTCTTCCTCTCTCCCTCTTCCCCCTCTCTCTCCCTCTCTCCCTCTTCCCCTTCCTTCCCTCTCTCTCTTTCTCTCAGCCTATCGCTGCCTCGCTCTTTGCATCGTCAAACGATCTGTCGATCGAGGCAATTAATGCGGCTAGCTTTGATTATCCCCACTGCTCATGTAGACAGCGACTTCACATAGCCGTGCAAATAAAGCAGTTTATTTATACGCATGCAATTAAGTTGGATACACACCGGACGCATCCGCGTGTCTAGTTAAAACTCAAGTGTATCAAGCGCAGTTACTTATATACATCTGCTAGAAATATAGACTACACTTCGCGATAACATTAACAGTGATGCATACGCCACGCTTGTGCCACTAAGTCAACAAACTATCTGCTTTTTTTTATACTTCTACTTTCTATTCTTATCTTTAAGGAATTTGCAAATAACATAACAATATCTTTATTATATGACCGTTAACATACGCGTTCCTACTCTAATAATTTTATTGTTAATTAATTGTTACATTAGCCACAAGATAGATAATAATTAATTTAATTCACATACGAGTAAAGGTACGAGCTCTGTATAAAGTTCATATTTTAATAAAAAATTATATTACGTAGTGGCTATTTAAAACATCATTTTATAGACATTTTTCACAAATACTATCCATAAGTAAATTTTATTAATATTTCTTGAGTTGTACATTGTTCACCAATTAATTAACTTTATAATTGATTGTTTCAATTGCAGTTTATGCAATTAATACAGTATTCAAAGCAAAAAAACAAAAACCAATATAATAATAATAATTTTTAGCTTTATTTATCGTCCTTTTGCAATTGTCTCTTAACGTTTTACGTGTAATAATGAAATATAATTTTTAATACAACGTCATTGAGTAGCTTTGTTAGCAAAGCTTATTAATGACTGCTCGTATATATAAAAATAGCAAACTACTGTGGAATTCTTATGGCGTAATTATACCTTGTGATGGAACAAGCAAAGATATGAAGCTTTCAATTTTACTTTCGATTTATACGCTATCTAGACAATTGTGCCATAAGAATCGCCTAATGTTTACTCATTAGAGGGATATTGCCAGCTTCTCTCGATAAAATAATCATGATGGCCCGACGCCTAGATCGAGCGTATAGAAACGTTCTTGAACTGTTTCGAGATATTCTAGAAATATCCTCGCCGTTTAATTACCATGCGCGGCGCCGCATATAGCTTCATTAGTAAGTCGTGCGAGCCATAGTTCACGTTCTTATACGAACCACCATCCACCATTCATAGTCACCTTCGTGACTACGCTAATAAGCGCGCACGACGGCGTTGATAATCACCATTACTTACTAATTAACACGCGAGAGCAAGAATTATCTGCTCGAAACGGCAATCTACCAGCGAGATAGCGCATTGAAGCTGTTTCATAGCGTCGAGGAAGATTTCGCGAGCCGAGCGATCGCTAAAATATCGAAGTATGAAATCGCAATAGCGATAAGACTCAAGTTCAATAGTGCTTGACATCTCCTTGCATTTCATGTATATGTATAATGTACGGTATATTATAGCCTTTGAGCTGACGGTACACGGACGCCTAGACCATCATCGTCGAATGTTCAGTAGCATTTATAAATACATAATTACAGTGATTAAAGTTGAAAGGTCCATAGGCGCTGCTGGCACGCTTCAATTAATAACCAAGTGTCAATGATTATTATTCTTACTTGCACGGCGCTTGCATCTCGTATGACCGTATTCGCAATTAAGTATTTGTTGATATTCACGACACAAGTATATATTAATTCGAGAAATTGAAATTATTAAGTAGAGCACTTTAATTAGAATTAATTTTAGGAGATCAAGTAGAAATTAAAGCTTTCATTTATTCCTAATTCGTATTTCCACAAAAAAGCATAGGAAATTAAATAAAAATATCCACAAAAATGATCAAGCATGTCTCGTAATAAACACGTTACCGAAACAGGATAACATAATAATCTTTCACCCTTTTCGACAGTGGTGATGGACAATTATAATGCGGGATAGGGCCAAGCTTTCTCGCTTCAATGACGCCGACTGATATCAAATTTCAAGTCGCGCGAGATCGGCGCGGTCGAAGAAGAACGGCAATCGGGAGGAAGTCGTGCAAAGGCACGCACCGCGCGCGTGTGGTCCATCAATCATGTTGTTCCCGGCGACAGGTGGACACTGGGGTCGATGGAGACCCCCACATAATTGGGAGAATAGTGCCGGTTTGCTGGTCGACCGGGCACACGGTCATTTATCTTGTCGCGATCGAGCGCCTATCGACGGTTCGGCCCGATTCGAGTTAACGCCCGTGAAATCGCGTGTCGCCCGTTTGGGAAAATCAGCCTCGTTCGATCTCTCTCGAGCGCTGTATACAACGCTGGCGCCATGATCGATACCGCGCCGCTGCCTGCGCCGTTTTGGCGTTACGCCGCGCTCCATCGTGTACCTCGTAATTGGAAGCAAATACAGATATCATTGAAATCATCCTGGCGCGCACGAATATTCGTTCAAAATATTTATTTACGGAGTTATCGATTGTTGCTGATGCGCAGCTGCGTGATTGTTTCAAACACAATCTCTCCTTTTCTTTTAAACGTTCACAGTTTTTGACAAGTTTAATGCTTCTCGTAATTTTAAATTTATTATCACAAATCGCTTTTATACATGAGTGTTCTTACACAGAGAAAAAAGCGAATTACGAGGCTTAACTGGCTTCAGTTACATTTTAATGTATCTTTTAATATATTGATAATATGATAAAAACATCAGAACAAATTAATAACAACTACACATGAAAAGTATGTATAATATTACCATTGAAAGCTTTATTCGAATAAGCTATATTACAAATAAAAAATAAATATTTGTTTTTACATTTCATGCAAATTAAATAATAAAACAATTTTAAAGTTTCCCAAAAATAATAAAACAAATCGGCAATAAAATGATTTAAAATCATGGGACGCACTGAGAAACAGACTATACATAATAGTGATTCTCTATAATAGTGATTCTCTAGAAACAAGACTCGTATACTTGTCAAGTAATTCAACACCCAAGATATCCTCTTGTTCTTTACTCCGTCGTATAATCATCTTTTTTCGTTTGTGCTCTTCCGAGCTCGTAGTTCCGATCTTCTTTTACTGTCATCCTCGTCGACGACAAGGCCTCCCCTAGACGGGCATCTAGTGTCTCGCCGATTAAAAAGAATACGTCCCACGCTAAATCCCATGCCTACGGGCACTCCTTCGCACTGGTCTCAAAAATACTCCAGTTCAGTCTGACATATTATGTCACACCGATACACCTTTTTATTCTTGGTTAAATCCTAACTGTTTGCGATGCTTGACGCTTGATATCATGAATATTTTTATCCTTTGTCGTATGAACTCCTTGCACGATTAAAGCAGAATCGCACTTGGTATGGCAAGTGCATCAATTGTATATAAAATATGTATATATTTTTCTCTCTCTAAAAACAATTAAGACTGTCCAATGTTAAAGTTTTTAAAATCAAACCTTTTTGGAATAATCGGGAAATAGAACTTAAAAAAACATGACTTTAAATAAAAAATCTGTTATATACTTGATAATGATAGATCATGATTAGTATCAGTAAATCTCAGGATTGCGGAAAAAACCCGAGAGAGAATTTGCTGAGTTTTAATTGAGCGGCAAGATCGTTCTATGATGCTGTCAAAGGCAACCGGAACAACCGGAACAACTGACAGCTAGATACGATCGTTCCACTAGCTACATTATCCGCATTTGAATCTCAAATCGCTTCTAGGTATCAGAATCGTGAAGGAGAAACGTTGAAAATCTTCGAGTCGACGCTCCAAAGGCTACAACAGACGAAGCGGCATGTCACGACAAATACAGCTACTTTTCTAGATCTTCTCTTCCCGCCGCGTTCCTGCCTCTCTTCTCACAAGATCGTCGCGATCGCAAGGGTATCGAGCACCGCAAGATCGTATCTGAGTGTCCCGATGGCGGTCCCATCGGTGTGGCAACATTCGCCAAGTTTTTCATGCCTCGATCGACTCGAGCCTCCATCGAGAACTTTCGATCTCGAGTGCTTGTCGTATGGATATCTATAAGCATGTTGAATAATTGTTCGTATTGTGCCATGCATTTTGTATGTGCGATAAAAAATAATGCGTAGGAAATAATGTTCTATATGCGTAAGAAATAATATTTTCTAAAAAGAAATTGTCCTTTCGCGGGGATCCGCAATTTACAAATAAACTTAAGTTCAGATGTAGCATGTTTGTATTAGAGATTTATTTGCTGTTCAGATATAGCGATATAAATTACTATTAATTTTAAATTTATTATTATAAATAATATGATTTAATATTATGTGATTTAATTCCCTAATATGCCATAAAAGAAGATAAAGACTAGGCTCATTGAAATTTGAAATCGTCAGGAGTCGCAAGAACAGGTGCCGTGAACAGAAGAGATCTCTCGGCATCTTTGTACGCCGATGACCCTGTCTTTTACATATTCATATCCCATCGTCGAATCTCGATCAGCAATGGCGATAAAGCAATTTAAGCACTAATACAGCCCTCCCGTTACATCGCTGCACCTTCATCCATCGAAGCAATCTTTCTTACCGGTTTTTTAATGGGCTTCCGAGAGTTTTGTTGCGCTGCCGACCGGTACATGAATTGTGACATATAAATTACGAGGGAGAGTATATGTGTGTGTTTTCCCCGTAGATGACTCATTTCCAAAGACTTCTTCTGAAACTCGTTTAAAACCCGGGCGTTCCACGTATCCTCTTCGTTAGAAGATCTGTGTGTTTATCCACGTGTGACTGCGGGTGAAATCTTCAATCGCGGAATAAGATAATGTTTTCTTAAGCCAGAGTGACCGTTGTCCGAAAAGAATTCCGGCCGTAACTTGACGTAACGTAAATACAAAAACTCTATTCTAAAAATGGTTTGGTTGAATACCTATCTATCGAAAAGAAGAAAGTTTCGATTATATTTGTATAGAAATGATATCGGTACATTTTGCAAGTTTCGAGATTTATGGAAAAAACACGATTACTTCATCATCATATAAGTACTGATCATTTTAAAAAGATAGTATACGAATTATTTCAAATCTCTCACAACTTTTTAAAACATTACAGCAATGTTAAAAAACAATTATAAAGATTGTTATATAATTTAGTTAATCTAATCTATTGATCTGTTCCGCTTTTAAAGAAGGCATGTAAGAGACTGAATTATGGCTGCTTTTCTACGATGCTGATTGGTTTTCTCGCTTGGCTCATTTCGTACTGCGAAAGTCACTGTCAACGCAAGACTCGTGTTTTGCCAACTCATAAGTGACAGATTATTATAATTGATTTTATTGAAGTTATCTTGATGCGTGATGTTAAATAAATGTAAAGATTAAATTTGATACATGTTATTAAAAATATATAATAGTCGAGAATAAATGGCGTGCACTTTGTAGTGTCAGTTAATGTTAAATTGTATCAGCTATGAGTTTGTAACGTACTGTCGAGTGTATTAGCTATCAGAAGAAGATTTCGTAGCAATAATCCAGTTTAAAGCGCCGCGATCGTATTGACAACGCGTTCTTTCTTTTTCTTGCTAATAAATCTGCAAGACAAGAACGCAAAATGCGCGGCAATAAGCTCATTTATAAAAAATTTTGTAAGCAAAATAAATAATATTTGGAGAATATAATTTTTAAGTATCTTGGCAGCAACGGTTCATTGTTCTTTATGATATTGATATGCGCGATCACCGCGCTGCGGGGACAATCGCGAAGAAATTTTTTATAAATGGTACAATTTAACGTTAATTTTCTGTAAAGTAAAGATTATAAAGAATAAAGACGCACACGCACAAATAAAATTAAAACATTTATAAATTACGTTAACACTGGGAAAAATTTGGGGCTCACGATTATAGTAATCAAATTATTTGGATTGCTCATAACCCTAATTTTACTAAACGCGGATATTTCTTATAATTAATCCCGCGTAACTAAAAATCGCAATTAGCTATTCTATCGATTTCAAAGATTTTTAAGTTATACTAGTCAATTCTGTCAATTAGTTCTGTCGATATTCAGTTACGCAAAGATAATTTTCACTTAAGGGGCACTAACCAAAATGTTAAGTTGCTTAACTACAAAAAAAATCGGTCAAAATTTCTCCCAGAGTAGGGTTACGAGCAATCCAAATAATTTGATTATTATAATCATGGGCCCCAAATTTTTCCCAAAACAAGTGTTCTCTAACGAAAGATAGAATCTATTCATGGACGCACATTTCAACTTATTCGTACTGCCAATATATTCACTGGCTTGTCGAAGCAAAAGCTCGCTCCCTCGTTCGCGTTCGTCGCGTTCGTTCGCGATTGCGACAAGCAAAGTGAGAACGCCAAACACGCGACCATTCTCGTCAATAAAACAATTAATTATTAATTTCCGCGCTTAACGGTTCATGCTATTTATTGAAGCGTTTTTCCGCGCGATTTACTAATTCGGAGTAAGAATCAAAACGGAGGCAGAATCCGACCATGGCACGTTGGACTGCTCCGAGCCGTTGACCACGGGCGGCCGCAGCCGCGGCGTAAATACAAGCGCGATCGTTGAATGAATCCTCGAAATTTCGTAAACAACGTATCTTTAAAATCGGCGATTGTTTTTTTCGGTGAGCGGCCTTGCCACTTGTTGTCGTCAACGCTCGGAGTATCGTTACTTGCGAAAGTCATTCAGCTATCATTCGCCCGATGAATCTCGTATGTGCTCCGCGCGCCCGTTGTCGCCGCGCTGTGTGCTGTGCTATTCGAAATGTACCTACTCGTTTCTACGATTGACATTCCTACTCCTCCTTAATTCCATGGGAATAATCGACTATGCGCTCAACAATCCGTAAGTGTATAAAGTTTTCGTCGGAATGGATGTGTCTTGCAAATCGCTCGCTCGAGGCATAAACGCGAAGGTATCGGAAATTGTGAATTATTTGCAATTTTATTGTAATATTCGCGGGTGATAATTGTTCGCCCCTCGTGTACGGATTCAAACGTAGCATTCATCTCGCGACTATCTCGCGTCGTGCTTTGAACGCTGTGCCGGAATTGTATAATATGATTTATCTCCGATTCTCTCCGAAGGGAGAAAGAAGGCCGAGTGATATTATCGCAACCGAGTGATTTAAGTAAACAAAACGCCGTGATCACCCGTTCGTAAATACTTCGTATTATAATTTCGTGTACATACTTCGCGTCGCGTAAGTTAACGGCCGACAGTCGCGATTCTTCGTAGTGTAAAATATTAATATATTACAGTTTTACACATTTGTGAGATTTGCGAGTTCGATACGTACTGCGCGTGTGATATTTAATTTTAATTCTGCATTTTTGATTAATCAACTGCGTTGCGTGTCTTTATTAGTTGTCCACTAATTGACTCGCGTAGTATCGCGCGAGGTTGCCTCGAAGACTTCGTCGCCAAGTCGCCATTCACGTAACGCGGCGAGCACGGAACGGATCGGTGTCGCGACCTCTTCAAGTTTCGGGAGAATTATCAGAAAACGTTCAAGTATTTCGGGAAAGTGTTTTCGGGAGTTGCACGTGACCTCGGTGTTGTTTTTTTTCTGTACGCGGCGCACCTTGTTTACGCGAAATCACCGTGCGAGGACAATTAAGCCGGCAGGCAGCGCAGAACTGTTCCGTACGTCGCTCGTAGGGTTAAAAGATCTCTCGACCGCTCAATATTTGTCAAGCACTTCGCGCGATCTATTCGCTCGCGGGAATCGAAACGACGCGCGACGCGGGACGGGGGAGTGCCGAACTTGTATTATTTTCGCATTGCGTATTTTTGCACGAACCGTTTTGTCGCCGATTTAATTGAATAAACGAATCGCAGCCAGTTCGTCGCGTTTGCTTCGGGAGTGCCGTTCAAGTAATCGGGCTGAAGGACTTTTTCAAAGTCCATTTGAAGAATATTACGGCGTACTTGACGGAATATTCTTCTCGTGGGCTTTTTAAGCCGTACAGTATCGCGCGAAAGACTTTTACTGCATGATAATTAGACCGCAGTGCAATTGTAGTTTATTACTTATATCCGCGAGAGTGTTTCTCGCGAGTGTCCTGTGCGGTGAGAAGAGGAGAAGGAGCTAAGAAAAGGCCTGACGTCCTGAGATCGGAGGAGGAGGTCCGAGACCGAGAGAGACATCGGGCCCCGGCGGAGCAACCTTAGAGTGAGTAATGTATCATTTCCTATCTGCATATATATAATAATTCTTTTCTATTTATTCGGATTGCCTTATCTCGATGAGTTAGAAATAATTAAAGAAAAAGAAATTATCAAAAATTTTATAAAAGTTCACTCCTGTAAAAATCTTTTTCGGAAAATAGATAATTGTATTAGGTACTAAATATCTCATTGAAAGACGAATTAGAGGCGCGTAAGAATTGTGTTTTAAAATGTTATCATTTTGAACGCTTCTTTAATTTGAATTTTATGTTTGTATGTTACGGTATTATCGTAGCTACGAGATCTTCATAACTCATAACTCCGCCCGTTACGCATCAGGTTGGTGAGTCAGAAATTTCTTTTATTGAGGTAACGAATCTACGATTAATCAAAAGAGCAAATGTGTTTCGGTACATGTCGAATTATAAACAATAAATTATAGTACAAAAATATTACATCTCGAGTAGATCTGTTGCCTTAAAATGGATTGGTTAAAATTGATTATGGCAAATATTTAATCTTGGTGTCACTTGTTTATTGATATTGTGCGATTGTGCTTGAGGAAATACTTACACACTTCGCACGCACCGAGCTCGCAAAGATCGAGTTTCTCTATCGAATTATATTGACAAACCGCCGCGTTCTAATAATTTTTATAAATAATAATTTTTAAATAAATAAAATTTTAAATAAAATAAATATATATCTAACAAAATATTTAATCAAAACACAACAAATTTTTTCGCAAATTTGAATCAGTAAAGTATAATAAATTAAATTTTCGAAATTTTGTTACGTAGATTAATTCTACAATTAGAATAATGATTTCTTTAAAAAAATATAATATTTTTATTTAAATTTCTTTAAAAGAATTATTTTTAAAATATTATGTTTCTTGAACAAAAGAGTAGTGAGCAGTAAGAATAAGTGAGATATTGTATTAGGTACCTATTATAAAAAAAAAGAAATGTCTCCAGATAAGGAAAAATTGTGAATTAGCTAGGATATATGTAGCTATAGGATATATACCCATCTATTCCTTTCTCACATATTTATCCAAGATTAAATATTATATAAATCGATGTAAGGAAGCAATATATAGATTATAAAGAGTTTCTTAGTATTCATAAATATGTTAAACATAATAAGCATAAATAAAAAGGCTAAGACATATTTTGGTTTTACTATGCATTTTATTTTATAGAAAACGTAATATATAATAGTAATTAATTAAAAAATTATTTTAACAAAGCATCGATTTTACCCTAATTTTTGGTAACCCATCCATCTATTTTTGATTTGAGAAATTGGCTTTATACCATGTAATATGACATGATATTCTAAATATTCTGTCGATAAACGCTGAAACTTTTTAAATTATTTTAGAATTGATTATATAGTACAATTATATATTCAATTTTGTGGTAATATATATATATATATAAAGATATTATATCAAAAATAATTTTGGTAGTAAATAAAAAATATAACGAGATATATTTATATTGATATGTAAGTTTATAAATATTTGCATATATTCAATTATAACAACGCGGTTATTGATTAATTATAATTTCCAATTATAATACCAATCGTGCGGAAAGTTTCTTTATTTCGGATCTCACGTCACTTAGGTATTCTGTATATCTTACTTGATACACTTTCAGGATGCATACGCTAACATGAATAACATGCACAATCACGCATCTTCGCGGTCGGTTTTCGCGGTCAATTTTTGCATAAAAAAATTTTTCCATTATTAATTTTTTAATTTTGCCAATATTTTAAATTTCAATTTTTTGCGGGTTATAATAAAGTTTAATTTTTATATAACGCGAAGTAAAATTTCTTCTATACTTCATTATAATTTCAAATAGATAGAATGAGTCATGCAATATTCTCAAGCAAATAACGGAATTAGTGAAAATAAAATTATTTTTGTATGCAGTAAATTTTTTGGATTAATATTTTTTTTAATTAACTTCTCGTTGTCGTGCATTTTTCGATACGATCGATGCTCGCGTGTAATTCGAATCGAACATAATGTTATCTGTCGGCGATGATATATAATGATCCGATGACAGATGAAAAGAGTTTTTCTCTTTTTTATTGATTTCTGCTTGAAATATGACCAGATTGTATATGGCCAAGACAAAAGGTAGGTCCAATCTTTCCGAATAAAGAAGATGTGATAAGGTAAGTGGTCAACATTGGACCACAATGGTAAAATACGTAAGATAACGTACAAAAGGTTTAATATATCTATTTATTTGCCCAAAGTAGGGCTATTTTCTTTATATTTTCTCGCATATGTGCAAGAACGCACTTTTGGAAAGACCCCAATTAAATCCCAATCGCGCGCATGTTATAGATCCCCAATTCCACATTTCCCACATTTCAAGTGATTGTATCACTTTAAGGTATCCCGCTGGATTAACCAACAAATCAAGCCCCTTATAATCGTGTCGCGGTCTTAATTAAAGATTTGTATATTAGATTGTAACACGGGTAGGTAGGAAAATGGATAGATAAGACTATAGATCGGAATACGGGTAGGTAGGGATTCGGGTAGGCAGGGACAAGGGGATAAAATTCGACAGTTGAAAAGATTGTAGACAAAATAATAGTAATAACTTTAATATAATAATAATAAATATATTTATATTTATTATTATTATATATTTAATAATAACTGAAAAATTATGTTAAATAATACCTATCTACTAATTTATATATTAAATAATTTTTCTACATTATTAGTTTTATTTTATAATATCTACTAATTTTTATATTAAAAATTATTTAATATAAAAATTAGTAGATATTATAAAATAAAACTAATAATTAAGATACTAATATTAATACTTTTCTCTAATAAGTTGATTAGAGAAAAGTATAATAATACTTTTCTCTAATTATTTGTATTTTCTATACGTAATATTGTCTTGTCGTGCTTTTAATTCAGTCTTTTGCAAATTCTTAAATTGTCTAAATCTATACGAAGCCAAATAACTTAAAAAGATGATGGCAATAAAAAATTAATGCTACATAATGCTACACAATATTTTTACACGATAAAAAGCAAGTTATACCATGATGTTTCTATTGTATCTATAATGCGGATATATTTACGTAAAAAATTTTATTTTTCTTTTGTATGAGATTTCGGACAGCATGTGATAATTTTAATTTTTCTTCATCATCGTAATAGCGGTGTTCCGCGAGTTCTCCATCTGTCGAGACGATAAGCACTTCTAATTTCAACAAGGGGAAGGATTCCCTTCTCGTATCCATTTCAAAGGACAATAGTCCAGCAGTGTCTTTGTGCGATTCGCAATGGAGTGTTCGGATTGCCGTTGATTACTGACAAATAGCGCGACCGGAGAGCAACGCCAAGGAAGATGGGAAAAAAAAGTTTTGAAGAAAAGTAGAACGAAGAGGATCACTATCAATCATAAAGACAACGAAAAACATGTGGCATATCCCATTCACTGATTGTCATTCGAAGCTTGTATGGATAGTTCGTAAAACTTGTATAGAGATCTTGCGTTCTATAATCATCTTTGCCATTCTTATAATATCGCTTCAGTTACTATTACTTTCAATCGATATCTGCATAAAATAAGACTGATTTTTCTCGATAGAATTTGTCGATTAACATATCCCAAAAGAAAACCGACAGAAGTTCGCGCATTTTGCTATTATTCTTTGAATTAAAATACAATTAATAATTATTTATTATCGTGCATATTAAACTTATTTACAGCAAAAATGTATTCAAAATCTAATCATTGATTACATTTTAACGTAAAAAGTCTAATTTTATCTAGTATGACAAATACCTTTTACCATTTATATGGTTAAAGCTGCAGCGAAAAATATTAGTAAGAATACAGTGTTGCAGGCCATCTGCTGCACAAGACCTTTTAGACTTATTTGAAATCGCATCGTCAACTAAATAGGAAGGAATCTAATACGTTCTATTAAATTCTCACGGTGATGCGATGGGCTCATATTCGCAGCTCGAGTTCCTGAATATTATTTTACCTGAAAATGTCCAGAAACGAATTTGATGTCCTGGGGCGACCAGTGTTTGGTTTCCGGTTACAGTCTGATCTTGCCGAGGTATCTGAGATAATATATTTTCGCGGATTAGAATCACATGCTCTCGAACAAGTAATCTTTACTACAATATAGGTATAGCAACATTTTTATTAAAATAAAACTACGTAAATTATTTTGCATTCACATAAATTATTATTTTTGCATTTTGTGAATAATGTGTTCATAATTAAATTTTAAATTTATGTTATTTAATTCATTCACAAGAATAAAATTAAATTTTATTATCTTTATTTATAGTAAAAATAGGAAATTGTTTCGTCTAGATATTGATACATTATGTATACATTCACCAATTACGTAGATTAAAAATAATTAAAACGTTAAATTTACAATTATGTATTTAATTTAGAGTTAAATATTTAATATGATTATCTGAATAAGGGCCAGTTTTTAAACAGTTGCTTAACTTTAATGTTAACTTAATTCACTCTTTGTCTCTTTCTAACTATCCCCCTTAAAAAAAGACGAAGAGTGAGTTCGGCTAAATTTCAGTTTAAACGACTATTGAAAAACTGGACCTAAATCGAATGAAATTTACGATATTCAGCAAATTAATTTATTTTGTTGATTAAACTCATATCTTCTTGATGTATGGTTTTTCTTTTATTTTAGAATCTTGTTTACATACAAACTACTTCTGACTGTTGCTCATTACTATAGTTCACAGAAAGAAGATGCGTGGTTGTAGATAAAACACAAGACGCTACAATCTACGATAATTTAGATTGACTATTCATGATAGTTGATCGATCGATCTGTAATCTTACTATCAAGATCGGGCGATTTCTGGAATAAGTGAATAATAGACTCGAATGGGATTAATATCTTCTTCTTTTATAATGGTCTAATTAAATGAATACTATGTTTCTTTTTATTAATAAAATCTGTATTAATCAAGTTCTTGATTAATGCAGATCCTTATTGCAAAAAAAGACAAAAGAGGTATATTATAATTTAAAATTTAAAATATAATATGTCTAACCACACAAATAAATACTATTAGCAAGAAATGTAAAAATTCATTACACTACATATAAATAATTCCTAAAATTTCATGTAAGTAACACGTTGCCAGCAAAGAAACGCCGTATCTCATTTCACGTTCTTTTCGGGGCGCATACTTTCACTTTTTTCTTTGGCATGGTCACCTCCTTCACATTTAAATAGCGGTTCACACTGGTCAGAGAAGCCGCAAAAGTCCACTTAGTGGTTCCGCACGAACAGGTCCCAAAATGAGAGGTCCCAGCAATTGTCCACTTTCCAACCTCCATTTGCCATCATACTCGTGATACATCTTCTATACAATGAAAACCTCCTTCTCATAAGAATCTTCTTTTCACTTTCTACCGCTTTCTTTCAAGACTTTAAAATATTCCTTATGATGTATTAAATCATTAATAAATACTATACATACCTATATACACAAATCGTGATAGGAAAATAAGATAAAGTAGAAATTAAAAAATTTTTAAACATCTATAATTGATATTTTAGATAGAAGCAATAATTTTTTGAAAATCTATAATTTACCATAACTTAACAATTTTATTAACCACTTGTAGTTTTAAAATAGCTCATAACCTTATAGCCACCAATTCTTTCACCGCCAAACTTCTAAAAGTTTCCAGTGTGCATACCCCAATTGTTCTTTAGTATTTAAGAAATATTCAAATTTCAAGACACATTTAGTGAGAAAGTAAACATACGGGTGATAATTTGGTATAATATACATTTTTCAGTGGAATATATATTTCATGTAAAATTACATATAATCTGCAATTTTCAATGTAAGTAGTAAAATATTGCATGATTATGCTGGGTCGGAAAAATCATGTAATTTCACACAATTTTTTCAGTGCAGTGGCAGAATGAGACCGTACGTCACTTCGGAATATGAAAATAGAGACCTTTATACAACAATATTCTTTTAGTTCTTCTTCTTATTCTTATCTTTTAGTTCTTCTTAGCTTCTTTTTATTCGTTCCGCTTCCGCCCCGCATCGTGGACACAGCGGGTGCGAGGCACCGGTGCTACGCTATTATCACCGATCATGAGCCAACGGCCACTACTCATATCGATAATTTTGGTCGTTTATTACGACAATGCGCCCAACGACTGAATAACGATAGATCATACTTGCGGAAATAATTTTGTGAGACGACAACCTGATCCATCTTTTTTCGTCGAAATATAATAGAGGTATGCGTAAATGTCTAAACATTTTCACTTGCGCATCAAGATACGTTATGTGGGAAATAATGGAAAAATTGCGATAATCACGATATTGGTGAATAATATAACTAATTATTTTTTAGTAATATTTCATATTCTTACATATATAATTTTGTATATCTATAAATATTGTGTATTGTCTCCCCTCGGGGTTGCAAGGCATTTTGTAGGGACGTTTCCAACCCTATAATTTTGTATATATAAAATATGTATGTATTGAATTGAAATCTTTACTGATCTAATCAATAAAACATTACAACTAACAAAAATGCAGGATGTAATTATAGAGTAAATATACAATTTGAGCAATGGGACAAATTGTTTAATAAATCATTCTATATAGAAAACGAAAATACAGCGCGTTAATACACATATATATACGTAATTAAACATTTCTGTTATAATTTGAAAGCAATATCATATATATAATCGTTTGGAATGTATTATACATTCTTATTTCCACTCTTCTAGTATTGTTAACGTCAAAACTGAATCTCCTTCGTTTTAATTTTTTGGAGGAAATGGCCCATCTCCGATAGGTCTTTTATCGCCTATAATTATTCCAGGAATACATTTAGCTAAATATGCCTGGCATATTAAATCACGACAGCATTGATCTGTAACCTGGCACTATAATCATAACGATTCGTTATACATAGCAATATTTTCCATTATAAATATACGTATATTGATTGCGATATTAAATTATAATTAGCTAAAGTTCTAAAAATATAATGTGTACACACGAATTTCGTATAGAAGAAATCACAAGCGCATGACAATTTTATTATCTTTACTTTCTATTATACGTACATAACCGAGCCAGGAAGAGCACACAGCCTTAGAATCCGCAAAACTAGGAACAGCCGTTATGTCATTGATAGCGACTATGACGAATGTTGGAACAAATAATATGTGTATATTAGTTTGTTGTTGCAATAAATATTACCACATGCCTCAGTGGTCGAATTGGGACGACGCCTGCACGGAGAGCGGGAGGTTCCAGGTTCAAACCCTGGCTGGGGTGATATTTTTCGTAACAAATTCTAAATTATTATAGATAACATCCGTCAGCCAATTATAGTTGTCCATTGCCAGTCTGGTCGAAATTAATTGCCTTTCTGTTAATTATTACTGGCGAAGAAAAGACACATTTTGTTTATATGTATTATATGTATATAGTATCAATGTGAGGTATACGAATGCAATCGAGCGTAATTAAATGCATAAGTCAACACCTTGACTTTGACCACGTAAATTTTCTTTCATTATGATTACACGTATCACCGAACCGCAAGGTTGTGCAATAACTATAATAACGAGCGTGTATTTTTACTGCATTCTTGTAAATTTATCTCTTGTTGGCTATACAAAAAATAGCCTCGCATAAGTATTGTAACAGACGGATCCTTAAAAATAGCAACAAAACATCCGCACTGAATTTACGAGGCATCCCTCTTCCCGCGGCTGCATTTATCTGCCTTTTTCGGATCTACAGTAAAGTACAGTCATTACCACTTGTATTCTTGTTGCTTGTATCGGGCGCGTTTTAGCGGCAACTTCATCTTCAACCGTGGAAGAAAGGCATCAGAGAGGCAACAGAGTAGTCTGTGCATTTTAATTGTTTGCTATGCAGACAACTGCCGCTCCAGCCGTATAATACGGTTACATCCTAAACCTGACCGTTTGGCCTTGTACGATTCCGCCAAGATGCATTTCGGAGCCCTAGAATTAGCGTGGCGTGGGGCCCGCGATAGATTGCAGGGTTGCAAACGCGAAGACGACCGACGGAAGAAACGAAGAAGAAGAATGACCACGGAACTCTAAGTGTGGGAACGGCGAAAGCTGGCCCACATGGACTGAATAGTAATGCTGGCAGGAACGGGAACGATAGTCGTTGATATATTTACATTATACAAAACATATTTATATAAAACATAGGATTGATGGCTATTTAAAAAGTATGAAAGCAATCGTCTTGATTCATCTAGCATTAAAGGATAAATTTACATCCTATTTATGTAGCGTTAATATATTAGATCAATGTGTTAGAAACCAAAATCTCATTTCTATACAAAAACTACGCATTAATGTATAACAACGAGGCAAGGTCTATAATTGTCCGATGATTCAAACGGCTATTAAGATAAAAAAAATTCATGGGATTGTTACGCGTGGTCGACGAGCGCGAGGGAATGTTCATGTTGCAGAAACTGCGGATCGTTGACGACAGCGGCACGGACACGGAGAAGCGGCAGCAGCTGTTGTTACGTGTCCACGACTAAATTACCGCACTTTGGGCCATGTAAATCGACCTTTAAGCGCCGTGTAACATCGTCGCTGATGCAGCCGCCGCTTCCTCGCGACGCGACGCGGAGAGATATATACGCGTGTGTCACTCCTGGTTTACATAATGCGAAATTGCCCTGAAAATGATAGGAACGGTCGGTTATTATTTAAATTTCGGTCACAGGCTGACCCAGTTCCGGTAGCGGTCGGTGGGAGCCGCTGGAGGAAGAGCTGAGAAAAATTCCCATCGACGGACAGCCGCGAAGGCCACGGCGGTTTAAGAACAGCGCGGTTTCACTTCGTCTCGTGCAATCGCGTGTCGTGTCGACTGAATGAAAACCTGTCGACGATGAAAGAGGTATCGATGGTCAGCCCACACGCTGACAAGCGGCGGCTTCTTTAAGTTTGCAGTTATATAATTTGCACGCATTGCAAGAAACGAACGGTACTTACACAATCCCGCAATATCCAAAGTCGATTGAAAGTGAAATTTCCGGTTTCAAGCGTAAAATCTCGCTTGAAAACACAATCGGGGGGGATTTACCCGGCAAAGACACCTGCAGGATCCTCGATTTTCTTTATTAACATACGATGCTATTCGAGCACGTGAAATCTAAAACTATAACATAACTCACGCTAGAATTACCGTAGTCAATAGCTATCATAAAAACTAATATCTATGTTAAACCTCGAAAGCCACACTAGGGTCTCAGAGATCCCAACAAAATTTTGGAACTACGTTTAGAACTATCATTTATATTTTTTAATGCGTATTTTTTGGTAATAATTTTTTTTGCAAATTCTGAGATTACCATCAAAATACTCAGAAAATTTACGATTGAAAAAAAGAAACATAATACGTTGATTTTTTCGAAAACTTATGAGTGAAAAATGGCTGGAATCCTCCAAACCCCAATGTGACTTACACGTATGCAAAAAAATAAGTGTAGTTAAAATAGTATTTTAACGAGGGTTAAAATAGTACTTTAACCTGATGTATTTCACTTGCCAGATATATTCTTATTGAGTAAATCATAATTGCAAACAATTCTTCAAAATTCAGTACGTTGTATAAAACGCAGGAAAATTATCACGAACATCAGCTTGTCATATACTTAAAGCCTTGATGTATCGAGTGTCATAAAGAATAAAAATGTGTTCACGATAAAAGAAATATGATGAGAGTGATATCGAATAAGGCTGATCGACTTCCCTTCTTTGTGGTTGTGCAATTTGCGAGTGTCGTCAGAGCGAAAGATAGCTAACAGGCGCATAATATATGCACTAATTTCATAACTCGTCGATGCATAAACAGGAGGTGGACAGGTGTCGTAGAAATTATTTCTTTGATACGTGAAATTATGCTTTCTTAATAACTGCAAATGACGTTAATCATTGGCGTATAAATCAGAAACATAAAATTAAATCTCTCCTTATAAACATCACATCTTACTTAAGAACAGTTGTCATATTATGTATCTTAGTGCATATTATACAGGGTGTCCTATTTTAAAAGTTCCACCCTCATAACTTTTCAGGATCAACGTTTGAAGGAAAACGACTCGGATAAAAGTTGTATGGTTTCGAGGGGGACATAAGATGGTGGCAATGATTTGACCTTGGATGGTCGTTTGAAGCTCACATGAACGTCACCTTTAATTTCTTACATGGAACCCCCTATATTGTAGTATATTGTTTGAAAGGGCATAAAATAAGAAAAATTTTGGCGCTAACCAGAGGTCGATACGTTGACCCGTTCGGGAGTTATTTAGGGTTAAAAATTGACTTTTTCCAACTTTGACTTTAAATAACTGCCGAACGGATCAACGTATCGACCTCTGGTTTGCACCAAAATTTTTCTTACTTTATGCCCTTTCAAACGGTATACTACAATATGAGGGTTCCCATTTCAAATTTTTGTGTTGGAGTCCCCTTGGGACACTGAAAAATTTTAAGTAAAACCCCCATATTGTAGTTTTTCTTCAAACGTTGATCCTGAAAAGTTATGAGGGTGGAACTTTTAAAATAGGACGCCCATCAAGATTTCTAGTTTATGCAGTTTTTCTCTTGATTCTGCTTAATCTTGATAACAAAACATGTAATATTGTTTCAAAGTAAAATTAAATTTATAGGGTCGTTCAAAGACATCCGTGTATTTCATTAAACGTTCAACGAAATCATTATCGGGAGAAGCATAAAAATTAGTGATTTTAAAGAGGCGGTCGTGAACGGTGGTGTAAACACGTCCGATAATGGACGTTGTTAGCGACTACACTGTTGCGCTGCAACCGTTTCGTGGAAAATCGATCGATAATAACGTGTCGATAACGTGAGCATCGCAATTTCGTGTGGATTCAAATTTGCACTTGTGACAAATGACCGCGGTCCCGAGAGCGAGTGATAAATCTCAGGTAGAATCGTCGCGGCCGACGTGCACAAGCACGACAACCGGTTCAGGTGAGTGCAGATCATGATGATATAAGTTTCACTGGTCGCGGAAGATCGATCGATATTGCCTGATAAATCCCATTATTAATGCGAGCGTAGCAAGAACTTGATAAATTGCTAACACTGGGTACACGTTTAGTAGCGACGATCCTACGCCTTTACAAAACGGCCCTCAAGGGCTCTAGGACGATTTATTCGCTGGCGTCCGCCGCGATCATCTCACCGTATTTACACGCGTACGTGTATACGCTGTCCTCTTTCGTTATCGGAGAAATCGATAACGCGTCATAAGAGACCGGTAATGAGATAAACGCTTCCTGCGCTTGTAAAACGTCAAATTGCAGGTTTTTTTTTTTGCAAGCAGATAGGATGTGACAGTTGCAGAAATTATCTTTCAATTAATCTGTTGCTTCAACTTGTTAAAAGTATACGAAGATAAGATGCTACAATTTACTCGTATATATGTATATTTTCCATGAATAAACGATATCATACCTAATTCTCGCTCTTTCATTTGAATTTCTATTTTTAAAACGAGAAAAAGGACGAAAAGGTAAGAGATGATATATTTTATTCTGATTTTATTTATTATTATTTCGCAGTAAAAATTAGAATGAGTACTCAAGCATTAAGAATAAATATTAGAATAAAAAAAATATTTTTGAAAATATTTTTTTGTGGTGAAAAAATGTTTGAAACAAAAACTCATTACAATATTGTATGAATTAAATTAAAAAAACTTATTTTTAATATTTTTTAATGGCTTTATCGTATATACAATATCTCTCTGATTAAAAATTTATTAATGCCATTTTATACACAGAGAGGTAGATAGATAGATAGATAGATAGATAGATAGATAGATAGATAGATAGATAGAGAAAGAAAGAGAGAGAGGGAGAGAGAGAGAATATGGATTAAAATGATAAAAATCTTCTGTTTTATTTTGTAGCATAAATAAGTCATTCTACTTCAAATAGCTTAACTAACAATAAGTCATTCTACTTCAAGCAATCATCGTATTAACACGTAAAAAAACAACTGTGCAATAATTTTGTGTACATCTCCGATAATACTCGAAACAGAGCATTGCGCCGTGAATAATTCGTAAGCTGGCGAATGTAAGAGACCATCGCGCAATTGCCCGATGCTTACACAATTATAATTGACTCTTCGTACACGCAACGCCTTGTGCTCCGCTTTGGAGACGCCGAGGCCGCTTTATTCGTTTCAGAAACAAAGTGGTCTGCATTCTGGAACGTCTATCGCGACGAGGCATCGCAATGAGACATGTATGTATCTTCAATCGCCGCGCTGCGCCATCATTGTGGTGTGGTAGGAGCTGTTATTTTACGGCGACTCCAGGCTGCAGCCGGCTGCAGGTGCAGCCGCTTCTCGATCTTTAGACGTTTCGGTGTGCATTGTGATCGAATGATATAATAAAGCCCGTGGGAAACGGATAACGGGGCCACCTGACGCACCACTCTCTGAGACGACGATATATATATTTATAGTCCTTTCTCGTATATGCGTGCGCGTATAAAAAAAAGCACATATCCACGTCTTGTATCTCTACGTACAAAGGATGCTAACAGAATTGGTCTCACATGCGACTTATGGATTGCTACATCGATGACATACGTGACGTTACCTCTCTTGACGTAGCACAGTAGTGACGTCCGATACAGGAAATAATACACAGTCATTAAGAAAAAGCGAAAAATTGTAAATTTAAAAGAAACTCCAAAGAAATTGCACTGTAACTGGAAATTAAAAGCGTGTGTTAATATGAAATCGTCGTTCTGGACCGTTATAATCACATTAATAAACTCAACAACATGTATTATAAGCAATTCATAGAAATAGATAATACACACCAGATGATAGACGGATTATTAGTTACCAGATGACAGTCTATGAGGCAGTAACAATTAGAGATATCATTAGCGTAGAGAAACCTCCGCACAACGTCTGAAATTAAAGTATCATAGGGGCTGACGGGTTACCGAAGATTACAGTGTACAACGAAGCATTAAGGCAAACCCTTTCCGTATATTCAACTCATTGTCAGTATGATACTTTTGAATTTGTAAATTAATAGTGCCGTCATTATAAACCGAAAAGGAAGAAGCGCGCGGAAAATACTATAAAGACAACGCAGCTGCAAGTTATTAACAGATATGTAACGTAATGACAAAGAGTCGCATATAACGCATAGTCTATTTGAAATAGGAAATATATATTTTCTTTTTCTGTATGTACATAGAATAAAAGAGAAGCCGCAAAAAATTTTTCTAATAGCATATCTAAAGCGGAGTCTACAATGAGAATTTAAGGCGTAAAGTTTAAGCTTTAAGCCTTAAGCCGGTAAGAAATTGACCAATCACAGTCAAATCTTCTTGTCATATTCGACTGTGATTTGTCAATTTCTTAAAGTTTAATGTTAAAAACTTAAATTTTACGCCTTAAATTTTCATTGTAGACTCCGCTTATAGCAACGTAGTCTCGCAGTGTATCTGGCACACGATATTTTATAACATATCCTCTTTCTTTTTCATAATTTTTTTTTTCTTGCAACGACACGGACATTCAGCGTATTTTTGAGTTTTATTATATTTTATAGCTATCTTATATGTTTGGTGCTTGCTTATTTCCCATTTAGCAACGAAAGGGTCAATTGATGATCTCACGCAGCGCGATGCTTGGGGAAAAACCATACGAAAGAACGGGTCGCCGATCGTTGGCGGTTAAAATTTTTAGCCTCACCTACGCGCTTGAATCACGAGAACGTCACGCGTGGAACACGCATACGCTCTCTCGTGGGGAATCTACAACGTTGGAAACCCTACGAGGTATTCGAATTGTCGGTTCTCAACGGGACATCGAGGCGGTACCCTGCGGGGCACGGCGTGGTGCCACGGCACTATCATCCTGAGCTTTCATCGGCGTCATCATCATCGTCATCTGGCGGCTCTTATTCTTCCGGTGTCTGGACTTAATGGACGGATCTGTCATAACCCGTTTCAGCACCTTCGTCAGTGTCGACAATGAGTCGCAATAATGACTTGCAGTCTACCACTAAAGATCATAGGCGGTGATTTCGCGGAAATAAAATCGCTAATATCGGGGAACATGTTCGTGATAGAAACTAATCTCGGCGAAAGAACCAGGCAATCCCACCTTTTTCCATCGTATTCTTCCACACTTAATCTCGATAATTAATAGATCGAGTTAAACTAACAGATAACACATAGATCTTCCAACACAAGATAAATTTGTTTAAGATCGAACTTCAAAGAATAAATTGAAAAAGATTGTATCACTATAATGTATTAATATATATGTATATTATTATAGCATGTATAATGACTTTCGTATTTGTTTCATATGTCTTCGTGCTCTTACGGCTATCGATCTTACGACAAATTACAACCGCAAGCGAACGCGCGGTAAATTCACGACGGCGCGGCGGCGTGGCGACGCGCGTGAGAGCACGGCACGCTCGCTAACCATCCCACGATTTCTCACAATCAAACGATCCTTCCGCCGCTTTGAAACACTCCGACCACTTTCTTGGATTAAACATCGCCCATCGTCGAGATTAATAGCCGTCACGTTGCGTTTTGCTTAACGCCGCATTCATGCGCCGCGAGACCGGCCGCGCGCGCGCCCGTGTGCGTGAACACGCGTTCGGCCGGGCCCGACGTTGTTTCCCTATACCCACCCTGAAGAATGGTCCGCCGCCGTCCCGGTGGAACCGCGCATTGCGCACAGCACAATGCTCGGCAATTCCTGCAGGTAAACGCGTTTACATATGCATACAAAGCCGCAGTTTCCGCGCGACACCGCGCGAATGGCGGCACCGCGTGCGGGCACAAGCTGCGCTTCGACTTGCGAAAAGAAAATATCGCTGCGGACGCCAAAAGACGACGACGACGGCGATGACCGCAACGACGACCACGACCATGACTACGACGACTAGCGCGTGCATATGTGCTTCCATAGAAACGTCGTCGGAAACCAGCGCGGCGACCATTTACGTAGCTGCCGTGGACTTGAATTAATGGCTCTCACGGATCTCCTTTGGCCCCCCGAGATACCGTACTATGAAACACGTAATCGAAAGTCTCGTTCGATTCCTGAGTGGGCGACGACAATTTGCGGTGGCGGTGTACGCAATGCATGTCTCTTAACGAGCGCGAGATTTATTCGGTATTTATATACACGTTTGTGAATGCAAAGAGGCGAACGGATATTTCCCTAGATCAACTCGGGAAAAACATCAGATATGAAAATAAATAACGTTAAATTTGATTAATGTTAAGTATAAGGTATAAGTATAAAATGTCATTTGCGACATTTGCAAAAATCACGATGCTGTTTCTAAATTAGAATCGAGATTTTTTATATTGTTAACCCAGGAACGGTTACCTCATCTTTTTTTCATAAACGGTCACCTGCAGTGGTTTTTACATCCCAATATCCGCGAAAAAATTAAGCTCACCTCACTGTAATTTTCTTCATCGATTGAAAATCCATATCTACCTTTCATTCGAAAGTTCCGAGACCCTGTACATATTTATAGTACTGACCTATTGAAGAGTAAAAGTTATTGGGGTGTAGAAATCACTACAGGTGATCGTTACCGTTATAAATGCTAATAAAGTATGTTTGCGTGTTAATAGAGCTCGAAATTATGCAAAATTATGCAAAATTATTATAAGATGTAGAAGACGACGACAAGACATGAAAACAGAATTTTTCGAACTAAAGAATATAACTCTGATAGCGAAACCGTTCTTTAAACATTTTCCTCGTCATTAATAAGTACTTTGATATACTCACGTAATCAGTTAATAATTGCTTTAATACATAGACTTGAGTAATGTATAATATTAAGAAACCATAAATATGCATGAGACTCGATTACGCTGTTAACTGGAAAATGGTGGAACCATTTGCTTCATTATTTTCTCAATCATCGGAGGGGCCAGTAACCAATTAATTAACTCGTAACGCTTTAATAGCTACGCTAATGACAGATCGATTAATGGGTACTTTCCTGAGAGCTTCTAGATCCTGTATCACTCGCTGGCAATTTTCAAATAGCTCTTCAGTTACTTAGTAATTGTAAGTAGAAGTTTTTATCGTATGCCTCCAAGTTTAAAGTAAACGTCTTATTTTTAGTTGCAGAACGGTTAGATTATTCACAGCATCAAATAGTTATTCTAATAATTATAGCGATTATTTCGTATATTAACCACAATGACTGATCGCGTAACGCCGTAACCGATAGTGACATCGCATCCGTTAAATTTTGTCACACATATGATGTTTATGAGAGAAATAATATAATTTTTATTATTACATCGTACAGATAATTGCATGATCGTTAGATTTATTTGCAATTAATGATCCGATATTTGATTTCGTGGTTATTTAGTGTAACTCATTAAATCAAGAAGATGTTGTGCAATGAGCGAATTTAAAATCGATTACTTCAAATTAATTATTTAAATTAATTTGAATTAATGATTTCCGCAATTCGCAGAATAAGATATAACTACTCCCAACAGTCCCAACACTGCTATGTTAACGTAACTTCATGTTGCGTTATTCAAGCAGTGGTCGCGAGTAAAGTAAGTTATTTAATGACCCTCGAGTTTATACGGCGTTTCTGTTGATGTTAAGGTCAGAAATTTATATTGCAGCGCGTTACTATTAAAATAAAATAATTTATACCTGCACAGAGTAATAGCTACCATAATCCCGAAGCCGAAATACTGTGGCGCGGGGCTCGTAAGTCACCGCAAAACCACTTTGTACCGCGCGGTATCACCGACGCTGTCCAACTGTGCGCAGCTCGCTGCACCGAATAAGATACGTTATTTAACGATCGCTGTATTTGTACGATGTGCACTAAAATGAGACAAAAAACAAGCATAAAACGAAGTCGGGAATGAAATAAATGAAGCGGCCCTTACCGCTGTGGCGTCTGAATTAATGACCCTCATAGCTCTCTGTGGGCCAGGTATACTATTAACCCGTAGAATGTCCACATAACCATACGACGTATCGCGCGCCTATGATTGTATCAATTTGCGATGCCACACGAGATATATTTATATACGTCGGAAGCGATACATAAAGTCATGATGTCCTTACAGCGAAGGATATATCACTGTTGATCACGTTTGCTGCACCGATGAAAAACAGAAGCCTGAAAGAGCGCGTTTAATAGAGACCTTTATTACGCGATAAATATACATTGCTTATATATCCATATGCATAATACGATAACATCTCGGTAACTCAAAATAACGTTCTAAATTACCGCTATTCAAAGGATTTTTATGCAAGACGTTCTATTTCATTACAATACTAAAAATAGCGTTATGCCTCCATATAATGCTGAACATTAATCATACAATACATATATCTCGCGTCAAGAAATACATAAAAGATTGACAAGAAAGACCCAAGCAGTTACTGTCAAGAAGAATCGACCCTCCAGCGACATGAGTGTGTACCTCGTGTCCTAGGATATCAATTACACCCTCGCCGTAGCCTTCGGCGCGAAAATGTCATTAGAATCAATAACAGCAGCCACCCCCTTCCAATTCTCTCTCAATTCGCGTACACACAATTCCACCCTCGCCGTTTCCGTTCGCCGAACTTTTCCCGATGGCGCTAGCATTCTGTGGAGCATTGTGCCCCGCTTCCTTGCGCAACCGAATTTTTCCCACTCCTGTCCTACCCTTCGCTTCGTTGCCGAAAGGCACGAGGGACGCGCCGTTCCACCAATTTCACGAACTTGAGCACGCGTGCTCGATTAAGATGTTTTGTGTTGAAAAATTTCAGACAACAGTCTTTTATTACTTGGTTTGCTCCCCAATGAGCTTTCTGACAAGAGAAATTTTGTATAAAAAAAACTATCTCACAATCAGTACCATTTTACAAACGTATGTAGATACATAATTTTATAAATTTCATAAAAGAATTCTATTTAAAAATTCTAATAATAATCAGAATATCTTTCATAACAGAGTGAATATTTTAAATAAATTAGTAACAGGTTTAATATAATAATAATCATAATATTCTAGACAGTTTATTTTTTTATCTGTTCATCCGGATGTTTTGCATCATCGTAGTGCTGCGGGCGATATTTCAGCGTAGATTGTACCATCGATATCAACGAAACCTTTCATTTTTCTCCATCTTTCGTCGGACAAGGTAATATTTTCGCTAGGAGCCTCGGGACTTCCTGGTCCTGTCAAGTTTCTGGAAGGACACGGCAAATCCCGCGGCATCGTCGCGTCGGGATCAGGGAGGGATGGTAGAAGGAGAAATTGGAGACGTATATACCGCGGCGGCGGAAATGTATACGTGGCCTAGAGGGTTCAAGGGTGTGCGACGTTGTCTTCCACGGGGGTGGATTTGCCTTCGAGGAACCCGCGGTCTGCACGAAGGGAGGGAACCATCCCGTTAAGCCACCATGATTCCACGAGATAAACCCCCATATTATGTCGCGTGGGATTATGCGGAAAACCAGCCACGAGACGCGACCTGCTATCTGTGTGCACGGCTTGCGGTATACATACGCGCTACGGCTTTTGTGGGTGTATAAAGATTTTACGGGCGCCACGTCACGGAGACGACCGTGTCTTCTCAAGAAAAATATTTCCCCGCGCTTCGCTGGATACAAGAAGAAAATTAAGAAAGCTTAGAGTAAGAAAGGGTGCGTACGCCGGCGCACGTACGCATTTTATTATTTTCGCGCTGACGGCCCCGTGACAAACGAGCTGAGAAATATTTATGCTATCAAAATATAATCCCTTAAAGTATGAAAAATATTTATATTTATATTAGCACTGTGTACGAAACTTATAGAGATGTCTGCATTTTAATAAAATGCAAGTTATTAGGACATTCCTAGGTACCGGTAGGTACGTAAAAACTTTTGAGGCTCGCATTCGCATTGCAAACGTAAAAGGGACAAATATATGTAAAAATGAAAAATTAACATATACATTTAAGATGCGCTCGACGACTTTTAATTTTTCACGAATCTCCTGAAATGTCCAATTATCATGCTTTGTATTATACTCATCTTCGTTATGATCTCAAGTTACAAAAACCTCACGGCCTTTTAGTATCCGAAGGCAAAACTCGCGCGAGATCATTACGAAAGCAACGAAAGCGTGACAACTTCCGCTGGTGGCCGAGCGCAAAGGGCTGTTTATCGCTCAAAAAAATCCCGTGAATTCCCCATAAAGAAGCTCTGAATACGCCTGGCTCGTATTTAAAGGACTTTAAGGAACCACAACCGCTTCCCGATGAGTTTTCGTTTGGTGTCTCGGGCCCGCGCCCGAGGTTTTTAATTAAGCCGTAAATCGAAGCGACCAGGGTCCGCCTTTATTACGGCCCTAAACTATATCGACCGCGCTCTTAAAAAGATGCAACACGAGACGAAACCTCTGCCGAGCGATTCGCCTTGTGTTCTCGGCGACACATCGCGCGCATAGGACTCTCCGCCTTCACGTCGCTTCAAGAGGCGTCGTTTTTATTTCGAGCTACCCTCGAAAAGACACACGAATGTCCTTCTTCGTTCGTCGTAATGATCGGACCCGCTGCCAGGAATGTCGTAAACAGAATCTCGTGATCAGGGTGGTCCGCGGGGATAATCTGTCAGTTCCCTTTTTTTCCCTCTCTCCTATAAGTCAGCGCGCTTAAACTTTAACGTCTCGGATTTCATTGCCTCTTATTCTCACGTGAGCGCGGCCATTAACGCGGACTTAAAAAGACGCATGGAAATCGCACGCGGTACGCGTGTCAGAGTGCGCTTACGGTCCTCGCTTATCGCCGAGCTGGCCTCTATCTAGCCTTAGCCCCCCCGTGATTTTTTTAAACGAGGCATTTTCGTTTTTCTTATCCCCTTGCTGTGTTATCTCAAGTATTTTAATGTATCATGCCAGTTTTTAGACGTTTGAAACTGTGGAGAAGAAAGTAACAATATATAGTTTACCATATACTTTCTTCCCTAAAAGAATTTTATTCCCTAATTGCCCTAATATAAGCACAACAAAGACGATGTCCTATCAAAAATTCGTTAAAAAGACGAACGACTGATTCGGCAAAAATCAATATTAAAAAGAATATTACGATTATTTTACACATCTTCCATATAATTGTAGATTATTAGGTACTAAATGTATTCTGAAGTTATCTATAACGATAATAGAAAATAGATTTCTGTGATATGTTGAAGTGTTTGTCCAATTAATAAATAGTCAATAGAGGCAATCGATTTTGCATTTACGTATGCAATTTGAGAATGAAACGGTAACATTAGACCAATGCCCTATCACTGTTAAACCATACTCACGCCTCCGTTAGCCACTTCGGAAAACCAAAATAACACCAACGAAACTCAAAGGAGAACACCGTATAAATACAGAGGAGGCCGTGAGAATAGAGAAGGACACAGATACAGATCGCGTCCGTTGCAGCTCGTCGCCTTCCACTCCCATTTGAATAAAAGCAACGATAAGCACATCCTTAGAGTCGCTCGCAGTTCTGAATTGTTTCCGCTTCTTAAACCCCCGACAAATTTATTATAATAACTACCCTTAGAGCCTGTGGATCTCGCAGCTCGCTCCGACCTTCGTCTCTTACCGCGACCGCCACCGGGTTCCGCAGTCGCCTCTTCGTTTCTATCCACCACTCTCGTGCTGCTTCTTGGCCTGCGCACCAGTCGCTACCACCCCTCCGTCTACTCTCAACGTGCACCACTGTCGTTCACCCCCTTGTTGCCCTCTCCCACGCCATCGCCTTCGGTGTTTTCTCTCGCGAGGAGAAACTCCTCTTTCTCCGCAGTCGCCGGGCGAAAGGAAGGATCGTTTTCGCGAATAATGTGTTCCTCCTCCACCACGTGGCAAGGAAGCTCGGGATAACGGAGACCGAAGAGAACATCAGTTGCAATATTCTCAGCGCGAACAACGACGTCAGGATTTCGGACGTTCTCTCCACGCGAATATGCCGAGCTGGTTTACGCCCCAGCGGCAGTTAATCATTTCACGATAATTACACGCTTTAAAGCAACGGAGTCAGATGGATTTTCTCTTATTAATCCGGCATACTTGGCTTGAGGTCGCGGCTTGTAGAAATTGGGCAATCGTTTAATACATATAAACATGATATTATTAGTTGAAATATTAACGAAAAAATTAAATTTGTATTAACTTATATATTTTTAACGTATTATATAAATAAATAAATTAAAGAATAATTATTAATTATGTGTAATCGTAAACTTAGAAATTGCCTTCTTCTTCGAACATACGTAACATAATATCTCGTTAAAAAAGCGCATAGGAATAATATGCAAAAATGCAGGTTGATTCTCTAAAACAATGTAATATCACATATAATTATATGAAAGTATATTGAAGTCATAACTAGGTGCAAATGTAAATCACCAATGCAATTATTTAATGTTTGCGCTTTCAAAACGAGGAACATCGAGGATTATTTATAAGAAATTCGATCGCTAGCGACATCAGCATCAGCAAAGGAATAAACCCGTGCTTCATCGAAGAAACCGCTATTGTATCTTAACGTAACTTAGGCACAGACGTGTGCAGTTTGCTCTTACATAGCCCGCTGTTCCGCCGTGTTACGGAGTCTAGAAATAGACGCTTGGTCTGACGCGTGTATTTTTCCACCCTGCGCTGCGGAACGATCACGGGCGCTAAAAACAACGCGAAATTGTATGCGAGAGAAGGAAGTGGAAGAAGACGACAGCAAAGAAGGCGAAACGGGAAGAGAAGAGCGGGGCGAAGGAAAAGAGGTCGGCGCGGGCGGTGGCTTTGCCTCAGCGTGGTATTTACGACGTCATTTCCTCGCTGACTGTCAATAATTTCCCTAGGGGATGCGGAAGACACTACGTTGTCTCTCGCGTGTCTCCGCCGCGCGTCTTCGGACGCACGTCGCGCTCTCCTCTGTTCGCCACCTAAACCGTCTTGCTATCCACCTACCTCGGCTCGCGCCACTTTTTTCATCTCTTTGCAAATTGAAAAGACGCCGGCGAGCGAGATGGCCGGAGACAACGCGCAAAGCCCGCAAGTCTGCCAAAAAGTAATAGGTATCGCATAAATGAGGGAAACGTATAGACTCGAAGAAGAAACGAGAGAGTATGTACTTTCGATAATTTACTTCTACACACGATATGTACGGACTTTTCTTAAGCCAGTTTCGACGTTTAAATGTCAAACGAAAATTATAGACAGTCATTACTTCAACCAATCTACAAACTTTCGAATTAATGATAGCCTTATTAACTCCAGATTTAATTATCTATCTTGCGAGCTACTTCCTATCAAGTAATTGGACGTGCGAAAACCACATATTGATAATTATAATTGATATAATGGTTTAAATATGTTATAGGTATATAATTATTTATCTTTTTCAATACCAATAACTGTATATATTTGGAGCAGTTAGACAGGTCCGCAAGTATATAGTTCTGCATTAAATAGGTATGGTATTACGTAAGATGAGGAAGAACGACATTCTAATATTATATGAAGAATATAAACTTTAGTTATTAACTAAGAAAATATACAAATATATCCTACAGATACATCCTTGAATATGTACATATTTCCTTATATATACCGTTTATATTATTCTTATTCCGACACGACTTCATCTTTCCAAGAATAAGAATTAACGTAGGAACCCATAATCGCGCCGTAGCTAATTATGGCGAATCATTTCTCTGATAAAAGTATGCTCTTTTTATCTCATCTTATAATTATACGATCATTATACTTAACCGATCGGCCGGTCTGCACGGATCAGTTATTATTCTGCGAGCCCCTTTAAAAACAGCTAAACGCGGGGAAACTGCAGCCTCAAGAACCAAGGCAGCGTCGCCTAATGAAGCATCTCCTTTAACTAATTTACAATCAGCGCTTCCTCCCATACCGGCGTCGAGACGTGGACGCCGAATGAGATGCCGGAGGGGTGCGCGGGGAACGAGTACCTAAGTTCCGTGCTTTCTCTGTCCCGAGGCTATCGCCGTCTTCATGACCCAGAACTCTTTAATTTTCGCCATCGATACTGTAGCATCCTCTTTAACTCATTAGACTCAATCAATTATACAGGCGTACGGTTACAACAGTCTCCTTTCCCTTTCTCATTCTCGCCCAGCCCTCTCCCTCCCACACGCCCAATCTCTGTCGTCCCTCCGTGTCGTCCTGCTCAACAACCCCGTCTTAATCCTTCGACCGAGACCCCGAGTGGTATCCCGAGATACCAGGGTTTACCAAGGTAAACCTCTTAACGTTCCGATGCCAGTGGAAGTCAAGGTCGCGAGACACATAGATGCGGCGTTATCAGCTGAATTTTGGAGAACATGGCGAACGGCATGTTGGGTGAATATCCTACATGGTTCAAACCACATACCTACCTGCAACAGAAAGATAAAGATACGTTAGTATAACTCATAAAAAGCATTAATTTATATAAGTATCTACTTGTACAGCATGTATAATATTATAATTTGAGAGTTTGCTTAATACCTATATCTATAGATAAAAGTATACTCTCAATAAAAAGTTCCGCGAAATCATATATTGTGCTTAATGTACATTTCTTCTAATTTTCCTTAAGATTCATAAAAGTAATGGTCCTGTAGAAAGAGTAATCACGTGAAAACCAAATCATTATGTCTAATTCTAATAGATCGTAATTGTATTGTAGACTAATACAGATATTAATATATCTAAAAACAGTATAATAAAAGAGTACGTATTTTTTCATATTATTAATAATGACTAATTCAATTCCTATTGTAATTAGAATTAAAAAATTAGCAGAAAAGCGATAGTTCTCTCGTAGTAAAGGTTTGTTCCAAATTGTAATGTATTTGAGAACGCGTTAAGCAGCGTGGCCCATTTGTTTTCTATGTCCAGGGCTGCAATGTACGATAAGATGCGAATAGCGCGAGTCGCCTGGTGTGTTAGCCGGCAGTTAAAACTTTATCGTCGTGCATCTCGTGTTATTCGTCAAGGCGTGACGGGTGGAATTTTTATGTCTTCGTTCCCATCAGCAACGTTTCCTCCCCCTCCCGAGAAATGGCTTAAATAAAACTCGATAAGTTAACACTAAAACACCGTCGGAATAGCCAGCCATTACGATTGACTTAATGAATCGGACATTCGAGCACCGTTGCGATGCCGACGAAGCTATATCTGATGCAAACAAATTAATTTAAGTGGTTATATCGATTTCATATGCGGCTGTGCGTGGTGATAATAGCATTGCCATATAGATGTATTTGTGCTCGATGAATTAAATGTACTTAAAGAATCAGCAGCACTAATTTATACATATAAGGATAACAAACGAGATTATTCAAAAATAATTACATTTCATGGATATTGTAACGTTATTAATAGAGCTGTTAATAAATAATATTATAGGTAATTAAAAATAAATAAAATATAGAAAATTATTGGTATAATTTATAGAATATATATTATAAAAAATAGGTAATAATTTCATACATTAATAAACTATTATAGTTTAAAAATTATTCAAACGTTCTAGTTTGAATTGTAAGCATATCCAAGTCAATAACTCATCCGATTCAAAGAAGAGTAAGTGCAAAATAGTGCAGGAAATTAATAAAAAAGAAGATGCAACCTAATAATCATAATTGTTAAAAATAATTAATTTTTTAAATATATTTTTTGTGTCACCATTTATAATATATAATACATTACTACATTTGCAATATATTTTAAATATGTTTTTTTTTTTTAATATGTTAGATTGTTTATATATTTTGCAGATATATTATAGCAATACATATATATCAATTATCTTTTTCCCTATAATTATTACTTCAATTTTTCACGCTTTAACTGAAATAAATATTTGCAAAAGTAGTTCATTAATTTCAGTGCCACTACCAAATATTAACAACAAAACAACAAAACTTTGAACATTTAAGAAAAGACCACGAAAAAAAATGTACTAAGAAAATAGGCGTGGTAAGAGGACAGTGTCGAGGCGATTCGTGATATTATGCAGGACAGGGCCGCAGGAAACGGTGTAACATCGCCAGTAGGCTCTGTGTACGAGGGTGGAATATGCTTAACGTTAATTTGTACGATAAAGGAATTATTGATTTTTACTTAGGCGGCTCAGTCAAGGGTGAGAGAGAGAATGCACGGGTATAGGGGAACCTTGCTTTAAAGTGGAGGTACTAATGAGACGCCTTTAACGCATCGTTATGCTATCTCACGCCTCGAAACCGAAGACATAATTCGTTCGTATACGGAAAAGATATATTCTTTTAATAATTAAAAAATATTTTAATAATTCATTTGATCATGTATCTAACATTACAATTGATCGTTAATTATTATTTTATTTAATACTGACGTTCACTTTGTTCTTTGAGATTCAAAAGTGGAACCTGTAATATAACGTGGAAAGCATACCTAGACATTATTATAGTATATTCGTTAGTTATAATATTCGATAAATATCCCAAGATTATCCCGGTAATATCACATTATGCTTCTTTCATAAATATAAATTAAAAAATAAACAATTATACATCTTCCTTCTATCGTAACAATATATTTATAGTAGCCTGTTTCTCTTTGTATTTTAATAGGAATATTTTGTTACGCAGAAGTAAAAGAAAATATCTCGTTTTGAAAACATATTTATTGCAATTTTCTAAATTGGACTATTTCGCTCGAAAACTTTACACGCGAGCTAGCATGATAATATTAATTAACGTGGTCAGCTTGCGCGGGTTCTGTTCAGCCGTCAAGTTGTACATACTCGCGTAAAAAACCGCTTACATTATATGTACATGTAAACCGTCATGGCCGCGACCGCGGCCGCGACGGCTTTGCCGCGTCTGAAAATTTGGAGTAATAGGAAAACTCCTGAGCGGAAAAGAAGTTCAATCTAGCCGGGCGAGGGAAAAGCTTGGGAAAGCTCTTTGGACTCCTTTGATTCCAACTCGGTCCCTACCACCTTCTAAATCTTTTTCCTTCCTCTCACCCCGTCCTCTTCTCAACCACCGCTGCCTACGACTCCGTAACGTTTTTCACGATAGGAAGAAGCTTCCAAAAGTTGCTTTGCCAAGTTACCCTGCGGCTGTGCATCGGGCAAGTCCCTAAAAATCTGACTTTCTTCTTCGCTTTCTTTAACCACCGTTGCGGATAACCGTCTACGGTCGAGATGGAGATTCCATCTTCTCCATATTTACGGTATGAAAATGTTGAAAGATGAAAGTGATGAAAAGAGATCAGCGTATTCACATTTTAGTGATCATCGAAAGACAGAAATAAAGGAAAGGATTGCACATTTAATGCTTTGTAGCGGAATTATGTTTTACATCTGTTAGTTGATTCGGATTTGCATTTATATTAATTAAAATGGTAGACGTACGTCAGAGGAAAACGATGAAAGATTAAAAGTAGCGTATACCTATACATGTTTATAAGGAGATATTTTTTTATTTGTCGACAAACAAAACTTTTCATTGCTTTTACATATGAGTTTACGTATATTTTCTAATAACTAAATGCTGACCTATAACGCAATCCTGATCAAAACGCGGAAATATTTCTAAGTATCGATACGCAATAATTTTACACGTAATATCAATACAATTTCTCACTATGTTTCCATGGCATATTTTTACTTGGAATCCATATCTATCACACAAACAAATTGCAATTACTTGTTAAATATTTTGCACGTAAAAAAAAGCAACTTCGAAAATCGCATATCGGAAGACGTCCAGTTGTTGCGGGATGGTCGATGGCCGTGGGTAAGGAAAGAAATAATGAAAGTCCGTGCCAGGAAAGTGCTCTCTTTATTGACAACAAGGCTTCCGAGAGAACGACATGGAGGTGCGACGAGGGAAAATATAGTGCTTCCATATCCGTGCGCGGCTGTCTATCGATTCTCGACGAGTATAAAGTACTGCGATTCCGCCTGCCGCCGTCGCCGAGTCGACGGAATAAATTTGCGCTCGCCCGGGTAAAACGGGGTGAGAGCCCGCGGAGTGCAGGCGGACGGGCGGATCGGCGCGAGAGAGGGGCGCGGGGGTGCTGTGAGAGGGTACGCGGAGGTCGGGCGGGCAGGCGGGCGGGGAAAAAAGGAGAAGGAAGAATACGAGAGGAAATGGAAGAGGCGAACGGGAAGAGGCGTCGGAAAAGCCGGGCGCGCAACTCCAGACTGCGATGGGAATTTTCGAAACTACCCGACCTCCTCCGCTCGCCATTTCCTTCCTCCGTCTCGCACTTTTCCGCCCCTTATTCGTTCACCGCCCTCAGCTCTACCCGCCGCGCTACGCCGCGCCGCGGCGCACGATCGAGTATCAACGGCAGTCAGCAATGGAAACGCGTGCGTGTACAAGCGTTTGTGTAGGTTTCACGTAATGAGAAATCCACCTCAAAGTTGCTTCGCTGCTTCGCTCGACGGGCTTCAAAACGCAGAGTTAGAAGTTGCTAGCTTGATCTTTATCGCGCGAAAAAGTTGTTCTCCAATCCGTTTTAACATTAATGTCAGATACTTAAGTATATGATCAACAATGCGTCGTTGCCCGATGTTTTAACAATAGGAACTACTTTGGAAAAATTTTGGTTGCAACTGACCCTAATAAAATTACCAGATTGAGATTATATTTTGATTTTATTATGAAACAATAATAACGAAAAAGAGAAAGGAAACAGTAGGCAGCAATGACACTGGTATCAAACTCGACAGCATAAAAATATAAATATTATTAAAAACCGACAAACTTCTATTAGAAACATTCGCAAAAGTTCAAATTTACATTTTAAAAAAGAATCTAATTTATTCTATTAACAATTATTCTTTTAATATACAATTTAAATAATAAACATATGTAAAATCATATACGTGTACACGTCATAAGATTATAATTTTAAAATAGATTAACCAGATATCTATCATAAGAACATCAATTTCCATGACATCTATACTTATATTATATGTGATGTCTACTTACGTGCATAATTCGCATAAGCAATTACGATCAAAGTTTGATTAAAATACAATTATACCTTGCTTGATTTTTGTAAAACGCAGATATATCTTTTGCTTTATTGTCCTTGCAATATCCAGCATCAAACGACAAAATATCGGAGTTCGCGGAGATTATCGTCTAGAACTATAACCGATGTTATTCGTGAAAAGACGAAAAGACCCTTCCTTCTTAGTCTTCTTACCCTTTCCTTATGCCACCCCATCGTCGTTTTGTGGCGAACACAAGCAGGGAAAGGAGGGAAACTTCTCTTTGGCGGTCGAGGATCATTACGGCAGCTGATTGGCGGGAATCTTGTTAAAGGTTTCGTTTGAATAATCGCCGCTCGATTCGCCGATTTTCATGACTCGATCCTCACGTAATGACGCGTAGAAATCCGCCACCGCCGCCACCGTCGTCCGCCCTTCTGCCCATCCACGGGCAATAATTTCAAGAGTCGATTTCTTGCACGCCGTAAGCATCTCCATTCTCCCTCATCCAAGCAACGCGATCGTTCCTCGTTATAACGAAATTCAATTTTATGTTAAATATTCCTGAACGCAATCCACCAGCGCTACCGAGGTCAATTTATGATCCTGTCCAATCGCGCGGCTCGCAAAAACCGATCTATTATCTTTGCATTTACAACGCCTCCTGTTTATGCACGATTTAGACAACAAACTTTCGGTAATGACTATGTTAATCTTTTTAAACACGCAAAAAAATAGAATAGAAGAAATCGGCAGGCAACATAAAAAATCGCTCAGAACACATCGCTACAGAATAAATCATATTTTTAATGTAATTTATATTTAAATAGTATGTATAATAATCTCTTTTCTCTCCATAATTCATTTGAATAATAATTTAACTTGCGATTCACGCAAAAGCGTATATTTTATTCATAATTATTATTAATTTAAAGATACGCTAATATTCGCTAAAAATCTGTTTGCAATACGGGGGGTATACGCCGCAGATTCAAACTGACGCAGTGCCTAACAGCGGTTTTTCTTAAAAGCCACGATTACAATGATAAAGAACACCTCGATTGAATCCGTCTTTCTGCGCTTGTGAAGACTGGATGTCGCGTGAATAATTTAGGACATATTCGCGCACCTAAACCCAGGATCATTTAAATTTTCAAGAGTACCACCGACACCGAGTTGTCACTGCCTCTCACCGCGCGGAAATACCGGAGAAGTTACAAATATGTTTACGCGAGCCTCGACCCCGCAGGTGCGACGGTTTACACGATTATCCGCGTCCCTTTTCGGAGCGCCAGCCGCGCGCCGCGGCGAAGGGCAATTGCGAGCCCTTCGTGGGAGGAAGGTTGGATATCGTGCGAGGTGGTTGGAGGAAGAACGAATGAAACGCGTATATCGGAGGTACGAGAGCGCGCGGCAGATCAATCTTCCGTTCTCTCCCTCGCGCTCATCCTTGTCTTCTTCCCAGCCCCACTCTCGACTATATGCCTCACTTCCACCTTACCCTCCAGCCATCCACCTTCTTTTCCTACGTAGACATGATCCCGCCAACCCTCCTCGCCGCTTTCCTCGCCTCCTCGCGCACACGTGCGTGATACGCACGCGTGTGTCCGGAAAAGAAAGTGTATCCAGCCAGGGGATCCTCCTACCAGCTCGCGATTGCGACCACCTTTCGGATTTATCGGGCGTGGACTATGCCGTTATTTCAGGGATTACTTCCTGAAATTTTTCAGTGTCTCGTACGTCTTTTCAATTCCGACCCTCCTTCCCGCGACCCATTTCGCATGGTCCGTATATCGGGAGAGAAAACGGTGGAATTCGCTACGCGTGGGAGAAACGGCGGAATGAAAATTCCAGATCCGCCGAAGGAGGAGGTGAAATTTCGATCTCGAGATAGAATCCTAATCGGCTTTGCTTTCGAGTCACTCTCTCCCTCTGCGTCTATCACGACGAGCCATCCCCTACAGAGCCGGGATACGCCGGGCTGCCCTTCTCAATCGTTGTCCTCCTGAGCGTGAGCATACGAAATTGAACGAGCATCCTTAACGAGCGGCGTGCACTGGCTCGATAAGAATATTTGAGCGACAGGCAATGCGGGACCTCATTTCCCTGTGCAAGCAAGAAATTTTATACTTATTGAAGCCCATTATGCTCTTGTTCTTGCTCTTGTTTCATAGCGTTCAGTTATCCTTGTCAAAATCCACCTAACGTAAGCCATATATTTCCGATCGATCGCAATTCAAACGTCAATCGCTGCCGTTCTCACATTCAGAGAAATCGATAGCGTTACGCAAGATCTTGCCGAAGCAGTTTCACAATCAATCGATCAGTGTATCATTTACTAGATATCGATGATATGATGGAAATCGTAGTTTCAGTAAAAAATAAGTTAAGTATATATCTTTACTTAGCAGTTTGTTTCGTAAGTGTTGATATGATACTTTATCAAAGTTACTTTATCAAAGTATTGAAATCGGTGTTGCTATATACTTTAATATTTTCGAGATTAATCTATATTTTTATTACGTACTAAAATTAGATAGATTGTGTTTATTTAGATATTTAATTATCTAGTGCATATTATTATATAGCTATAATAATAACATATTGAAGATATAAATACAATTAGATATATTTGTAAATTTATAGAACCATTTCACATCGTCAGATCTTTTTGATATAGAAAACTGAAAACACTTAAAAATTAATTTAAATTTTAGACGCACAAATTTTGATATAATACAATTTATTGAATTAAAAAAATTTTAATCGATAAAACTTTTCTCTTTCCCACCTTTATGATATAACGAAATCCGATACAGAATTGCACGATTAACTTGACTAATTGCGTAACTTTATTTTATTAAGTATTTCCAGTATTAAACCTAAGAGATCCATCCGTCACGAAGCGTATAACGTAAAATGACGTACAGCCTCACGAAAGGCAAAATGTTAAGTCTAAGCTACTGGAAACTTTATGAAGCTTCTAAAGGAAAAAACGAAGGAATATTCTATACTCAGCGTATAAGTAGACGGTATTTCGGGCCCGAGGCACGTCGGTGGGTCGGCAGGCGTGGTCGTGAGGCTCCTCCGATATTTCTGGAGCCAGCCGAAGGAAAAAGGAGTCACGGGCGACGGGCGTGGAGAAGCGAGCGGAGCTGGTGGATGTGAAGGAGGGTAGTTCGGTGTTCCCGGGGGCGAAAGTGGCGCGGCGTTCTAATGCGATTCCGATATCGGCCCGGACATCTCGTGAGCCGACTATACCTCCCAACCCCCACCCTCTGACGTCCCTAGGACGATCTCACCCTACGATGTGGACGAGCACGTCAGGATGGGTGGCGGAGAGGGTGGATCTCGTGGAAGTAAAAGGGGTCCCCCTAAAGGCGGGGTGGCTCGTAGAATGGGCCGATATGTATGCCGTGAGCGCACCACCGACCGGCCGCCATCTTGGAATCGATGTCGATCAAGCGGAAGGAAGGAACTTCTGCGCAGCTCGGGGGCGGCCGAGGTGTACCCTCCCCTAGTATGTGTGTGCGCGCCTCCACATACACCCCCATTCTCCCCCTCCGCTTCCCGTGTGCCATCTCATGCTGCCTCTGCAGTTGACCCACCCTCTAGATGTACTCGTATGCGCGAGAGTGTGGAGAAGAAGACATAAGTCGTGGATTCCTTCTTCGCCATAAAATGGCGTCTCCGGTATCGTTTTCGCGATGCAATGTGATTTTAATTATTTCATGTAAAAATTACGTAGTATGTTGATATTCTGCTGTTTCAATACAAGAACAAAAAAGTTTATCGTATACAATTATACATAATAAGCTTCCATATTTTGCAAATATTGAATATTTATTAAAAATCTGATTGAATAACATTATAAACAGCTGCATTGTCTTGAAAAATTCATTTATAAATGTTCATTCTAAATACATTTTGCATATACGTACGTAAAAACAATTATAATATATTGTCTAACACTTTATGATCCACATGTATTAGAGCAACACAGTTTCAAATAAGACGTACTGTGCACCGAATGTGCCTTCTATAAGGATCGATAACATTCGATACTGAAATGATATATAAAGAATCCAATGTGGAGGAAATGTTGGCTCACTTTATCATGCAATACATACTAGTTCAATATCCCACACAGTGCCATTTAACGCGGCACGCTCGAGCGCAGCGTAAATCAATGTACTTAGGAAGAAAGGATCCGCGAGACTCTTTCGAGCTCTATCTTTTGCCATAATATTCTCTCCATTCCACCGTAAGAAATATCGCCGGTACCGTCGCGGAATTACCCTCGCAGAATGCAAAAAGGAATTTCGCGTTGGTGCAAGGATAAGCGGCGCGACACAGTCACCTCTCGCGAGAAATCGGGAGGATGTGGAGCCAGATAGAACCGGTAGGATGGCTGATTTATGAGATTATAGCTTGCCGGTATAAACGCCGGTGAAAATGGCGTCTCTGCAAATCGATCGTAAAAAGGATGTCGCAGCCAGCGGCCGATGGAGGCGTACAATAGCAGCGTCTCGTTCGTTAACTCCGTGGAAATAAATAAAAAACGCGAGCGGGACATCGCAGGGGTATCGAACGGGGTCGGTGGGGGTGTTGTATCGACTGTGCGAGAGGCCCGTATACTCTTCCATAACCCATAAAGAATCGAGGCCTCCGGTGATTTATGGATTATGGCGCCGGAGCACGCGAGCGTGGAACTTGACAAAAAAAAAAGAGAAGAACGCCGAGGAACGCCGTCTTTTCATCGTTCTTGTCAATGAAACGGATAGAAGTAGGCGCTCAAAAATGGGCGTGCGAATTTACGACTTATCGATCCATTACCACGAGCAATCGCCCGAATCCTTTCGGAGGAAATGAATGGTTTTGCGATATCAAGATAACAATTACCTTGAAAATCACCAGTCTTTTAAAATCGACGAAATAGAGACAAATTAAACAAATTGAGCAATTAATTCACAAAAAAGTAATAAAAGGATAATGTTGAACGTCCTTTTCGCGCTCACTCTTTCTTTCTTATCTGTTTCACCACACGAAACGATCAATGACCAGTATTCGTGATAATCGTCAGTATTTGCGGAAAACGGAAGAGCGAATGTACAGTAGAATGTGCGTGAATCAGGAGAGAGATCCGACATTCGGACGGAACAATCGACACTTAGAAACAGGGCTTAAAGGCAAATGCGGTCAGTGTGCTTCCATGGGCTGAGAAATACGAGGAGTTGAATGGCTCGTGACCTTGGCCCCGAGGCTGTTAGCCTGGGGTTGGTAAGGTAATTAAATGCCATGGATGGGGTTGGTTGCTATAACCGGCAGGATAGAACGAAGGGTATCCTGGGGGGATGAGACTAATTGCCGATGCAAGGAAAACCATCCCTCGCCGTGCCACTGGAGGATCTTTCAAGGTGCTCATCCTTCTGATTATACCATTTTATTAACGGCTCCTCTGGAGTTATTGCAACATAAAATCAGTTGCCTCCGATTCTTCTACGCAAATGGATTCAACGTTTCCCGTATCATGTCTTTTATATTATGCATTTTACCTTATTTGTTATGAAAAATTAATTGTACTAATTAATTGTTATAAAACCTTACTTTTATAATTAATGTTTATAATGTCTATTGGTTTTTATATGCCATTGAATAGATAACAAAAAATACTTTCCTGCATGTTGCATCAAAGAGATAAAAGCTGCTTTGCCAACTTACTTAAGAAACATCATGAATAAATTTATAAATTATACAGTATAAATTGTATAAGATTTTCAAAAAGAATTAATAACAAGTAAATACAATTATAGATAATAATAATAATGTATAAGAATAACCATCATTATCATGTCTAGTTAATATAATAATTATTTACAAGAATAACCATTATTGTTATTATAACTGGTTAATAATTACAGTATATTTGCACAAACTTTTCGTTTTCGTCTTTCAAGTTTGACAAATTCTGATAAAATTTAAATTTTAGACAAATAAATGTAGATTCGATCAAATACTACAAAAATTTATATTTAGCAGTATCTGCAACTAGAGAAGCAAATTATTCTCTTATCATAGAATAATTGGAAAATTATATGATCAAGCATTTAATATACCATAGTGATATAAGCATTTAACAAACATTTAACATATACCATAGTGATACGAAAACAAACTATTCGTATTAATAATTCAAGGAATTAATAATTTGTTGCGCTTAAATGATAAGAATAAAAGTTTTTAGGAAGGAAGGTCATTGAATTCGGGAGAAAACTTTCCTAATTCTCGTCGGGGTATGTTCAATCCGCATGCAAATACCGTTCTCGTAATTTGAGAATGATAGTTAGATAAAGTTTTGCGCGACGGGGAACCACTGTCCCGGAAGTAGCCCAGTTACAAATTAGCATCCAAGGATTGCCCTTGGCGTTACTCCTGTCTCTCTTCCTCCCATTCGGTCTCCTCCGGTCTCGCTTCCTATATCCGTCTCGCTTCCTAACATCGGTTGTCGGCACTCCTCTTTCTTTCTGGGTTATTAAAGGAAGCCGCCTTCGGGGTCAAGTCGGGTTAGGTCAGGGCGGCAGGGAATAATGAGCGAGGAAAAGTTAAACGAGAGTATTTTTTACCGAGAGGAAAATTACGCTGGCCTTCCCTGGTCGTAGTAAAGATGGTGCAAGGAGGACAAGCCATTGCAGCGGTGAACTTGAGAGAGACGAAGGCGGAGAAAGAGACAGAGAGAAAGAGAGAGAGAGAACGCAAAAGGATGATAGGGGAGGAGAAGGAGGAGGGGAGAGAGAAGTGAACGAGAAATTCAGGGGTAGGAGATCTCGAGGTGGTACGAGGGGGTGTCTTCCATTCATTACCGCCGGTTACCCCTTAATGGAATCTTCGTGTCCTCATCTTTCCACTGTCCTTCCTCAGCGCCACGCTGTGCCGCGGTAATTTCTGTTTTGCGAACAAGAAGTCGTTTGTACACTCGGCAAAGCGAGACGCCTGCCGTCATTCAGAAACAACACCGCTGCGACTTGTACGCACGTTATCACAAGCTCGCATTTATCCTATTTTCTCTTGACACGCTATTATTCTTTAATATCATGTTGTCAACATGAGTTTCACTTCTCATAGGTAATATTTGTCTCATATCCATATGCAATCAATATCATAATAAATACGGCATCAGTTTGTAAAATTACAACATGTTAATTAATATTAACAATATAGCTCTCTAACTCACAGATAATTATTTTCTGTTATAAAATCTTCGGATAGTTTAAAGTCGAGCAGAGGCATATAAAATTTCAAATCTGTTCTGTACTTAATTGGAAATACCATACTTTAATGTACAATTAATCACAATTAGTTTCCGCATGCAACTTCGTCTATATATCAGTGACTACGGAATTAAGAATGTCACTTAACTGAGAACAGAAATTTAACCGACATGAATAACGAGGAAATCGGACGTGCGCGAAGAGGCTCTTGTACATGCCCTTCGATGCCTGGGATATCAAATTATTCTGCATAAAGGATGACACAGGTCGATGGTAATAAACTGACTCCAGAAATAATGGCATAACGAGCATAAAGTGGGGTCCGCTCGTGCAGCCGGCGGCCAAAGAAACGGAAGGGGTTGAAGAACCAGGTAGAACCCATTATCCCGAACGTATCCGTGTACACAACAGGGTGTCTATAAATGTTTCGGGGACTTTCGTTTCTTTCGCGCCGGTAATTTATTCAGAAAGTCAGTCGTCACCTGAGTAACGTGAGAACACTCGGGATGCATCTGCATGCAGATGTCGCGCCCAGTTGGCACCCGAGAACTATCGATTCCGTTCCTCTATTTTCTTATTTCGTTTTTTTTTTCTTATTTCAGCCGACAGTAACCGTCTATTTCTTTATTCGATTGATTCGTACCGCACTTAATTACATTTGGCTCCTCGAAAATACGATAGACCCACGCTGTCGGGTCGATGACCTTCGACTGACCGATTAAAGTCTATCCGGATAGCTATGGAAAGTTTAAAGAAGGCTTGTGAGTAAGATGTTTATGCATGTAAAGATTTATTCGCATGTTACTTAAAAAATAAATAAATAAATAAAATGTGTGCTTATAAATTAATTACACTAATATGAAGACTGGATATGAAATATTACTGATATTGATAATACAAGACCTGTGGACTCAACAACTCTTGTACATTTTAATATGAGCAGTGTCTCAACACTGTCGGATTTATCTGAAATCTGGCGTTCCATTACGTGAATTGCAATTCTTCTTCGTTTTCTACGCGACGTAAAGTAATCTTTTAAAATTTGAATGTCACGTGACTAACATCCAAGAATTTCTCGTCTCGAGGGTAAGAAGATTAGGTTTCTTTGAATAGATAGGTTGCCTGGTGTCCGCGAGATAGGGACATGGGAAAGCACTCCTCCTTTTCGTATGTAGATTTCATTGGAATGCCCGAGGGACGCAAGGGACCTCGAGAGCAAAGGGAGCGAAAGGGTTGAGGGAGAAGTTGGATATGGATAAGGGTTAAGATATACGCGTGGGAAGACTGCTGTCTCAAATTCTCGAGTCATGCCACGTGTCTTTTAGTTTTTATTTTCTACTACAGTATTGTTAATCGAAAAATGATAATTTATTGTGTAAACTCGGGTATATAAGTTGGTGCGAATATCATAAGTAAAAAAAATCCGAAGTATTTTTTACTCCATTTTTCTCTAAAATTTATTTTAAATTAATAATATACAATCTCAAAATAAGAATTTTAATAATGTATGTTTATTACGAATGTATGTTTAATATTTATAATATAAATATTAAATATATATTACTTTATACAATATTTATATGTATATAACTTTTTTCACGGATTGCATTGTATTACTACATAAATATAAAATGTATTTTTCAATCAAAAATTTTCATATATCGGAAATTTAAGCTGTATTTATATCACAATATTATTTGTGATATAATATTTTCGGATATTCGCATATTTATTTGGTATCAATGAGTTCATATTAACCTGACAGAGAGGATAGCAGATGTGCGTTTATACTGTCAAACAACAGCGCCGTGTCGTACTGTGACTGTTTGATGATCATATTTGCAAAAGATCCTTTTACACATGAGGTAATGTCCTGAGACAACGTGACAAAAGTACACATGGGGTCGATATGCGACCCTTCCTCTTTTAGAACAAATTTGCCTCAATACTTAAAGACCGACTCCAAATATGAAGCAAAATTAAGATGTAGTAAAAAAATATTGATAAAGATAAAAACGATAATTACTATTATATATTAGATTATATCATGTCTTCAGTAAAATTTTCAAATACAAAAAAATAAACCGTGTTAACACACACACACAAATTACGTTAAAATAAAATTATTAAATAAAATAATAACATTTAATTATGAAAATGCAGTTTTCCTTTTCGAGAGTCAAATATTGTTAGAATGTACAAACCGAATTGATCAAAGGCAACATATATATATATATGTACCTAATATATTTTCTGCAGAGAGAATGGTTTTTTGTATTCAATTTTCTATTATATGCTCTTCTATTGGATACTGTTTACAATAAAGTATCTATCTCACAATCAGTTCTATCTCTCAGATCTATTTATCTCATCGCACTGATGTTAGAATTCAAATTGATAAATTGCTATAAATCTAAAAATGCTATGCGACAAATACCATCAGTAATATTTTTTTCCAAACTTTACAAACAAATATTCTTTAGTATGTGCGTTTATAAAAATTAGTCGCAAATCTTTAAACTTGTTAGATATTTTAGTATTGAATAATATCATAAAAAATACGACATAAAATAAATGCTATTTTTCTGAGATATTAATTTCAGCAAATAAAAAAATTATTATTATAGTATGTTTCATATTTTGTCACAATATTGCTCACTTAGCAACTTACAAAGAAACAATTGTAAGTACTCGTTTATCAATAACATGTAAATGAAGAAAACCATATTTATTAATTTGATCAAAAGTTTACGCATAAATTATTGGAAAAGAAAAATAAACAGACTTGTGAAATTGATCTTCGACTTGGTCCGATTTATCTCAGCCTTATTTAAAGGGATCGTTGAAGAAGAGTCATTATCTTGGGGGAACTTTCGCTTCTAACCTCGCGTTAGTTCACGTTCGATAAATTGTCGGTGGTGTAACGTAATAGCGGGGGATTAGTGAACGCCCTCTCATCCTTGCTCAGCATCTCGTAGATCAGCCTTTAATAATCACTATTTCTTCCGAACGTCGGTCGCTTAACCCTATCGTATCGGGGTTATTGGAATCGATGGCGCAATACGAGATTCATTATGTATACTTCAGTATTTTTTAAGAAAAGAGAAGAAAAGAAAAGAAAAAAACAAAAAAAAAGAGATATTAATAGAGACTAATAACTTTATGTTTCTAACATAATATTAAATGTTTTTCCATACAACTCTTCTCCACTTTTCTTTTCGTATCAAATATATTCCACAAAAGAAATTATTGTGGAAAAAAAAAAACATTTTATCGCATTAATTTAACGAGAACATGCATATCCATTAATAGCTTCAGCTTATCGATAAACATTGCAGCATAAAATGTAAAATAAAATTTTCAGTGATAAATAATCTATACGGTCAATAATTCTTTTTAAAGAAAAGAAATAGATAGATTTCTAGATAAAATATTAAAGTTAAATATAATATAATGATAAATATATTGCTTGTTCCAAGCTAGTGACAATCTGCGATTCTTTTTCAGCTAGAATCAATTCAATATAATTTAACGCATCCAGTACTTTTATAAACTTAATATCTCTAATAACTATTACATATTGTGTTAAATCAAAATATGTGAGTCAATAAATCAAATAGATAAAAATTCGTCATCAAGTACAGAATACCGAAATTCAGTCCCATCATCGTATGTCCATCTCTCCTCGCAAGAGCTAGTCAGATTCGATGAGAGCAAGGGCAAGAGGGTTCGCGCACTGCTGACTGTACAGCTCTTCTCATGATCCCTTCACAGAAGCAAAGGAGGAAGCAAAAGAGAAACGCCAAGGGAGAAGGGAAGAAAGAAAGGGAGATAGGCGCCCTTGAGAGGTGAGTCCCGGGATCGGTCCTGTGTGCGGGCCAAGCGTGAAGAAAGAAAGAAGCCAGTGCAGAGAAGAGGGAATGATGAAAAGAGCGATGGGAGATTGGAGAGGCGGCTGGCTGACTGGGTGGTTAGCCGGCATAGGTGGTGGTAGTAGTGGTGATAGTAGCTCGGAGGGAAAAAGAAGAGGAGAAAGAGGAGGAGGAGAAGGAGGAGGAGGAGGTTGAGGAGACGGCGGTGGCGGAGGTAGAGGAGAAAGAGGAGGCGACTGTACTAAGAAAAGCCGACACACGGGGTGGCTGGGAGCAGTGCAGATCAATGCCAGCCAGCCAGCCAGCCAGCCAGCCAGCCAGCCAGCCGACCCAACCCTTCCGAGTCTACTGCTCTTCAGTTCCCTAACCCTTTACCCCGTTTTTCCACCCCGACTTCGGCGGACTCACCCGGAGATAAAACACGAACGGCTCCACGAGCCACCCCTACATACCCTGCCACCCATGTCGCCCTGTCGTTTTCCTCCTCTCTCTCTCTCTCTCTCTCTTTTCCTATGTCTCTCTCTTTCTGCTCGCCGTTTCTGCCTCGCAGCCACTCTCTCGATTTATCTTTCCCTCTTTCGAAGCTCTCTTTCGTCTCTGGCGTACCTATAGTTACTAACACCGATGAAAAATAATAGCTGTGGCTATACCGGTAAGAGAGAACGAATAAGCGAGAGTGAGAAAAAGGGAGAAAGAGGGATGCATCGGCGTAAACGCACTCGAGACGGAATTGCTCTGCAGACTTTGCCTTCCCTTTGACGCTTCGAACGCCGTGCATTTCAACGAGCTGCCTTCCTCCCGATTTGTTCCGGGGAAATGATTTTTTCGAGGCAACAGCACAGCCTATATCCAGCGTTATCGCGAAGTCAGAGAGGAGCTCTTTTTCAACTGTGCCTCATTTAGTGCGAGATGTTTGATAGAAAGAAGCGTTAGTTTTATTGAAAATTTAAATATCCTAACACATATCAATATCGCAACTAATGTTCAGAGATAACTCGCAGATATTGGAAAAATAATTTATCGAAATATTTATTTCACAATAGTAATAAACAATTTATTTAATTATTGAAACATTTTTAAATGTTTTAGATACACAGAAGTAACAATTAAAATCATAATAAATGTAGAAAATAAATAAAAATCTTGGAATTAAAGTGTGAGAAATTTTCTTTGGCTAAGAGAAACACTCAAAAAAAGTATCTGTTGACGTAGTTGATAGCACAGACCGATAGAGTTACGTTAATGTCGTGCCAGCACGGTTACGCGAAGATATAGTCATCCAGGACTAGCAATTTTTCAAAGGAAGCCTCTCACGACACCGCCAGCCAGCTTATTGCGATCGTGGATCAATTTTCAATCTTTTCAGAGATCCTCCTGTTGGCAGGATCAACATCACCATGGAAAAGGACCGAGAGAGCTACCGGGGTGAAACGCCTTTCGCAATCTGCCAGGAGTTACTTTCATGTTACTACAGAGTGGCGGTGGCGCGGTCGCATATAAAACAAATTAATCTCGTTAGGGGGAGCGTCTGCCTTCGTCCTTCCGGCTTTCAGGATCTTCCATCCCTCCCCCCCCCCCCCCCCCCTCCTCGACTGCTTGGTTCGCTCTCTCGAGCTGCTTGGCGGCGAATCTACGGACGACTTTGCTCCTCTTTTATCTTAATTCGTCGTCTAAATGAGAACGAAGTCGCGGTTATCGCGGTTTCAAGAAAAAGGGACTCCTTGAATTGGCGCGCCGGTGCTTTATAAATCCTCTTGAGCGGCCAAGTGACTGGTTGAGCGCGATTTTACTCGCGGCCGCTCGAGTTTCTTGCTCGTTACTGTACAAGAGTAAGTACCACGGGCCGGATCGCGATTCAAACTTGGCAAGACGAACTGATATGGCTACTTATCTATACTTTTTATTAATGGATATTATTATTTTATTGATGAAAGGTAGACTTAAACTCAACAAAATAATTGAAAATGTGCAATTAATTTATTCAATGGTTTATTTAGCATTGCAACAAGACATTTTTACATTAAATAATCACAGTATTACAGTACTGCAAAGGACAATGCATTATTTAACTGCATTATTAAACAGTCATAAGAGAGATACATTTCGTTTACTTTAAATGCTAAGATTGCCATTCTCCTTGAAACGTGATGATGTTTGTCAACTTTAATCGATTGCATGTGATATATTACAATACATACTATCAAATAATTTATCAATTTTATATAATTCATATGCCTTAACAGTACGATAAATACAGAAGGCGACAAGAATGGCTTTGAAACACAATCGACATTCGCAATTTCTAATATTGCAATGTGAGAAGCGATTTTCCATCCCGTCAGGCAGAGAGAACTTAAAAGATGCCAGGAACAGAAATTCCACAACTACGTTTCTCTATCTCCATCCCCGATTCGATGATGACACGCGGAGGTTGCATGGAGATAAAAATCTATATAACAAACGAAATGAAAAACTTGAAAATGCCAAGTAAATCGACGTAGGTGCGGGTATATACCTGAGTTCAAGGAGAAAAGTACGAAAGACGTGATATTTCACGGTACGTGTGTGAGTGGTTATCGTGCCCTGATGTGTGGGTGTGCGTTTCGTAAGGGTGGGAAGACACCCAACGCGCATGCTCTTACGTGGGCGTCAATACGAGCTGTACACGCTACCCTTTCTCTGTCCTTTGTTACACATACACACATACACACAGCCATACATGACGCGCACACGTGCACGCGCGCACCGCTTCGCACATATACACATACGTACATTTGCACACATTTATATTTTGGAACGAGAAAGCATTTCGCTTTTGTAATGTTGATGGAAGCACGTTTTGATGGTTGGATAAATGCGGTACATCCCGGAGATATTTCGTCAAAATTGTATATAGTATTACATATATATATATCACATAATTTATTCGATGTCACATCTCATATATACATTTTGTATATGTATTATTTCATGTGTATTTAAAAAATTGTTTTTATAACAAATTTCAGACAAACAACAGATTAAACCGTTTTTGCTTATATAAAATTATAAAATATTCGTATAAAATGTAACTTTTAAGTTATACGCCTGTATAGCTAATTACGTTTCGCATTTATTGGCAATCAAAGTGGGGCAATATACTTTATTACGCCCATGTCCCCAGGCTGCTATCAAAATAAATAATGTTATCATAATTACATATAGTAAAATATAGATAACAATTTCATATCGCCCAAACAAATGAAACCATTCGCTGATAATAATTAAATTCAATTAATATGTACTTTTCCAATATTATTCTTTCCTTTGTTAATTTCACCCTTCTCACAAAACAACAAATTCAAAAAACAAAGATAAATGAAAAATGTAATTTATGTAAGTCTTCAGTTAAATGATTAAAACAGACATTATTACATATATTACTGTACATATAGTCGGAGATTTTTTACAACAAAAAAATTTCAACATTTACTGTTGTGACGTTATCATACATTCGCCAAACCGCTGGAAACCGTTTTCCCAAAAAGGCCAGCCCTCAAGATATAACGCCCTCACCTTTCTTGGTGGCCCTTCCTAGGTAGCGCACGAAGCACAAACATATTAATGCCATAACCATCCAATCTAGTCGACGTACCGTCGCCTTAAATATAAATGGGCGACGCGCACAGGCAGGACGCCCCACTTTCGTATTCATGCGAAAGTTTCCTGGTCGCCTCGTTAACTTTACATAGGACTATATGGACGTTTCCAGATTCGGCAGTACTGTGTGTATGTGGGCGTGTACGTACGCACGCACACGCGATATCGTTACCAACATCGGCGACAACCTGCCGGTATCCGTGTTTCTCGCGTTCAACGCATACAGTTAAGAACCGTCTAACTTCGGAGTAATTCAAGCCATTGTGCCCGATGGAATTGTTGGAGTATCGGGGATCGCGTAGTGCCGTAGTAGGTGAAACGATAATCCGATCCGCTTTTCTGGCGATCGTAAATTTCGTTTTACGAGTGATCGTGGTAAATGTAGAACACGATCTATACTTCCGCCTCACGTTGTAAGTTGACTATAAGTAGCATCGAGATACAAAAGAAACAAGTTAAACTTTCGAAAAAAGTATTAAAGTATTTAGAAGTATTTAGAAGCTTTTTTTAAGGATAATTGAAGATTTAAATGAAATAATAGTTCGTGTGATGAAAGAATAAACTGAGATTTTTATTAATCGGGGGGACAACCTTATAGATATAAAAACAATTGAATTTCATCCACGAATAAATCCCGACAAAACAATTATTGCCCTATTCGATAAACATATTCACGATTTTTGTCTGCCCGAAAGCATCACTACATTCATAATGTTCGATCGTGCAATCTAGATATTTTAAACAAACCTTTCCTGATGATTGATTAGCTGTAGCGAACCGCCCTAAATAGCTAAGCGATCAACATCACATACCGTTCGATGTTCGATGAATCGGAACTTTCGTTGCATCCGCGCGACATATGCTCGGCGAGCATGAAAATACCTCTATACAACCTTTAATCAAGTGCATGCATACGCGCACGTGCCGCACAATGCACAATTAATTAGAAATAATATTTTAATCATAAACTAAGCCGGGTACAAGCGTTTGGTAACTGGCACAACAAGCAATGCAATCATTCCTTGTTACAGGATAAATCGAGTTAACATATAATTTTATAACTATCGCAGCTTCAAGCCGCAGTTTCGCGATAATTGAAATTCTTCGTTTGATTAAAGAGCATATTTATATATAACATATATGAACATCTATAATAATTTCTTTTAATTGCATAAAATGCATGCACTTATACAATAACTATAACTTTGCATTTATATTTTAACACCAAATTCCTAAACAAATTATATAAACGTAAAGCAGATAAATGTAAAACAAAGAATTTTCTGCAAATGGAAAAACAAGATAGTAAGCGGCTGTAGATTTCGTCTGACGCTCGTATATATTTTCCTTTCATACGATCTCATTTCACGAACGAGGAAAACGACTATACGACACCATCATTCTTTCTGCGTCGTTCTTTTTTCTTCTTGTATTTCCATTGGTTTCTCTCACCGACGAGAGATCTTATTGGCCGTGGAACAATGGACGGTATAGGTGTATTTTTATCCGGACATTAACATAAGCCGATTGTGTCTTTCCTCTTCTATACGGGCCGCGTGGAAAGATCGAAATAAAGATGGAAAAAATTGTCTGCCTGCCTACCTCTCAAAAGTGACACGTAGGCAGAAAACAAAAAACGGTTTTTATTGGCTGACATTTTCTCTCCTAAATTTGCGAGTATAATAAATAGAATCAAACTATATGTATAATTATAAACTATTTAAAATTATATGTTAATTCTAATTCTTGAAATTATCGATAAAAATGTATCGTGCAACACAATGTGTAGATACAAGTAATTTTTTTATTAGTTATATAAAGAAGATATTCATACAAAACATAAATTACTCAAACACACACAAATCATGAAAATAAAATTTTATATATTAAAAGTATGTAAAAATTTGCAACACGAACAATTACTTCTAATTTTTCCATCATATGGACAAATTTATATATTTTAAGAGAAAAGTAATATAAGATTGACAGCACAATATACATGTTATACGCTCAAAATTACGTTGTCTAGACAAATTCTAATTTGCAAATAGCTCTTCTCAGCCAGTTAATAAAAAAATAATTTTTTTTCTTCATCTACAACGCTTTCTGCCGTACGTACAAGTACAGGGGTAAGTTATGTTTTGCCTTTGATCTCAGTCAACGTTTGACAGCCTGACAAATCAACTGTTATTTAAAACCATGTTAAAAATCATCTGTTTCCGATATCTTTATGAAGGCTTCAGTTTGTCAATCTCACTTCTCTTTGATAGTCAGTCCCAATTTTCATTTTTAATCAGATTATTTTGCAAACTGTGAATATTAGCAGAATTTTCTCTTGAAAATTACACTGTCTTTGTACGTTCAATTTTTAAATACTGACCTAATGTCAGGGAGCTTGAGATTACTTAATTTATCTATCACACCGCGTCGCAGAAGATGGCTCAAAAATAGAGCCGAAACGTACAATTTATAATTTGCATTAAATTATTAATTAAATGTGTTACACAACGTTAACTCGTGCACTAACTCTCAAAGCCTATTTTTCTTTATTACTCGTTAAAAAAATATTTTTAGTCAAAATATCATATTTTAAAGATATTCTCCGAAAGAATCGGATGTTGGTCATATTGCGAGATCTGTTGTCCGCCATTGTGTACTTGAAATTAATTTCTAAAATCTTTATCGTCCGACGTCTTCTCGCTCTACCGGGTGAGCGTATACAAAAATAGCTAAACAAAAATAGGAGCAAAAAGAGAGCGGATGCGGCGGTGCTGCCAGAGAACTTTTTAAGCAAATTAATCAATATCAACGAGGACGGAAGTTTACGGCGAGCCACGGGACGCGAGAGAGAGAGAGAGAGAGAGAGAGAGAGAGAGAGAGAGAGAGAAAAGAAGAAAAAAGAAGATTTCAACGGAAAGCATCCGGGCGGACCTCGCTAATTTCTTTAAAGTAGTTTGCCAATTTATTATTTTCCAATTTTCCGGGAACTTCCGCCGCGCGCACGTACGACGTTTACAAGCCTCACTGTTATGCTTTTTCTTTTTCGTTCTTCACGCTCGCTGCCTCGAAACTGAATTTGGCAGCAATCAACCCCAACCACATCCGTTAAAAAATTGCTGTTTGTTTCACTTTTGCAAAATTGCTTCCATCGTGTGTCAATACATGCACAATACATTTAATTTTCAGTTATCAATTCCACTGTGAATTAATATAGGAGAATATAGGTATATATACGTATATATATATATATATATATATATGTATATATATATAAATTATATATATACCTATATATATAATGTTCTTAAATTTATAAGTAATTAAATTCATAAATTTTAGTACTTATAAGAACAGAAATATTATAATTATAAAATATCTTATCAATTTTATTTCTTCTAATTTGAACTCGCGCAAAAATGTACAAAATAATAATATCTTTCTTCTCAAAAGATACAGCAGGTTCTAAAATGTTCCGTTAACATCACATTATCACAATAATATCACAATTCACAATCAACCTTAACAACAATATAAAATAAAGATTTTCTGTTTCTTTTCTTTCCTGCCAAGGAACATATTTTCAACTTTTCAAAATAGTTTTAATGTCCAAAAAAAAAATGCAAACGATTGCATTCATTCATCGAAAGGCGTTTGCAACAAACGTATCGGAACCTCGATTTTAAAATTCTGACTCTGGCGTTCGCGATTTCACGAGGCACGAAACTTTTCCGGCGGGTTTTTACCCGCTAACAATCGACAATGTTTAAGCACGGCGAGAGCCAACAGGATCGCGCAGACGAAGCAAGTTTAGCCTAACAAGGGGTTCCCCGGAAGAGCAGGCACCGGATGAGGTATGTAAATCTCGTTCCGCCGAGGTCGTGCCGCGCCGACTCTCCCCTCCCTTCACGAGCATCCACCCCTGAACCAGGTTCTTTCGTGGTCCACAGTGGCAGGGTAGATTTTAACCCTTTTCCAGTTATCGATTTTCAGCTCGAGACGGATGAGAGAGCGCCTGTACCTTCGACCACTTTACGCCATACTCGATTCCACTTGACTACTCCGACAGGAGAATTATCTCCTTCTCATATTTGATTCACTTTTCCTCTCCACTTTCTTACGCTTCCTCTCCAAACATATTCAATTTGTATATATCAGTATTTGCGAATGTGTAATAAATATTAAACAATTAAAATTCAAAAGTTAGACAATGAGTTATATAGAATAAATAAACTATGTTAACTGTGTATAAAATGTGTTGGGTATCTTTTTTTATTTAACGCCGTCATTAAGAATTAGTTTTGATATAACAAAGACGAGAGATTCTCCAGATTCTTTCACTTCTTCCAATCTAGATATATCCTTAATGTCCAGGAGCACTCACATTCATCGAAGAAACGCCTCTATAAATAACGCCATAATGTATACTGATAACTTTTGGGGGAAACGTCGAATTTTTACGAAGCACCATCGAGTTCCATCCTTAGCATCCCCCTCGAAGCATACTTTATCTTTCAGCGATAAAGCGCTGCTTTAGACGGTCGTGCTCGCTTCTATATCGAGGGGGTTTGATTGATTACCAAGGTGGAGTCTAACACACGAGGGTGGGTGACTTGCGCAGACTACACATTTGGTGTTCGTCGCCACGCGCGTATGCGTGAAGTTAAAGTCCGCGAAGAAAAAGGAGACTGCTTCTTTCGAGCTCGTGGAGAAGAACGAGAGGGGATGGTCTCCCGGTAAGATGGTAGAGCGGTACCTTGTATGCTAGCAGTACATATCCGGGGAAGGTACACGTATTGGAAATACATGCGTGTTTGTATATGCGCCGTTAGATACATATCCTTGTGGAAGCCATACGGACATATATTCACGTGTGTACGTGGGTGCCCTTACACGCGACAGGCAGGCACGTATATATCAGGGGGGTGCACGAGGGTCCACAGACCAATCGGAAGCAAGCATTCTTTATCCACCCGAGTATCTTGGACGCATGCCTCACGTACGAGGCGTGGTTTGGGGCCACCCTTGTTCGAATACATGCCGTTTCTTTTTTCCGGTCATTGAATTTTCTATGCTCGCAGCGACGCATATACAGGGCGTACCTAAACTGGCCATGTCAACGTCTTGCAAGTGTATCGACTACCCTATGTTGTCTCTACTGATTTTTTAGTGTAATAATTGAGCCTCTCTGCGAAAGAGAATAACAAAGCAAAAACAAAACACTGTACATTTAATGGGAAACGTTATAGATATAGCAGGTAGTCAATATAGAGAAGCGAATAAAGGCCAGATTCATCAGATGACGCGTGCAAAATTATTGTGAACAATAATTACTTCAGTCATAATGATACTGGATTTAAAACCTTGGTATTTTAATACTCCTACACATTTGTCATGCACGAATGAAATTCTAATGCAACATCGCCGTTGCAACGATGGCATTGCAGAAAGAACGAGATAAGTAACTCACTAGTAGACTGACAGTTAACGCACTCCGACACATACTTGATACTTGCATAGTATTTACTCAGGTGTTCAGGCGGTAGCGTACCAGGTTCTGCAACTGACATCTATGATCTAATGCATTTCTAGGACCTCAAGGACGCTCATCAGACTTGTAAGGAGTAAACGGACGCAAATCTAAATAAGTTACGAAATAGAGGTATCATATACCCATTTGCAATTTACAATTAACCACAAACTGCCAAAGCATAAAATATTATACGCAATCTGAACGTAAAAATTATATATATAACAAACAGTAAACACAATGCAGCGATGGATTTAATAAAAGAAAATAATCAAGTACGAACTACGATTTTAACGCAATTAGTTTTTACGTGGAGGTCGATCTTCATGAATATTTCTTGCAGGCGTAATAATGTGGCAAATGATTGCGCAGAGAAGCAAGGTGAGGCGCGTAAGGCGGAGATATATTCCAAAATTTCCATGAAATTTCTCGGCGGTAGCGCGTATACACGACGTACGATAATGCATGCTCGTATGCTGATAGACACGTGGGTGGAGAGGCGCCTCGGACCCGGTGCACGTCGGGAGAGATCTCTCATTATGCATTCCTTTCAGGCGGCCGTCATTATTTTACATATTGCAGGAGGAGGCGTACCGCGCGCCGGTACCGACTGCCTTTGCCAATTTTTCCAGCATGGCAAAAAGGAACGGCCGGCAATTTGGTGCCGGGCATATGTGTGCGCGCGTGTATACAGTCACCTTAACATTGTTGTTGCAATTTAATGCGTTTCATCGGGAAGCGAAGCTTCCCGCGCTTTGAACATACGAGCTCGCGCCACGCCGGCGAACAACGGCGCGGCGCGGCGCCCAGCACGAGCCGAAGTTCTTTCGAATTTATGATCCGCGGGAAACATTTATTTTTCTATACAACGGCGCCGCGGAAACGCGTAATAGAATTTGTAAGCGAATATATCGATGCTCGCTGTTGTGGCAGGTGTATCGCTGAAATATTTTGTAGCCGAGAGAATGATTAAATCGCGCGCGCGAGTGCGAGAGAGAGAGAGAGAAAGAGAGGTAGGGGGGAAGGAACGAGATTGTAAATCGTTTACTGCGTTACGCATAGAGATACATGCTCGATAGCGTCTTATCAGAATGCATCCTGTTTACAAGAAGTTATATAGATACAACGTTATCCATAAACATTCCAGATAATCGAACGTCGTATAATACCCGAAAAGGCTGCGGAACATAGTGATTTCCGTCGGCCTGTCGGATTATTAAATTGTAAGAAAATAAACGTTGTGCTGCAATATAGCGATCCCGCACACAATTATCCATCACGCACATTGAATCGGCGGATACCGGCTTCTTCTCATGATACGTGATATTATACGGCAAATAAAACATGCGCGCGCTCGCGGGCATGATACTGCAACGTTGTCTTCAGAAACGATGTTACTAGGCATCCGATATGAAGAAAAAAAAGAAGGGTACCGATCACTTGTACTATGAGCCGGCGTGTCTGTCTACGTTTAAACCGACAGGTGTACATGAAACGGCCACCCAACAGTGTTGCATGAGGTTAATGATCTTCATTTGTGAGGGAACCGCAGTTCCAGGTAAAGAGCTCAACACGAAACATGCCCGGCACGAAGAAGTCGTGTCCCGTAAAGGCAAGGAACATGTAGATGCATCAGGCTCTCAAGAATTTCACTTCGTGCAATTCACGCAACGATTAATTCGGACGTTGCATCTCAATTAGGCTTTGCATATAACGGATTTATTTTAAAAAATTTAATAATATTATAGTTAATTGTAACGGTATTATATATAATCTTATTCTAAATTAGTTCTTCAAAAGAAGATAATTTTGCAAAATTTTTAGCAATTCACTAATTTCATATATAATATTTTAACAAATAATTTTCGAACACACATGTGCTTCCTTGATTTCAACAATCTTTAAGTGTTTGACAAAATGACTAAAAAAAACGCGCTAATATTAAGCAGTTATGTACGCGAAGACAAGGTTCTAAATTGAAATAGTTTTTATTATTTACTTCTGATGTGCACTAGGTAGGTACTATTTGAATAGCGTCAATGCGATTAAATATTTTCTCCTAGAGAATATTTTGAAGTTACAAATTCCATGTTTCTGTAATGTGAACTAAATTTCTTCAAAACATTCCATCGACAAGACATCGGATGCCAAGAGTCAACATGGTCTTCTTATTTCCGAGCAGCCAGCTCCGAGGAGGAGCGGCGCAAGTGACGCAGCCACCTGTACGTAAGGCAGATGAATCTCGTGGCGGCTTCCAAGGCAGGAAGAAGAGGTAGGTTGTAACAGGCCGGCCTATATGTATGGTAATATCGACAGGGAGGTCCCCGCGATTCAATACCCGGCTTTCTCTCTCTTTCTCTCTCTCTCTCTCTCTCTCTCCCTCTTTCTCGTGCGCATATTATGCGGTGGCAGCGAAAAAAGAAGCGCTACGTAGGAAGGAGAAGAGACGAAGGAGAACGGATCGACGCGCAACCTCACGACGGCTATCCGCGCCAGCAAGAAAGAGACAATCGAGAGGGACGCGCACGCCCTGTACCAACCCGTTTCTTTCCCAGTTCCGTTCTTCTCTCCGACGTCATCGAACTCCACGGGAAGTTATGCCGCGAGAGAGGGCCACCGAGGTAGAGAGCGGGAAGAAAGAGGGAACGAGAGAAAAAGGAAGGAACATCTCTCGCTCCTCTGGAAAAGCATAGAGGAGAGTAGTGAGTCGGCGTCGCCCGGGCAACGGCTCTGCCACCTTATTGGATATGTTGAGCAATTTATTTTATTTTTCCCTATTCCTCTCGCGGGGGAGGGGAGCACCGAGAGGAAGTAAGAGAAAGAAAGAGAAATAGAGAGCGCGAGCGAGAGAGAGAGAGGGCTGCCGAAGGAGAGGCAGAGCGCACCCTCCTCCACTTACCTGCTACCCTCCGCACACGTCGACGCCATTTTCCAATATCGCGTCAAGCGAGCGCTCCCGTTCTCGTTCACTCACCCTCTCCCCCCCCCCCCCTCCCGTACTCCCATCTTCCTCTCGTTTCGTCTCGCTTCTTCGTTCTTTTCTCGAGGAGAAAGAGAAAATGGAAGCGAGGCACGAAACGAGAAAAAGGGAAGAAAGGAGCCGGGTGGGCGGCACGGGAGGATGGAGGAGGCGGAGGTGGAGAACGAGGAGCGAGGAGCTACGACTAGCTTCGGCTGTAACGAGAGAACCGAGTAAGGTTGGGTGAGAACCGTACGTTCCTCCACCCGTAAATTGGCAATATTCATGCCGAGCCGCGTACACGGCTTCCCGTACGGGGGAGGAGATGAGGAGCTGGAGCAGTGGGTTGCGAGAGGCGGTAGTTGGACTGCGGAACCGATTCCCGTAGCCCGAAGGCGCCCCCCCCCCCCCCCCCCCCCCCCCCCCCCGCGAAAACGCTCACCTAGACAATTCGTTCGTTATTTTTACGCCGACGCGACGTCGGAACAGGGATGAAGCCACGCTGACCACACTCCTCTTCCGCAATCCTTTCTGGAGCCGGAAAGTTGCGTGGCTACGGCGATCGAATGATTTCAGGCTACGTCGTATAATAATAGCATTAAAAGCGAAGTTCGTTGGCGAAACTTCTCAGGATCTGTCTCACTTTTTATTTCTGTTATATTTACTTCCTCGACGAATTATATGTAAGATTATTATAAGTGTTGTGTACATCAAGAGTAGCGATGTCTTTTAAAGATTTCTTAATAATTCGCAAAATTTGATAATCTTTATCAAAATTTATTGCAAGTGAAATTATATAATGTTACAGGCTAGATATTCGGATAATTATAAAAAAATTTCAGATTGGCGGTTTATAAAAAAAACTATAAATAATTTTATAATAAATTTATTATCAACTTATGTACACGTGATAAAATGCACACTATTTTTAAAATAAAAATGACATTTCTATTTGACTAACAAAATACATTTTCAACTGCATGCACAGCATTTTATCGCTACATTGATATTTAGCATCGCGCCCAGACAGTAGAAAGTCGCAACGACAAAGTTTTGCTCGTACGCTTTGGTAAACCTCCAATTAATGTAAACTTCTGTCGGTAAAAATCGTTTTAAAATTACTTCGCACTCCCGGGGGCGCAGCCGCACCATCCCCCTCCGGCATCCTCCATGCCCTCCTTCTTCTTTGCTGAACCTCGAGCGGGAGGAAGCCGGGGGGGAGGGCTTTAGGAGTTTGAGTGATATTCCAACTTTTAAAATATGTCAAATTATTTTCCTTTCAGAAGAGCTGTCGTCTAAATACATTTCCATCTCTTTCGATGTATTTAAATACACGGGGCTCAATCTACGACACAGTGGCGACAAATATATAAGGCTTTCGGTGCACGTGATTGGTATATACGGACGTATAAAAGACGCTCTCGCCTACGCTGCTTACGTTCGATCTAAAGTGAGACGAATGAAATCTCGATTTTAAATGTACGCCTCAACGTATAAGGAGACGCAAAAATATATATCTTATTAGTCATCTTTCGCATCATTACATCTCCTAATTAAAGCGTATAATATTTTGAAGATTTTTCCTAATGTTTTTGCTAACGTGCAAAATATTAAAAAATGCGCTACACTGAGAAAAAAATTGTTTCATCCAACTAAATATTTAGTCTGATACGTTCAACTAAACATTTACTACGTGAAACAAAATATTGTTTCCAACAACATAATTTGTTACTATTGTAAACAAATTAGGGGTTTGGGAACAATATTTTGTTTCATCGTAGTAAATGTTTAGTTGAACGTATCGGACTAAATATTTGGATAAAACAATTTTTTTTCTCAGTGTACTAATATTCATTAGATTAATATGGGAATGATTACATGATTCAAATCTCCGCAACTCGCGGAAAACGAGCAAGAAATTTCGTAATTCAGAGTCACTTTTTCCAAGCACTTTCATTAAAATTCCAGACAGCGCATAAGAACACTCGCCTGGTCATATTGTTTTATTTGTCGCGCGCAACAAAGAGACACATGGATCGACGAGAGGTACAATTTTCGCTCGTAACGCCAATTCACGGGGACAGATGGAGGAATCTTCCTTTATTTCGAAAGCCCTTATGCCGGGCGTTATAGGCTAGACGCGCGTAAAGCACGTCGACTTCCTGGCGGCGCGAATAAGTAAAGAGGCGGACAGTGCATCTATGTAGATAAGTATGTACCTATCCACGCAATTACATTACACACAAAACGTCGACGACAACTCTTTGTGCCGCCGGTTGAATATCAAAGCTCGAATACTGCCAGCTGGAGTCCCCCTTCTTACCCCTCAAGCTCTATAGCGAAGCAATAGAGTTCTTGCCTTTCCGTCACTCTATATCCGGCACTCCACTTCGCAACGCGGTTCTTCCGTCGGGCAAAAGTAGCCTCCTCCTCATTCATCCACCGTTTTTCTTCACCTCTGCGTCCTCCTCCGCCGCGCTTTCTCTCATCCTCGAGGCGCGACTTTGCCACTCTCTCCCTCAGTCTCATGCGCTTCTCCTTTCGCTCTTCGCTCGAAGAAAATAATTTCTTTCATCACTATCCCTCTCCTTCGATTCCTCTTTATACGTCAGACAATGGAATGTTCCTTTCTCGGAGCACGTAGGTATGCTGATTTGACGAATGACAATAAATCGCCTATAAAAAACAACGATTTGGACTGACATAATTATTTCTCGCGTACACTTTTTTTTCTTATACGGAATTTGAGAGTTACATTATCGCGAGTTGCTTAGAAGACAAATTTCTTACGTAAACAGCAAACTTGACATAACATACTACTGTGTGGTTCTAGTGAAAATTTTTCTGCTAATTATAAAGAATGTACATTGTACAAACAGGGAACCATTGTCTTATACACATGATTAATTATATTACGGTCAATATTATTGACAGTAATATACAGTTTTAATTTTCTTTTAATTGACATAAGAGAAAAATAAATATATTAAATGCCTCAAGTGTAATTTATTTTAATTTTACTCCATCTCGTCTCACATTTACAAGAATAGAAATTTATGCAATTACAACTTTACAATACAACAATATAGACATAAAAGAAATTAGAAGACAACTGAAACCTGCGTCAAAGAGCGGTCATCGACCCTAATTCTCGACAACGCTCCGGAACTTAGAAATCTCGTACCGGATCCATTTGTATTAAGAAGTCCAAAAGAGAAGAACGGAAACGGCAACCCATAACGGCACTGGAACCTATGCATGCGAGAAGCAGTTAGCTTTATTGCAGCGCGCGGGAGTTTTTAATATCGCTTTGGCGCGGACGCGTCTGCCAGCTGACAAAAGGAGAAAAAAGGAGGCGTTAATGGAGAACGTTTTCGCTCTAACGACCGTGGAGAAAAGGAAGGGGGTGGAACGGGCCAAGACTACGGGACATCAGCCGGGACTGCGTAAAAGGGTGGACGCTGGCGCCTATCCGCTGCCCACCAGACATGCTCGCCAGACCGTATGGTTTTTATACGACGAGAAACGGAAAGAGAGGGAGGGAGGGGGGGGAGAGTAAAGATACGGTAAGAATGCAGAAAATTCTCTCGTTACAGAAAAGTTGGCGAAGAAGAAAGACGCGAGCATTAATCTGCGATTCAAGTCGGTTTTAAGGCCACAGGAAATCGTCAATATCCATCGTGCGGAAAAATGACGGAAGAAATGTAATGAGACTGACAATGAGACAAGTATTTTTGGTGACACAAATATTTTACGTTTTCACTATTTTGATATTTTGCTGTGTTTATCCGACCCGAATATGAATCCCGCAAATAACGGAGAGATAACTGTATTTTTCTATTAAAGTTATTTCAAATATTGCATTTAAACCCTAAAACATAGTAAGATTCAAATACCTTGTTTGCTTCAAGATATATTGAGCAACACTTTAAGATAATAGAGTTACGTTAAACATTCTACTTATTATACAGTATTATTTGAGCAGACAAAAGAAAGTCATAAAAGAAAGTCAATTCTATAAACTTTTCTTAAATTATATGAAAATCACTGGTTTATACTTAATTATGAAAAATTAATTAAATATATAAAAAATATTTTTTGTAATAAATTTAATAATTATTTGTTATCAGTATTTATTATCTCTAATAAATAATGTTTGAAACTGTAATTGTTATCGACTTTATCAAATAGATTTTTATCACAAAATAAAATAAAGGTATCTTATAGCATCACATATTATTCCAAATAAAAAAGTTGAACGCATTGATCTCGCACATATCACATCCAAAATATATTGGATCTCGAAATTCTCTGGCCCTCGTTTTCTTCGGATAAGAACGAGGGAGAGAAAATCTTGATAAAAGGGAAAAGGAGCTTTAACTCTGAGTCGAGATTTTAAATCCGATCCCGCCCCATGCAGATTAATAAAAGAATTCATGAAGTTTAAACCGCTCTTATTACTTAGATTTTCTTGCGCCTTCTAAAAAGACTTACGAGGCCACCCCTCGATTTTATCCTTCAATATTATCAACAAAAATGTGTATCGCTTCTAACATCACTTTCACAGAACCTTCGACCTTGTCGCTCGGCAGTGTCTTCAAGGTTAATATTATGTTACTCGTTAATTCTTAAGAACACTTAATCGGTAATTTTAAACTTGCAACTTTGTGCACGAAGGAATTTTATTTCATCCTCTTACCAATGGCTTTCGTCTTAAGTTTCACGCGTGCTAATAATAAGCTGTGTCTCTTTTCATAAGCGTAATGGAATAGAATATTCAATGAACGCTTTATGTTAAGGCTCCCGTTCACTCGCCACTTCTATCCTTGTTTAATGACGTCAGAAGCGAGAAATCACATGCCAAAAATTCTTGTAGTTTTACGTTGAAATAAAAAGATATATCAATAAAACGCGATTGTAATTGATTCGACACATTTGTAAAATATACCGAATATACTTTTCTTTGGCTTTAATAATCAATAAATAGCTGTAAAATAAAAAATAAAAGAAGACAGGTTAAAAATATAGATTGCATGTCACATTAATTTTACGGCTATTTAGTGATTATTAAAGCTAAAGGAAAGTGTTCGGTATATTTTACAAATGTGCTGAATCAATTACAATTGTGATTTATGGATATCTTTTTATTACAACGTAAAACCGCAAGAATTTTTGACATGCGATTTCTCGCTTCTGACGTCATTAAACAGGGATAGAAGAGGCGAGTAGGCAGGAGCTTCAATAACATATGAACAAGTAATAAAGCGTTGTAGAACTAATTTTTTCTGTTAATTTCGGATTTCAGAAGTCAAGCTAGGTAGAACGAAAGTTTTTTGATGTCAGCACATCAATAGTGTCTGTATAATGTAACTGATTAAAAATTAAAGACTTTTTATGAATTAATGTGTGCAAGAAACAAATTCATATTATTAAGATACTGATATCTAATTTAATAGAGGCCTAAAAAAATTGAAAAACAATTACTAATTGTAAGATACTCAATATTAAAAAATAAAGAGCGATAAAAAAAGAGTTTAATAAACATTTTATTAGAGAAACATCTATTGCGAAATTGATTAAAAAATCCGTTAATAAAAAAATTTTTTTAATTAGACATTTATATCCTCTTGATGACTGAAAGTCTTGAGAATTCGATCTTAGACCTATTAATTAAGTTAAATTATATATAAGTAAATTGCAAAATAGCAGCATAAATGTTATTTTCGATTTGCATATGCAATTAAAAAAAGCTTACTTATAAAAGATTACATATGCATTGTAAAAACAGTTTTACAGATTCAGCAAATGAATATCGCGGGTTGCACCACGACTCATATAAAAAAAGATTCGCAGTCACGTAAGTAGTAGTGGTGGTGCTTATAATTTCTGCGAATCATTTAAATGTTCGGTTAACTATGCGGGGAATACCTGATAGCAATTAGTTAGTGCGCTAATGTCTTCTGGTTACCCCGACCGCGCAAGAAATCGGCGGTAGAGTAGCGGCATGTCGAGAAACAAGTAGAGAAGAACGCAAACCGCGCGCGCGTTAATGGTCTTACGTCGCCACCGGCATCATATACGGTAATAAAATACGCTTTCCACACGCGTAGTATTCTTGCAATTTCTTGCAATTGCTTTAAAAAGAATATATGAACACATACAAAGCAAGACATGAAATGACCGATAATAACAAATTTGTAGTTTATTCCGATGTATTAGAGACCTTTTGCAATATTTGTCACGTTTAATAACAAAATATCTTTATACGTATATTTGATATGTAGAGATATTTAAATATAGTAAACTGTGTTACATAAATCTCAGTAAACCAAACCAAGATTTTTTCGACGCTACGATGCTAGTCGAGAATATTTTAACGAAGAAATTTGAATTTCAATTAGAATCCGCGTGTTCAGCTATGCTCTCTTTATTTGCGACACATATACGTCCAATTAAAACTCCCTAAACACCTAGTACATTGCGATACTCGCTTTGCAATTTATTCGTGCAGATATGCTCGGTATCCTTTACTTCGGTCTTCGTTTACATCTCGTTATACGTGCCGGGGAATATTTATTTACACCCCCTGTCTCTGCCCCCCCTGCATCTCTCATACTGCAAGTTTCTCGAAATTATCATTGCTGGCTCGCGTATCTTCGTATACTCAACATTCCACCTAGCAGATGACGGGTCTACCAGACGGGAGAGATGCCTCTTACCTTCGTTATCTACACAGACCGCAAAGCATCGAATAAAATTTTCACATTTGTATACGCCGCGGCGCCTGCGCCGGCGTGCAAGAAGTAAAGTGTCGAAAAGAATAATGACTCACTCTACACTACCATTCTTACTTGGCGATTGCGGTCAACTATTTCATAACAAATTTCAAAATCATTGGCTTGTCACTTTGGAGAAGAAAAATGTAAGTTAATATCGCTCTGTGTGAATAATATTATCACATTAGCTATTTTATCAATAATATTTTTGTATAAAATAAACAAATATATATTCATATAATTATATATTTACAAGTAACTCAAATAACATTCTAATGTAAAAAAATCTTAATTTCCTGTGACCGTAAATAAATGTAATTATTTGAATTATATTTAAGAAATTTTTTTTTAATCTGTTGGTCACCAAAATTAAATTTACGTATTTCTCAACACAGGCACAGACGTGAAGCAATTATTTTAACGATAACTCAAACATGCAAGCAAGTAAACATATTCCAATCTCTATAAAAATTGCATATACATTTTATTTATGTAAAATAACATTCAGCGTAAAGATAAAAAAATTTTGTGGGATTTAAAACGTGCAATGTGTAAGTATGCAAATATCTGTGCACTGTTTACTGCAGCGTTGCTATGATTCGCTTTGTAAACAGCATGCACTACGGCCAATAATTACAGAAATTCACGGCACAGGCACAGCTACAAAAGGCAATTAGCATTTTGTAGCTGTGCTGCGTTCAGGCACAAATAAGTAACGATCAAATACCTTTTTATACAACGTGCAATATCGGTAATCAACGTAATCATTATTATCAAAGGCTGAGACCAATGATGAAGGTATACGAAAATAAATGCGAGAAGTGAAATATTATGCTACATCATGTGAGTTACATAAGAAATATATTAAATTATTCTCTCTCTTTCTTTCTGATAATCGCTAAAATTTCTACATTATCTACAGTAATTAGAGTAAATAACGCAAGTAAGTAATTAGTACAAATCATTCATGCATAATGCATAATTAAAACACATTTGGATTAAAAACTAGTTAGTTAAAAGAATTAAAGTAAGAGCCTTCAAACATTAACCAAAAAATAGTTATTATTGAAATTTTTCAAGTTTATTAAACACTAAAATCACTGAAATTCCGATAATGGTGACAAATATATCGTTAAAATATAATTTCTCGATTTTTCGCAAAAAATATCGTCGAATAGAATTTATGATAACTTCAGAATATTTTGTATATAAGAGGAAATTTTCATTCGCTTCAATCGTCGGTCTGCTACTGCCTATCAGCCTAAGGTATCAAATGCGTCTCGCTAAGTACTAAAACGAGAACATTATTCGCGTTGCCGCAGGAACTTCCTCTTAGCGTTTTGCGGCTAAATAAAATGACTACCACGGGCAACTCCTTAAAGGAAACAGTCGAGCCATCCGTTACGGGAAAAAGCATTCGCGACTCTGCTGATACGTACAAGTAGGCGTGAAGAAGGACAGACCTGTTTCCCGCCGCACGCGGAGGGAGAGAGAAAGAGAGGGCCATTTGTATTCATATGAAAATATTATCTCGCCGCGCGTCGTGCCTCTTCGGGATCGCTATTCGGTTTGCATAGATACTTATGCATGAAGGCAACATCGCTCGGTATTGTTATGCAACCCGATGTAGATCCTCAATATAGATCCATGCTCGAGGTTTCATTCGGATTTGAAGAGCTCCGTACTCCTTTAGAGCATTCATGCACACATACATACACACACAACAGAGGGGATGGGACCACTATATACCTAGAACCCGTTCTCCCCTTCATCTTCCTTGCGAGGTATGATCGTATTACCGGTTGTCGAAACGCTAGATTGCCGTTTCATCGTTGGCATTGCATTTTAAATTTCTGGCATAGGAAATTGTGCTCGCTTTACCATTTTTCTCCTTCGCATTCTATCGCATAAGTTTTCGCATACAACACATGCGACTGCCATGCGTAATTATTGCAGAAGTAATTTTGCTTTGCATATAATTGGTACTGCTACCACTTTTTACGATTTATGCACGTTTTACCGTATTGCTGTCTGTGAAGTTATAATATACGCATCGTGAATTAAGTCTTTGAAGTCTCCACTACATATTTCGTTCTAAAAGATTTATAATATGTGCGGCGAGCAACCTGCGCCAACTTTTGTAGTACACCAGTTCTTCCTACTACGGTTATGATCGTATATCCTGCTGTCGAGATGTAAGAGTCCGATTGCTATCTCATGTACTATATAAATAACGCTGCACCGTAAGATTGTCGGTTAATCCTATTTGAAATTTTAAATCAAGAGAAATATGGGTATACCCTTACCCTATCGAAATTTCTAAAGATCATGTAAAACAGAAAATTGGCTGCAAAGTGCAACGTGAGATCAGTTGCAATGCAAGATCTAATTTACAATTACCGAGAAAGGAAAGTCTTATAACTGCCATACATCACATTAACAACGCACCAAATCGACTATTCGTATCTTTCATCCTCCGCTTCGCGAATTGCATCATAAATCACATATCTATCTGCGAATCAATTTATAGTTTAAAAAAGTTGTATTATTTGAATTACAAAGTATATTGAATGTAACATATATCGTCCGAGCGTAATACGCTCAAGAGCTTATTTCAATTATAATCTAAGCGCATCATTAAATGAAGTTGTTACATATCTCTCTTATGTTCTCTTCAAACATCACATTATGACGTACCTATATCAAACTTGTAACGATAAAAAAGCATTAGGATAAAAATATAATGCTCGCTTCGACAGCTATCTGTACGTAATCGTCTTAAGTCAATTGTTGCAGCATTTGCAATAATTAATATGCAACCGTGCTCGAAATACAGCAGCCATCGCGGTAGGATTAATCATATATAAAGTTCTCGATGCGTTCAATGGGGATATAACCGGTTTTGCCAACCGAGTTGCACGACAGCAAAGCAACCCACGCCGAAGATAAAGTGAATACGAAGTGCATATCATAAACATATACTTACATCCGCACACATTACCGCTGTTTGCACTTCATCGCCCCGCATTATTATCCAACTTATCTTGTTAAAGTGCACAATCGAGCTTTAGGATACTGTCACGAATTTCTGCCTTACCCAATAGAATAATCCATATTCTACCTAAATACAAAACCATACGCAAAACAATCACATTATAATAATTCTGCATATGCGATACTTATATAATGGATCTGCACACAATTCGTTATATAGACACGACGAATAAACAATTTATATTTCGAGGAAGTTTTGAGCACGTATAGACATAACTATTTCTTACTTACTTAAAATCAACATTGCGGCCGATGTTGAGTCTATATCGCGATCAACAAGACTCAAGAGCGCCAAGATAGCCGACCTCGGAATACGCCGAAGAGGCATGGCCGGACACATCGAGACGAAATTGGATATCAATTATCCTGGGATGATTATAACGTAAGCCGGGTGGGTCTTGGATGAGCAAACAAACCGTTAGGATCGTCGGTAATTGGGTGGAAATTATTGCGTTCTCTCTCTACATTTGGCTCTCTTTGTCGCTCATGTTGTTTCGCGCTCTCCTCCTTCTCCGACCCTCTCGCTTGTTTAGCGAGACGATGACGACGGCGACGGTGCGGCTATAATTTTCTCATAGGAAGTAAATTTCATTAATGTTGCTGGCTTAACCGCCGAAGAGATCCCCTATGCGATAACGATGCCCAAACCGCTAAGGGCGATTGGTCGGTATATCGACTGGCCGGTAATAAAAACTAGTAGCCATCGACTAATTTTTCTCTTATCGCAATTTCTCCCTCAGCCTCTTCCTCGCTCCCCCACTCTCTTCAATTTTACTCTTCTTTCTAGTTGGTTCTATCATTTTTTATTTCCTTTACTCTGCGTATAGTGTCACAACAGTTCGGGCCGACTAATTAAATCCGAATAACGATTGGGTCGGCTCGCTCTGTCTGGTTATACACCGGCGATTGGCGAATTTGCACATATAAGCCCGTATTTCGGCGATAATTCGTGTGCGGGTAGGTAGATATAGGTATAGGCGAATGAGCGTGCGAGAGATGGGGAGGCACAGGTGTGTGAGAGACGGCAACATTCATTGGACGCATGCCGCTAAGCAATCAATAATTACGCGGAACTGAATTAATGTACAGACCGCGATGAAAGCATTCGCCAATGTTCGCGGATTTTCACGTAACGCGAAAAAGGTTGCCGATATTCTCTCCAAGATTAAATATACTTTTCTCAAGGTTAATCGCAATCCACTGGAGAAATGCATACGCGATAAGCCATATCGTGACCGAAACCATTTTTTAAAGTTACCAACAATTCAACTCCAAACCACCAAGTAGCGTTTGATAATAGCCGACTACTGTGCAGTGCAATTTATTCACTATGAAGCTAGGTTACTCCACTTTGTTTTTATTACACTTTAATAATGTACATGCTTTGTACTCCCACGTAACATTGTACTGTTGCATTGTAATATGCGAGAAAGCAAGACTGCTATACTAGAAATGCCACCAGATAAATTATTAAAATCTTTTACAAACACAATTTAACAAAGTTAGTGCTTGACTTATTAAAATTTCACTTTTATGCCACGCAAGGATTAACTAATCCATAATTATGTGATATAATAATTATATATGTAATTATATAAAATGTGAAATAATCATATTTAGAGCTCTCGGAAAACTGGTGTAATTTTTCACAAAAAGATCTTTGTTTATCTTCTCTGAAACATTGTCAAGAATCTTTAGCTACAATCAAAGCTCTCATTCATAAAGCTATATGCGGCTCTTGTATAACTAAACTACAGCAATAATTAAAAAGTGCACGGACGCTTGCAAAAATAAAGATAGCATAACTCTCTAGAAAAATAATTCCTGACGTGCGATTATAGCACAAACACTTGCGGATTAATCACACACCGCGGCGTCGGATAAGAAAAAATACGAAAAAAATCCCCACACGATTAGCAGTATACCAGAGATGAAGAGAAAGAGATAGTAGACGTGATGATGATTGGAGAGAAAGAGAAGCAGTGATAAAAACGACCGAAAAAGCAGCATCCGATAGAACAGGACGCAAAAACTAAGAGTTTATGCACGGTGCTATTCATTAAGTATCCATAATGGCAGGATAAACTGACTGCCTATAGGTGATTATGCCAATTATCGAGAATACTAAGCCCGCGTTCGTTACGCGTACAATACGCTCCATGTATTTCGCGCTTTTTGACATTGTAACATATTGTATTCGGTAAGCCACATATCCGAGGGAATTTTCTATACGATGTATCAGTTATCCAGGAGAAGGGCGAACGATTTCAAAGGGAAACGGGCAATTATCAGACGATACATTGATTAAAATGGCTACGTAGCTGGCTTGAGTAAATCGTAATGGACCGCACATTCCCAGCTCGCACTTTCAAAACCACAAAGCGCTAGTAACGAAGTTGTAACAGGTACTCACTGGCGGAATTTCGCAAATCTTGGTTGAATGCGCGCAAACTTAGTTACTCGAATCTCGCTCGCGAGAATAACGGCGGTTACACTGCGAATTACGGCTAAAAGTTAAATTATAGATTGTGCGGGCGGAGTAGGATATGTCTATTATCTTGTATCTGTCTGACACGGTTAAATATACGTATATTTAGCGGCGTTAAATAGAACAAGGATAATGTATAGAATTGTTGGTAAAATTAAATCTCGAAATGGCTGAGAGATTGACATCCATGATATGTACGTATCGTAAATCTCGCGGAACTCACCGTATCGACAATTGATTATTTTCAGGTAGATTACGTGTGATACCCATGATAAAATATATCAAGCATTATAAATTGTCGGCGATAAGCCACCTTTCGCTATAATTAAGAACTACAGAGACAGGATAAAAAGGGAAATAGAAATTTGCAATCGGCTGATTGACGTAAAAGCTGCGCTATGATAAATTATAGCCGGCATCAACCTATCACCTTTTCATTTCTAATAAAGCGCAAACATTCTCCCTGTGAAATGCATAGTACTTGTTAGCTCTGAATCGAGAGATACGTCAGATCGATCTCTCATTGCGAACCGGGAGGATTGTAAGTTAAAAGATTTTATCAAAAATTTTCCATGGCTTTCGATCTTAGCATCCGCTTGATTATTGACATCTCGAAGTGAACGATAAGTATTATACGTTCTCCATGATCTCACTGACTAGTAAAACCGAGATCCTTCTCCGGTCTTCGCATGATGCTCGCAAAGGAGCTGGTAGACAGTTTCATGGCGAAAGAAGAGGACACGCCTTCGTCGCCTTTAATGGAATAGCAAATAGCGGCCAGGAAATTTGCGCTTACGAGGCGCCTTCGAGCGCAAGATACAAAAGCACGCAGGAAATTCTAAGCAAAATGGCCGCGTAAGATCCGTTGATTCAATAGAAACTATTTGCACTGCCATTAGACTGTCCGATGCCGGCGCTATCGTCTGTATGCTTAAGAGATGGCGACACAAAAATGCACATAATGATTTGACACTATTGCGAAAGGATCTCGAATTTATCTGCTGCAACAGATTTTGCATTGCTAAAACGAAGATAATACTGATAACGAACATACGTTTGCAGAATCTAGTTCGTGCATATTTATTCGACGTAGCCTTTACGTACTAGAAGATCGCAAATACACGTAATACTCGAGAATAATATAAAAAAATATATATAGTTTCGAAATGTGAGGATACGTATCAATGCGTGATGATAAAATTCATCGCAGTTTACTCTGTTCAAATGTTCAATTATAATCCCGTACGAACAAACGTTCACGGCGTCGTTGCAGCGGCAACAATCGCGGTGTGCATCAGATTATCTAATTTCCGGTTTCCATCTTGGTGACGTCTGCGGCATCCAAAATTACGCCCCTCTCCCCCACCTCCCTCAAAGACGACGGGTGTACACTGGCCGTATCTGTACGCGTATTGTCTCCCACCCATACTATAAGGTACAATTTCCGTTCTACTTCCGGAAATGGATCCATTGTCCGATGTAATCGGAAGACAACAATATCGCGGTCGATGAATCTCTCTTTCTCTCTCTCTCTCTCTGCCCACTCTCTCTGTCTGTTTCTCGACACGCAGATTTACCAGTACAAATCAACGCAATTGTGCACCTACATATGTGTTAACGAGCCCCGATCATGCACGCACATACCTACACCAAAACATATTCATTGTGTGGACCGTGTGGACATAATGTGCTAGTCACAAATTAATTATACACTTAATGGCGCTTATTATTCGACATAGAGAAATTATTTTTGCAAGAAATTTTTTTTATTAAATTATCCATTTTATTTACTGAAAATTTCAAAACTGTATTTGTTTCTTATTTGTTTTCATAATTTTTGAAATATATTACTTATGTGTAGTTTATACAATTTTCTTTTTCTCATATACTAAAAAAGAATACAAGTGTAAAGACATACGCACTGCATTTTTATTTCTATCATTAATTGTAAGATTTAGAGTGGCATACACACGGTAACATGTAATTGTAACAAACCATTTTCCTCATTTAACTATACATATATTAGCTTATTTCATTTACCGTTTATAGAGAGGAGATGTTGATACGCTGATGAGAATGTAATATTATTATTAGACGTATATGTTTCCATTAGACATATGTAGCTATTACAATCAAAGCTCATCACGATATTAATCATTTAACTATCGGCTATTATGGAAAATCATGTGACAATCAATTCATCAGTGGACAAATTGTTTGTACGAGTGTATTGATGTATCTTCAAACGTAGCTCGATGCGTGTAATAGATAATCAAAGCGTAATTTCGAGCAGCGTTTTCGCTAAACGTTGCGTAATTAATGCTCGTTTCGTATCCCCCCGCTAATGAGAGAAATAATCGACATTATACATATCAATGAAGTGCCTCGTATATAAACACACATGTGTTCCTCCCTAGGAGCGATGTGATCTGAATCCTTCCTATGTTTGACTCCCCTGTAGCGTACGCATGTTTAATCATATACGAGGAGTTTGCGCGTATCTCAGCGTACGCGATATGAACGCGCACCGGCCGTGATGTATCAGTTCACCCGGATATACATATGTGTACGTGTCGTCAAGCGCGCGTACTTTGATGCATGCGAACGCATATCCGGATCCACGGGTAAATTAGTGTGAGAATTCGTGTGAGAATTAGTGCGCTATGCGCACGAACGTACGTGACAGAAACGTGTACCGGTTGTTGCATAACATTAACCCCATACCCCCCCCCCCCTCCCTCCTCCCCCGCCGCCTTGTAAATGCGCTGCAACGACTGAGGTGGATATATGCACTAATGGCAGCGTAGAGTGAGAGCAATTGAGACGTGCAGATAGGTTAATGAATTAAGGAAGATAAGCGGTATTACCCCGGTGTACAATGCGCGACTCTGATGCCGAATCGTTGTTTTGTCGCGCGTGAAATAAAGTCCGCCGCTCCGTGAATTACCTGAATAATTCACGGCGCTCGCGAATAAAAGAACGGCTATAGGCTGGCGCGGCATGCGGGACACGGGGGCGAGAACGTTTATTGCAAGAATTGTAAAACGATCGGTTTCACATCCGTCCGCTCTCTCGCGTGTGCGAGTACGCGTTGCGTGAATCACGCAGGCCTTCAATTAGACGCATCGCGAATAATATAGGAGGCGATAACTCCTAAAATGCCTATGCGTTTAGTCATATTAAAAGGATAATTTGTGTCCGCTGTGCACGACGTTATGACGTACCGATTTAAAAGGGTAGATTTAATCTGAGCTACTCATTGTCAGATGAATGTGAAAATAAAAATAATAAAGAAGAATAAAAATAGAAGAACCGTACGGATCAAATGTACGAATATAAAAGCGTTTATATATAGTCAAAAGATGTCTTATTGCAATACTCGTATCATATAAGTACCAATTTTTTATTGCTAGTGCGACAAAATATTTTATTAAAAAGTTTTGTTTATTTAGGAGATCCAATATCAGACCAAATTATAATTTTTAGAAGATATAAAACCAAATAAAGAGACATAACTTTTACTTCTACCTTAACAATCATAGAATTCACTTATTGTTAGAAGAATCGCGTGTACTAATTATATTTCATAACACACAAGGGATTCTAAATCACAATGCTTAAAAAAAGTACCGATAAATTATGTCGGCAAACTATTTTACGCGATTTACGATTTGCTATTTACAGTAATAATAATAATTTTATTAAAGTAACAATAATTTTATTAAATGATAATCGCGCGTTTATTTCGAACATCTCAGCCGGAGTATTTTCTATAAGAAGAATGTTACAATTAACCCGATTAAATTTATCAATATGACGAAAACGATCCTGAGATGATCGCCCCCTTATATCCATATGTAAGATCATGCACCGATATCTATCGCTACATAAGGACGTTCGTACATGCACAGGGCGCGAAGGGATGTACTAGGCGAGGCTAGCACACGCATGACGTGTATATATCGCGCATGTACGTGCAGGCATAATTATACATACAAGGAACACACACGGAGAAGGCAAGTCATGGTCGCACCTGCTTGCCGTACCGACAGCAGGCGTGTCTTGTTGGACAACGCACCGGTCGACGGACGGACGGACGAACGGACAGACGCACATATATCGGTTATTGTCCTGTCCCAGGAAGAAGCAGGGCCTGCGCTATCGGCTTCGTTAGCACTCGATTCCTATCGAAAGACGTTTCCTATCCTATACGATCTCCATCATCATGTCATATCTCTTTCTCCTTCTCTTCTACCCACCTTTGCCTTTTCGATATGCTGTTTTTCTAAAACATCGCACTCTGTTGACCCTGTTGATCGCGTCAGCGAATATAAAAGCTTGCGCATTACAGCGCATTAATTGTGTTTAGAATTTAATATTTAGATATTGGACCGGGTTATCAAATTTATACACCTACGCTACTAAAATATCATATATTTTCTTTTTATTAACAAGATATTTCATATAGATTTAATGCGACATTCTAAAAAGTCGTAAGACTCAGGAAAAATGCTATATTCCCAGAACACTCTGTATATGTGCATATACGCTTACGTGCCATAATGAAATTTCATTATAGCGAACATCGATGAAATGCAATATGCACCGTAATAAAATCTAATTAAATGCCTAGCTAATACCTATCCCTATATGGATAATCCAGCACCTATAACGAAATTTCAATACATCAGTAAACGCAATTTCAGAATTTAAGGTAATCAACTCCGGCGAAGTAATTGCAGTAATATTTCGCTGTATACGTAATTTTTGGGAGTATGCAAAAATTAAAGCAACTTTCTTTTCGTATATACTTTAAGAATCAGGCACTTTATTAAATTAAAATTATCAGACTCTAAAAAGTCGTTTATCTCTTTCATGAGGGCAAAAATTATACAAGGACATATGACTCTTAAATATAACAGAGATTTTTTATTTAGACAGAGCAAGTATTCTAAATTGTACCCATATGCATATTCGACAAAAATCAATATATTATACGTCTCATATTATCTCCGGAATTTTATTTATAAATTTACAATAGTTACATATTGCAAGAACACGATCACTATGGTGAACATACATGAAAGCCACCGTCGTTAAAATATTACACGCATCTTTTTCCGATGCCTAATAGTTTCGTCACGATAAGCAAAAGGACAGAACGGCTAAACAGCAATCGCGATGGTGCGTCCCGCAGCAAAAAGCAACTAACCGCTTGTAAAATGTCATTATATTGTAAAAGATAACATGACAGATAGCCGTGCCGCGACTTGCAAATGAATGCAAAGATGCATGTACACCGTATGTGAGTACCAGTTGTAAGTGTGCCGATTAACATTTCCAAGTTCGGAAACGCGCGATTATACGAGGATGCTTTTTATATCGAAGAGGCTGCGGCGGTATGGTAATCTATGACTTGATGCCATGGGATGGAATTCGAGAGAAAGAGAGTTTGCCGATTCTCCATTTAACTTACCATTTAATCGACAACGCGGCATCAAATAGGCTGATTCGCTACGCTTTAATGAAACTGAGCAAGATTATAGCAGCTACTTCAGAAGAGAAATACAATTACCATATACATATTAATATCTTATACCTCGTAAAACTCATATATATTTCACCTATGTTTATTCCTTTATTCCAGTAAAAGGAATATGAAAAAGTATTTACACCTTTACAATTATAGCAATTTTATTACATCTAAGAAATCGTATGCAACTACAGCGATGCACGTGATAGATATAGCATAATTATCTGAAATATTTTTTAGCACAATTTTTATTGTACAATTTCTTTTATGATATGTTATTCACATCAGTCCTTAAAAATACCACGTTGTAGCGGCATCAATCACATGTACATATACGTGTTCCAGTGACTTATGTCGGTGAAACGTGCTGATCCTGGCGAACCATCAAAATGATGGATCTATCCACGTTATCTTCTATCTAACAGATAGGAGATCATTCGTTAGCTGACCGTTGTTTACAATTAGGGAACCCCCATAAAAAGATTTTGACGTGGTAATTATCACCTCGGTTAGAGCCACCTTGCGCAACCGTTGCGCATAGACGTGACTCTGCGGATGCATCGAATCGGGAGGTATACTCGGCCACTTCATAAACCGTCGCAAATTACAGTTTTCGGGATGGAACAGTGGCCCAACTTTGCATAAAAAATTATACGGCTTTTCGGACGAAGAGTGCTTCCGTCCTATTTGACTTAAAACCACGTAGCTGCGCGCATGTGAAAAGAAAGAGAATACGCCCGAACGATCCATTCGCCCGAGTCGCTCGTTAGGAGATGGAAGAAACGATATATGGCCTACGGTGATGGGCACGACTAATTATTTCCACGGTTTGTCTTCCGGCTTTCCTACGGTGCAGCCATCTTTTAATTTTATGTTTCGCGCATCGTTCTCTATGAATGTCTGCCATAAGTGAGTTTCACGAATAAACTTTATAAACTATATTTAACGCGACCATAAATTTGACTTTTGAAACAAAACCAGGCAAATATACTTCAGGAATTTTATTAATAACAATTGATAAATATATAAAAACATTCACAAGAACATATTTTTTTATTTTATTGAGTTTGAAATATATAATTTTTCCTCTCTATCACCTTCCAATTAATGTTCAAATCTTTTAAAAAAAATATAATAAACTAATAAAGAAAAAGACGTTATTAATCAAAATAAAAAATTACAATTAAATATTCGGAATATTGCAAATAAGCAAAATTAATATATTATGAAACTCCTATTTCTAAAAGTATTATAGCAGCCTTCTAAGGACTCTTTACGTAGAAATATGTTTATCAAAAATAAATAACTGTAAGATACGATATACGTTTTATATCTTAAGATTTCGGACAAGTTCAAATTAGAATGCAGCTTTCTACCAACATAGAAAGGCATACGTCTACTTGGGCAAAATCCATTATCCGCGACACAAAATATACGGTGGGTATTCTGCATAACCACGTTTTGAGAAATGACAATATGGCATGCTTCATGCTGAGTGGCCACCTCGTATAAACGTCGCTGATATGACGGATGTTCCGCTTCCTCGTCTTTCTATCATTAAACCGAGAGGCGGCGGCAAGTCTACCGCAGTGCAATAAATATAGGCGAACGATACCGGAGATTATGCGTGCATCTGCGACCAGCAATTTGGTCATGACGTACCGACTTTGATCTATTCTTGGTATCGAGCTTCGACCACACCGGAGACTCAAGCGACCCACCTGCAAACTATGCGAAAACACCTCGATTCCGCGTAAGCCAAATTTTAGTCACGCACGTGAATCACTGCTGCATCTTCTAATTCCGGTTTGGCAAAAGAGCAAGACTATTACTTTAGGCATGTGTGTACGTACAATTAACAGACTAATACAAATCTGAGCATATTTAAACTCATGTTACTTTGTATAAGATTTTAGATAAAATGTAGCATGAAATAAATAGGAATATAATATAATTATTTCTTTCGCTTCTCGCAAAATTTAAGTGTAAATATAGAATAATAACATCTAAAAGTTGTCTATAGTGTTATTGCGATATGGATATACATACTTGTAAATCTTTTTTTCAAGATATTTACTGCCCAACAAGAAGTAACTGTGTAAAGAGTTTTAAACATATATTAGTAAAAGAGAGACAAATTAAGGAGCCTGAATAAAACAAATCGATTATCTGACCTTCTTGACAGTAGGGAAAAAAAACAAATAAGATAAAAATATATGAACAAACTGCAATGTGTGGATGCAGCTGCTTTATCACCCTGTTTCGCGCATGATGATATTTACTACACATGCGTTTCTTCCTTTGCACCGTATAACGATGCGTGTACACTGTACACAGAACGATTAATGGCAGCGAAACGACTTTATTACAGCAGGCAGCATTTCGCGATGGCCCGCCGGTAAGCGACGTCCGCGAATGCCTAATTAATATCTGGGTCACAAGACGGGGAGCGGCTTTAATTATCCGTGGCTACCGGCGGACCAATAATAAATAAGTGTCTTATTCTGTGCGTCCCTCTAGTCTAGTAAAGACACTTCGCCAAGAAATCTATAAATCGTCGGAAATATTAAAAACTGATAGCAAAATAAACAAATAAGATGCTGATATCATATATAAAACTTATCCTGGGCGATAGAAAGCAAACTTTATCTCATTATTGCGAAATAATTATGCCGCAATTAAAGCATTAATCACAAAGTTTGAACGAGCAAACTTCGATAAAAAAGAAAGAAATGGCACATATAGGATTTTTTTAAACCGACATTAAGCCCTTTTCTGCACTTTTCTTTGTATGAATTGTATGTATGCTAAATGCAAAAATTTGAATAAGACGTCACGTGAGCCAAACTGTTTGGAAGAAGAGAAAGCTATAGTACGAGCCAAAAGAACGGACTAGTCGCAAGATGGTAGATTTGGAAATCAAGATTCTGACTTGATGGATGTGACTTCGGGGGGATGTGGGAGTGGCAAGAGGGTGCGCTGGTAACGTGCCTTAAATCTAACTCGTGGAATTCTCTGATACGTGGTTACGTTCCTGGCGTTCTTATACGCTCACACACGGAAAACCCTCGGCAAAAGATTCCTTCTTTCTCGACCAACCGCCATGCGGCTCTTCAGACATGCGTGCTAACTACACGCATGTCAATGCATGCGCACAATACATCAGTACACATACGTATTTCAACTTCATATACTAAACAAACTTGAAAATTTTATGTTATACCACTTTTCGTATATTATATCTTGTGCATGCTAAAACTATATATATAATATTAAACACAAGTAGATATAATATTTTTAATGTTTATACTTTTTATTCTCTAATAAAAAATGTCATGTAATATAAGATATGATATATAAGATGTGATATATATATAAATATCACTGTGTCGTATTATAAATTAATTGCCGATCATTGACAATCTCTTAAAGAAATAAGATCAGATAAATAAACTATACTTTTGTAGTATATTGACTGCACATTATACATATAATAACAGTTTGAACCAAAATAAAAATCTAAAAGGAAAAATTAGAAATTGCGAATAAAATTACAATGCCCTTATATTCGAATACCAGACTTTTGAGGCACCCTGTAAGGGTGGTACCAGCGCTATAGCTATTCCTCGAAACTTTCGGAATAAGATGACGCCGGAGCCCAACCTTACCCCAAGAGAGTAAATCGAGGCGTATGCTAAAATGGAACTGTACAAAGTACCATTTCATAAATCTTGCCCGGGAAAAGCGTACGTCGCGGGATAGGGCGAGAAAGGGAAGAAAGCTGTTGATAGATGAGGAATACTCTTGTTAAAAGAGGGACCGGCAAGGAGCGTCGCGAAACAAGGCGGTCAGACATTATTTCGGAGCTGCTGCATGATATTATAAGCCAGACAACGACGCTTCTACTCTTCTGACGCGTGTGCATATAAAACTTTCATATATAAATTTTTCATGAAGAACTCATTTATTTTGTCATAACTATCGCTATAACTTACATTTTGTTACATTCACAGAACATTATGTAATAAATAAACTTTCTGTAAAACATAGTCGTTCGAAATGTCCAACACAAATCAATTATTCGAATATTTTTGGATTAATTTCGGATAACCAAGCTTTTACTGTATTTATTAAAATATGAAAATTAATCTCTTGTTTAACTATTAAAATTTGCAACGCTGATATTAAGTGGGAAAATAATCAGAGGAAAATAAAGTTATTTATGAAATAATATTTTATTTTTTGTTATGTGAAAGAAACAATGTGATTGAAACGCTTTGTTCATAGCGCACCTACTGATTAACATAAACTTTTAATACGCAACTGAAGGAATTGCTCCGCCGTCGCTCGCGTATAAGTAAGCGTGCGTTGACTGGGTATTGCGAGGAGGGTAAAACGGCGGAAGAAAAAGGGATGAGAGAACAATATATCAGGAAAAGTTGGCAGAAGGGCGGAGGTTTCTGCGAGAAAGTGGCGAGCTTCGTCGGCCCCGTTTCTTTTTACTTCGAAGCCAAGGAGAATCCCGAATAATCCGCCTGCAAGGATTATCCCATCCCTCGCTGATGCCCCTGTTTCATATAACTTCGAATATCGTGAACTCTCCGTCACGTCGGAATAATTCGATCTCACCTTAAAACAAATTTCTGTATGTCTCATAGAGACATAACTATCTCTAAAATTTTGTTAATAAAAAATATTTAAGAAATAGGTACAATCATCATTGTGTAAAAAATGTAGAATATAATCATGATACATGATAAATGACGTCTCAGATGAACAAGCAAGGATATGGGGAAGAGAAGCAGAATGTTTAGGAAAGAAATTATTCTCATGCATGGGTTGAATTTATTATCAATAATATTAAGTGTGCATTATAATATCAATATCATTATATGCTCTATCCCGCGTCTAGTCATACTTTCTTTAAAACCATTCTTTACACGACTGTTCGGACATTAAGGCTAATAACTGTAAAACGTTGGGAGTGTTACGTGCCGTCTTCATATAATTTTCTCTTCAATTATTATGTTCTGAATTATTAACGCCCACGGGCATCAATTAGTCAACGTCGTTCTATAGGAAGTCTCAGTGTCGCCACTGCCCAGAAGACCAGCAACCCATCTTGACCGCCAATATTCAGCAGCCATCCATTACACGCCGGAGGATAGAAGGAGAAACGGGCATTAGGAGGTATGTATTGCGGAAAGTATACGCCTTGCGTATACTAAAGTACGATAAATTTAACCGCGCGACGTTAACAAATGGCGGGGTGGTTAATGGCCGATAGGCGGCACTAACGTGCCGACGATGGTGCAATAATCATGCGACGCGTGTGTATGGTAATAATTATGAGAAGACCGTTATGAATCTGATGTAAGTTCTGAAATAATCAGCGTGTTAGATCAGACGAAGACAGGAAATGTGATGCGACGTTTATTTTACGATAAAACGTAAACCTTTCTTAGTCTATCTCGTCTTACGTCGTGCCGTTCTTCCATGTGATGGAACAGTCAAAGGAGCACCAGCATCTTGAAAAGTGATCGCTATATGATTAAAAAATTCATACATTATACGCTGCATTCGGCATTCTATCACGTTCTTGAGTCCTGTTTATATCATTTGCTCCACGAGTGCATGTCAAGAATACAGCAACGATAAATAAGTTTCTAATTAACTTAATAACTATTTACTGATTAATCGTAGCTGCTTCAAATAGTTAATGAACGATTAAAGGGAAATTTTTTCCGTTTCTCTTGGTCAATTATGATATCAGTTTAATTGGCTCTTTCTTCCTTTTTTAATCTACAATTAAAAAAAGATAAAGAACACGTGTTATAATTCGACCAACGTTAGTAGACACGATCATAAAAGATACAATCATGTTTTAAACCATTCTATTCAAAATTAAATCATTCCCAGATTTACTCCGTCGAATCTTAGCCTCAGAATCTTTACGCAATCGATTTTTCGGCAGCGTTGACCCGTTTAAGATCGTCTTTCGGGTGGCGAGAGCCACCCCTGGCGCGTTCCTTCTGTCCCATTCTCATGCCGACACTCCCTTTATCGATCCCACTCCAGTCTCTCCCTCACTCCTGTCCCTCTGCTCTCGCTCTCATTCTTCTTCTCCCCTTTCTATCCCCTCGCTCTTTCTCGCACTCTGCCTTTCTTTCTTTCTCTTTCCGCCACCGTCTCCCTTCAGCGCCTAGTTACCCCCGGGGAAACCCTAGAGAACCCCGCTTCCGTTCCCCGCCGTCCTCCTCCTTCGGCGCCAACCGCCACCACCCGCGTCTATAAACTCGACCAACCAGGAAGCACGTATCTGCCCTTTCGAATTATCCGGCTGGCTTGCCGCCCTTTGTTGCACGCGGAATTTCGTTTAATTAAAATGATACTACGGGGACTTTCCGTCGTCTCCGCGGCACGAAGATCTTGGATCTTAATAAGAGCTTCGACCGAAAAATACTGTTTGAACGAACGCTGCTTATTTTCGTGAAATCCTTTAAACATTGAAGGATATTATAGGAAATAAACTAGATGCGATGACTGCGAGTGAATCTGGTACCTAATTTTGTGTTAAATAACTATAAATTTACAATTTCTTTTAAATTTTTACAAGTAAGAATGCGATGTATAATGCAGTATGCTAGAAAATTACCAATTTTGTTCGACATTGGATCTTGATGCATTTATTTCCAATGCAATTACGCGAAATAATATTTACATTATTAATCTCGTAAAAAAATATCTCGAGCAACATTAATTATTCGTACATACAACTTAATACGAATGCATCGTACAAACATGGCGGAATGGAATCGTGGAAGTCGAAGCTTATAGATGTCAGTAGCAAATGATGTTTAGACACATTAACGTGCGACGAGAAACAAAATGCAAAATCCACGATGAATGTATAATAAACGAAACAATGAATCGATATGAATATATAATGTTAGATTCAGGAAAATTCAAGAAAATATTGGAAAGTTAACAATAAATAAAAGAGTGTTGCACCGACGTCGCAATTAGCGTGGTCGCTATAATTGTTTTCGGCTACATAATTGGCTCGTTGTAATAATTGTACTATTCTTATTAGTCTCGTTGGGAATCTTCATTTAACTGCACATACTAAATTAGCGTGGGTTGTAATCTTGGTAGGCATAAAATAGTAAAATGGCGGAGCATGGGAAAAAAAATGCATCGTTCTGAGCGGCGCTATGTTACTGGAGAGCTTACGTTAACGACGCTATTGAAGTGAAGCCTAATTAACACCGTGTTAAACGCCCTATTCATTGCTACCATTTCCTCTGACGAGGTTCTCTTCGCATGTTTCACTCTGTCGCTCTTACACACGTACATTTAAATTTATCCCAAAATTCTGATAGAGTTTAAAATAAACAAATATTCACACACACGCGTATGTTAATTCGGAAAGAAGTTTCACATCATCTGTATTATTTAAAATATTATATTTTAATCTATATGTTGTACAGTGTAGTTAACAACAACATAATTTCATGGTTTACGAAGTATATACGACGTACAAAATATAATTGTGTATCAGCCAGTGAATCACATAAAATAAAAAGCTTCGTGACATGCCACGTTCACTATCATATAAAATAAGAAATACTAGTGTTCAAAGAAACCTATTTTCAACAAATACATATCTCGCTGCATTCTCAATAGAGAATATAAAATAAGAATGCGCGACACCGTTAAGATCATCAACGAATCCCGGGAAGACCGTTATTCCTTGCACGATACATACATGCGCTTTCATACGATCGCCCGCGGTATGAAACAAAGACAAAAAGGAATCCCATCCTTCACTGTCATGGCCGGTGTCGTCGCAAGGGTACCTTCACACTTCACCGCCGCCGCGAGAAGATCGCGCTCAACGGGACGACACGGAATGGGCTTCCTCCTCGCGAGAGTGAGACGATTGGTCCATTGGATTCGCGGGACTCACACTGCTCACTTGTACGTGACGCGTCTCACCCTGAGGTCTGACCCAATCGGTATTGCGTTTATTACCGAACGCCGCCGAGATTCGAGACGCCCCAGACGTGGCCGAGAGATCGTCTAACGATAGCCCTGTTGTTGGATACGGAGAACGGCAAGAACAGAAGAGAAGAGACAGGGAGAGGAGAGGATTGCGAGGCGTCGCGGCGCTGGTCGGCACTAGACTTGGCGTCGGTTCGTTCGTTAGCTGGACCCTCTTGCTCGCCCGTATTAATTTGCTTCCTCCTCCCCTCGCGCCTCCCCTCGCGCGTCACCCTACGGCGGTCCCTTCCTCGGCCATCCCCCCCCCCCCCTCGCTCGCGAAAAGGGGGGTTTGAGTCGCCCCCGGTCTTAGCTGCTGCTAGCTGCTGCCGCTGAAGCGAGAAGCCAGAGAGACGGCGCATGCGGACTCTGCTAATCACCCTCGTCGTCCTCTACGCTCCCGAACCCCCTCCCTCTATATCGGTGTCGCCCACCAATGTAGGCGATAAACGCGAGAGCCACCAGAAAATTAATCAACAACCCGAACTACCGCGGTATTCCGAACTACTTTGACTTTGTTTCTCACGACCGTGACCTGCTTCTTCGACGTGGACAATTACGAGAGCGCGTATAAAAGTGTCTTTATTAGTCTCTTATGTCACCGTAGATTAATTTATGAAAGGCGAGGAATCAAATTCAAAACTGGCAGAAAAGTTTAAAAGCCATTTAGATGACGAGCAGTTTATGGACAAACAAATTATTTTTATAAACTATTATTCCCTGCATTTTCTTTATCGTTATAGAAAACGATTATCACAAATAATATCGCAATCGTAATTTAAAGAAAAATTCAGATATAATTCTATATACATAAAGATTTCAAGTATAATATTTAAATATAAATTTTTGAAAATCTATTGCTAATAATTTCACTATTTTCAAAATATTGTATATTGGATTGAATCTCCACCATATCAATATACATGATATGAATTGAAACAACTCTAACAATTTTACATAGTCGATAAACAATTACGACCTGTACTCGCCTATAATAATTGCATAACGCAAATAAAGTACACCGAAAAAAAAAATGTTTTACTTTACTAGACAATATACATATAGTATCGTGTCATCGGGAGATGGGTCCATAACAAGACAAAATCGTTTCTGCGAGGGGTGGCGATGGGGATGATAGGAAACGAGGTATTGGAAAATCGTGTGAGGGGTTGGAACGACCGTAGGTAACTTCGACCAACCAATCGGCGACGCGGGGCGGGAGGAGGTCAGCAATTTTTCGCCTCATTGCTCATAGAAAGGAAACGCTTCATCGTACGGCCCCAAAGCATCCGCGAACTTACGGCTGTCGGCCAGTGACTCCGGGGGCTTAGCGTCGACTCGTCATGGATGTTGATCAGCTAGCACTCTTTTACCGGACCAATTTTCCGGGGATGAAGCTCGATCGACATTATTTTACCCGTGGTTCGTACGGCACGAATTCTCATAAAGGAAAAAAAACCGATTCTCATGAGTAAGTCTTAAGATTCGCAATGGCACTTTCGATATTTATTTTCTAATATATTTTTCTCTTACAAAATGTGGTTATTCAAGTGATACATAAATGTTAATTATGTTTCAATTCTTATATGTATAAAAAATTTTTCGCAAGAAAAAATTCGTATTCTATAGCGTACAGAATTCATGACTTCATATACCTATATTTCATTTTAATCTTTATTATTTAATTAGATTCATTAATGATAACGTGATTATATGCAGTGAATTTGATTTTACAAAATAAAATGTCATTGCTCGCAGTTTAAGAAATAAAGGAGGGGAAAAGAAAAAGAAGACCGATAAGAGACGACGTATCGGTCGCCCTAACGCGATACGAATTCAAAAAACCTAAGAACCAAGGGCACAGCATAATCGCGAGCGTAAAACAGCGAAACGTTTAGCATGGTAACATCCCGGCGCGGGCGTCATTACCGTATTGATCGTGGAGGTAGTTTCTCTCGCTCTTTTCCTCCCATTATCCCTCTCCGCATCGGGGAAGATCAGAGTCCAATAGTGGGGGTGAAGCGGGGAAGCGCAGTATCATGGAGAGGGTTGAAAGTAGGACAACGAACTTCTCGATCATTCTCAGATCAAAGTGGTTGTCAAGGCAGAAGAATCATAAAATTAGAAGCAAGGATCTTTTTCTGTGACTGCAGGTCAGAAAATCTGAAATTCACTAGTAGTAATTGTCATTTCTTTGACGATCAAAATATATTTCCGAACAAGATACAAAATTTATCCTTTATATGTATTTTTATAAAATTAATTACATTATATTTTTATAAAACGTTGATCTACCGTAATACATGCTTAAATTAGACTGCTAAACTTTTTTAAATAATTATTCTTTTAGTTAAAAATCCAGAATTTTTTATAAACAATGCAATAGCTCTATTCCACTTATTATTGAAAAAAAAAAACATTTAAACTCTCTTTTAGAAGATGCAGGTTATCAAACTTTGAAAGTAATTCAACTGTTATTGCGCAAATGGTTACGCCAGTTCTTGCACTGACTCGACGAGGTGACATTGACCTCAACGGTGACGTCAGGCAAAGTTCGAAGATCCTTCCTTCTCCTCTTACCATTCCTCACTGATGGTCCAGTACCCGTTGCAGGACCGGTTTGGTAAGCGTCAACCGATCGTAGGGGCAAGAAACAGCTGAATCACCATGACTCCGATCCTTCAACTTGAGGATCGAAGTATGGGCAACTATATCGACGTGTCAAAAATTCAAAGTGAACACATATAAAATAAGATAATGTGTGTGTGTGCGCGCAACAAAAATATTACCATCCTAAATTATATACAGAAATTAAGATATATGCAAATATACCATAAAGATATAATAAAACCTCTAAATATACTTGACAAAATTATCGTGGCTTTCTCCAATAGTCATATATCCTGTCAGAGATGAATGTATCAAAATTTAAGATAATAAAAATATAAAAGAAAAAGTAAAAAAAATTATACATTTTAATGTTGTAATTATTATTTGCATTATTTGCTTTATAATATCATAAATATATTATTTTATATTTTCCTTTGACGTTTATGATGAAAGAATGACATCATTGAATCTATGATGTTTTCATGCGATATATAATAGAACAATTCTCAATACCATAACATTTTTTGCAATAACAATAAAATTGTACTAATGTATAGATATTATATTATATCAGCCAATAGTTATCGATTGCCAGTCTGGTCGAAATTAATTGCCTTTCTATAGATATTTGTTCCAATTAAAACTTGTATTGACGAAATTTATATAAATAAGTAGTTTATCTCTAATATTACAATTTTTTAAATGCGATAATATGCCATTATAAAAACTTACGTGAATTTTATCCTACCTACAAGATACTATATTGCACAAATACAGTGTTTATTTATGCATTGATAATTTTCTGGAATTTAATAATTAATGTTGGGCGGTTTATTGTCAATATAATATTATTTTTGCTTTTGATAAAGTGACTTTTAATATTAAAATTATTTATGTAAGAAATCTCATTTAAATCCAGATAATATCTCGAGACGGCGTATTGATTATTACAATATATTTGAAGGATATATTTAAAAAATATATTTAAAGAATATATTAAAATATTGCTCTACGTTTAGTCTCTGATTAGTCTTGTCACTTTGAAACGCACGTTGTATAAATAAACGAAACGAATTCGTGACTGTTTTATGGAAGCGCTATAAAATTGATAAAAAATTATTATTAATAAAAATAAAAAATTAATTTTAAATGACAAATTAAAAAATTGGTATCCGATTGATATTTTTTATAAGTTGATATTCAATCGTCGTATATTCATTTATTATCATTTATTATTATACGATAGTTATTGGTTGTTAATATTACGAACATTAAGATACTCTTATTCTTTGCTAGTTGTTTTCTTCTATCACTTACAATTAGTGTAGTTATTACGCGTCTGCGATATTATTCGTATTTTACAGCCGACAAGAAAGAGAAAAGATAATTATCCAGAAAGACTTGAAAAATATTTCCGGATACTTATGTAATTGAAATGTAACGATTATAATCCCTTTCTAAAAAATATTATAAATATTGCTTTGAAGACTGATAGGATATAAATGGGGCGGAAAATAGTTGAAACGGGTTACATTTGTTTTTTCTAAGCTCCCTATTCATAGACATATAATTTAGATAGGTACATACATACTGCTTTAATCAATATAAAAAAGATCATAAATTTTTTGAAAAATTATAATATCTCCAATATCAACGTAAGGTAATTTTCAACATTTTTCTTGTAACATTTTAATATTTCTTTACGAGTTTCTTGATTGTGATTATAATTCTAAAATAATAAGTCTCACTTTTCAAGATGATAATAATGTTAATAACTAGAACCCTGTTAATTATTAAAGCTGGCACACTAATAAATGCACTGATTTAAATACAATTTTAATTTTAAATTTTATTAATAATATATCAGTAATAATCAAAGATCTCTCGAATAAATATTATTGCTACCATTCAAAATCAAATTTTATCATCGTGTCACTCGATTATTATACTCAACCGATTTATTTTCGGTCTTATACAAACTCATCATCACGCGATGCATGCGCACACAGATGTGTTCGGATTACATTGCACGCGACGCGAACGTGATTCACATAACCCACTGCTATGTTTGGTACAGTCATAATCTCGTAAAATATCTTTCTTCTCATTATATCGGCGAACAACGTAAATGAGAGAATTACTTTTCAGCCATATCAAGAGGGAATCATTTTTCTTCTCGTTTTGTTTAAATCTAATAGCTTCGTGCAACATTACTGAAAAAAAGTATAGGGGACAATTTTTTCTACATCTCATCTTTTATAGTTTATTTATAATTCACAAAAATCATCAAAAAATATATGATTAGCCAATCAAAAATTGATTAAAAATTCAGCAGTAATTAGAATAATTTACCAATTCTGAAATATGTATATATAGAAATCTTATTGATTCGTCAAATTTTTATTTCTGTTAAATCACGGTCTACCTCGACATAATTCTACCAACCGGTATAATAATTTCACAAGAGTCTCATGTTCCTACCAAATGCAAGAAACTCCATTCATCCATACTGAACAGAAATCGGTCGATAAGTCGAGAAAAACTTGAATGGACACTCGGCGGCGCGCACGATGCATTAATGCATTGCCAGTATCGTTGATAAATTTTAAATGGATGGCATGTGCACAACGATATAACCGAATGGCTACTGCAAAATGTGCGCTGAGTGCCTGTAGACGTCGCGAAGTAAATGGACCCATAGGATATAAGCAGGTCCGTGAGAAAGCATCGGTAGGATATAGTGAGCCAGCAAGTGTCTACTTTGGGAGATTGCGTCGATACGTACGTACTTAAGACTAAATTCAAATGCTTGTGCAGAATTTCAATTCGAATCCGTCTAATAATTATTAAGTGCTCAATCGATTTATATCGATTCGTGAAAATACCGATCACTGAGGGAATACCTAATCAGCTATAATCCCACTTCTAAAAAAAAAGATTTGGTTTAATTTAAACTCTAAAACAATCAAACATCTTATCCTATTTATGGATTATTAATATCAGGAATTACAAATTAAATAAATAAACAAGTGATTAATAAAATATTTTTAGAAATAACATTCATGAATAATTTATAAAGCAGCTTATTATTGTTACGGTACACTCACCATAATTATACGTTAAAATATACGTAACATTTCAGCTTCATTACATATATACTAGTCGGTTCATGTTTATGAGGCAAGAATTTTCAAACTTGATTTTCTTCTAATACTTAATTCGCCTATATTAACCTGTTTTCTTTATATTTTTCCAATGGCAAATTAATGTTTACAACATTGCCGGACCTATTTTTACAACATATAATTTTATCGAAAATATATATCTTTTCCTGATACTTCATTAATATTTTGTTGCCTGCATTTCGTACTCATTCGCTCGTCTTTAAATATGTACTGTAATAATAGGGGAAATATAATTCACACCATATAAAACAAGTTTTATGAAAAGGAATTCTAATGATAGAGCACAATTTGCTTAATGTATGGTCAGAACAGCGTCCTCCGGTATGCCACCACGTGGTGCTCGTGAACGAATGATTGAGACGTACTCCAGTACGACTCGTGTGGTGCATACAAGGGGACTCCTTGTTACCGAGTCGCCGGTTGTGAGTTGCATGCTTCGTAATCTTTCTCGACGCGGACAAAAAGCCAGTCGCCGTTTAAGCTAACTCGAAAAGAAGCGCGCGCATAATTTTTCTTCATACGTCTCACTTATTGGCTCTGTGCATCCTGCGTGTACGGATTGATGCATCCTGCAATAAAATATGTATGCGGACGCAATTATATGATGCCATCTCATAAACATCCTCTCGGTGCGGCTCCAACCTGTTTACGCGAAAATATGTATCCTCAGCATGGAGTAATGCGGAAAAAGATGTCGAAGAAGTCATGTTCCATCTTCTGTTGGACATGAATTTTCTAATACATCCTGGATTGTACATCTCACAGCAAGCAAATGTCATAGCAAATAAATCATAGATTTAAAAATGTAAAACAATAAATATTAAGATTAAGTTTTTCAAATTAACAATTTTTTAATTCTTCTAAACTTCTAATCTAGTTTTTCTTTTAAGAAATACGAATAGATCGATACAGAAATCAAAACGTACGCTGTCCTACATGCCTTGCGATAATTACTCAACATAATTATTACTATTGTATCATTACTACATCATTATTATTATATTTCGCTGAAATAAGAAGTGAGAGAGAAACGTATAACGATACTTAAGATTTCTATGAAAGTTCCGTGTTATGTCGGACGATGCTGCCCACGGGGCCATTGCTCGATCTTGCATGATAAATTGCGCACATACGCACGTGCGTATTTACGACATAGCATTTAGCGTGCATCACTATGATATACATTCATGTGAAAAATTATGTTATCAAGATTTTGGGAATAGTAACATATAATTGTAGCAATTTGTTATTATGCTTGAAATTTGCATGTACTTCTCTCCCCCCTCCCGCCGCTCTTATTTATATTTATATTTAAAAAATTATATACACATATTAATTTTAAAAAACTACTCAGTGGTTTCATTGTGGCATTTCATTATAAATAGATTGTTAATTTCACTTTTAAAATAGATATTAAAAATAAAGAAGTAAAAATAACGGCATGTTAAAAGTAATTATCATAAAATCATTATATTGTTTTGCACAATATTAATATAGGTATTAGCATAATATAATGCGCGCAAATTTTCATAATAATAAATTATAATAACTTATTGATTTATTTCTACATTCAATAATTACATATTTTTGCTCGAAGATATGAAACTAGAACATGCAAACATCTAAGTTTATAAAATATATAATAATCTCCCCGCTAGATACGAGTACGGATTATACTTTTTCCATCGATCATGCAGCTACAAATTCCACGTGGATCAGGTTACAAACGTGCGCCCACGCATGCATTTCGTGGTGCGCTTTGCTGTCACGTGTACAAAAGGTTGAAAGCTCGTTGTCTCGAGTTGACACGTACGTAGGCAGTAATGCCGGCTGGTAAAAAGGGAGATCGCGTATATCGCTGTGCGCATTCACTCCTAAGACGATATAAATTCTAAGATATTAAATAGAAATAAATTCTCCTTTGAGAACTTGTGTTTTGCCGGTACATATATGCCGGTATAATATTGCTACCAGCTTTACGTATGCTAAATCCGTGAAAGAAACATTTTATTATATGACCGTTTCAAATCAAAGAAATTAACGTAACAATATAAAAAATTAATTTGTTTATCTTGCCACTTAATAAAATCGTACGTTCTAAAATTTTTTTAATTTGATGTTGTCGCGTGCTGCGCGTTTAAAATATTGTGGTTCGTGTTCTCTCGTTCCTGAGGTGCTAAACCAGCTAAACGAACGGCGAAGACGGAATTCCCTCGAGGGATAACGGCTAACAATGCGCATTCCCGTTCCTATCCACGAATTACCGTCTACACTTGGAACCGCGCGTGGTGTTTCCATCCGAGGCAGGATTTTCTGATTATGCCATCGCTCGACTCCCGTTCTCGCGCGAGCATGAAAATTAACGGCGCTCTTATCCGCGCGGAGGATCGCGCGTTTGTACTTCGCGGATTTATATCAGTTGCGCAAAAGCTCGCCTCCCCTCTCTCTCTCTCTCTCTTTCTCTTTCTCTGGTTGTAAAACCGCACGCCGTAAACGCGGCACGTCGTCCAACCACACGAGGATCGGAACCGTTTTCTCCGAGGCTGTGCCATAACACGAGTGGTTTACGCGCGGTGCGCCGTTTCATCGTATCGCGCGGCACAAAGTAGCGAGCGGCACGCTCCACGTGCCCGTATTTAACGTACGTGAGCCACATTCTATAGCGGGTCGTAGGTAGATTCTTGTACACGGCTCGTTTACGTGGACGGAAGAATACGAAGTAGAGCTCCGTGCGAGTGGGCGCGATGAGAGGTCGTAGATCTATCTCGCGGAGGACGTGAATTTTGCAACGTGGAATATCGCAACGCTCTACCACGAGCACAAACATCGTAAATACGACACCGCTCGACCAGGCGACCGGCCTCCTCAAACAGTTGCATCAATCATGCACTTATTATGCAATAAACCGTGCGATAATTTTACTCACTCCTGCCCGACCGGCCACTTAGATGCTCTTGCTGCATTCTCTTGATGATCGCTACGCTGGTATCGTCTTGTGTAGATGCGAAAACATATTCACTGTTATGTGCAATAAGGATCCGTATAGCTGCAGATCTTACAATCCTCTGCAATTCTCCGTTAATTGTTACTCTCCGATGAAAACGTATATTTCAGACCAAAAGAGATTTTAATTACATAGCAGGCTAGGCTGAAATTAACTAGGTAATGAATTGAAATAGCACGTACCTCAAGTTACTAATTCAACTGAAATTAAATATCTACATCGTTGATCAATTGCAAATAATTGTTCTTAGTAACGAAAACGGGCAATGAGAAATCAAATGGAATTAATGACAACTAACTAACCGAATAATTATTGATATCTATTCGTCGCTTCATTACTAAGATCGTGCAATGTGCAATCTGACAAACAATCTCCACATTCACTATGCAACACTGTAGGCCTGTACTTTTGTCTGTCTATCATTCGCTCTCTTTCTCGTTTCCTCGTCCATGAGTGCCGCCCACATCCTCATAATTCATATGTTCTTTTTAATGAAGATATAATTTCGTCTAGTCACGATTCTGCCTTCGGGTGTTGCTTTTCGTCGTATTTTTTGTTTTTCCATTTTTCTGTCTCTTTCTTCTCTATCTTGAGCGCGATCTTCCAGAATATAATTCCATTATTCCGAATTATTTTATTAATAACTCACTTCCTGCCAAAACGCTCACGCGACACCTGCGAATTAGGGTTATTTAATTAGAAATTCTCTCTCTCTCTTTTCTTTTTGAAGTTAATCCGAATGATAATAAGCGAAAGGTCACAAAATAAATATCATAAAAACACATTAAATAGCAACGGCAACGAAGAAAGCTTTTCTTTTGTAACTTATACAATTTTCCATTTATTAGAAGTTTGTCTAATGTTCTACCAGTGCGACTTTACACACTTGTAACATCTACTACAGCTAGAAGCAAACTAATTTTCAATACATTTTGAATCACTTTTATCTCATTACTTCCAGGATGTGCAGTCACTCTGTATCTCTTGTGTCAGCGTCGCACCGATCAAAACGAATTGCTCTCAAAAACGTGAGCGAACTTTACGCAACAACGAGGAGAAGATGAGGTTCGCGAAGCTCTGAGGAAACTGATCGAGCACTCGATCCTGGCATCCCATCGCGACCCACCTGGGCAACCTGAGAAGGGACCGGCAAACCCGCCTTTAGGGTTAACGAGCCCCTGCGAACACGCCAGTGTGGAACCTGCGCCTTTTGTAACCCAAAGTGACGCCGATCCCATTGACGGGGGCCTTATGTGCTTCCAATCGGTGATCTATGAGCCCTACTCGACCTCTGGTCCTCGTGCGGCTCGTAATCGTATATTTCATTGGCAGCTCAAAGAGTGACTCTTTCTCTGTTTGCCTGCAGGCTCGATTGTCGTTCTGGCGCGTATTGTGCACGAACGCGGCTTTATTCGAAGATGGTGTGAGAGAGAGAGAGAGAGAGACACAGAAAGGAGGCGACTTTAAAAGTTAACGCGTTCTTGAAAGTGCGCGGTGCGTGTTTTGCGAACGGGGTGCGTACGTGCATACCTGTACCCGAAAGCATACAATCCGGAAGCATAATCGTCATTTTAACCTGGGCCGCCTGCCACGCACGCCCTCGTACAAGGTGGATCGATGCAGAATGGATTTATAAGCGGTGTTGCGTTGTTGAGGTACATACAAAGGGTTTGATTCGATGTTCGATGATCGATCGTACGGTATCGAAAGACGAGTGCAGACGACAAACACGCGTGGTGTAACATTATATTATGATCCCCTCGAGTCTTTCTAACTTTATAGTTGTAAGACACTACTGAAAGAACATTTCGGTGAGGTAAAAATACACCGTAAATACGTATAAATAATATAATATACATTACTTACATTATACATATATAATTAATATATTATATAATTAATTATCTTATATATATAGTGAGCAATTTCATAATAAGATTATAACAAATTTCGTAATACTGTTTTTACATTTTAAAAAAAGTTTAAAAATGGGTATAAACAAAATATGTGTTATTATATCTTTTAATTTTTATCGATAGTTTATTATTTTCTTAATATAGTTAACTGAAAACTATTTTTAATGATAAAATCTAATCAAATTTAGAAAATTTTTATAATTTTATTAATTAATAATCTTTTTTATATTTTCTGCATTGCTTATTTCTTCTGCTCTTTTTCCTTCTTTTTCTCTTTTTTTCTTTAGTTATTAATGATTTTCAATTTTATTGTAAAAGTTATGATTTCGAGCATTACGCTAAACGAATAGATCATATATTCTCAATTTCGATAAAGATATTCCATTGAAAGTCAAAGAAAAGAATTTATTCGACATGGCAGTGTTGAGTGGACCATCTGATCCAAACTGGGCGACTAACGAACCATGACGTCGCGGTGATACTACTCGACAACCGGAAATAGAATTTTCTACATATCCTAACGCGCGGCATTGTCTGTAACGCCGCTTGCGCTTCAGGTAGGCGCAACCCACTTCCCAACATTGTCCCTAGCGTGTACCCAAGTTGTCACGCGCATAATGCCGCGAGTTTAGCATATTATATCTCGTGGACCAGGTATATGTTCTCGTATAATTAGCGGCAGTTCTTATGCACCGCCGTGAAATCGGCGCAGAAAAACGGTCGGAACGTAACCCCGTGGGCCGAGGGACTGTCGATATATGGGGGAACGGCTGCACAATAATTTTTTTCCTACTGTTTCTCGTCACCATCTTTTAACCCAGTGAGGCCCAGGCGTGTCCCGTGTGAGATCCCGAAAATTCCCATACATATACCCCTCCGTCCAATTTGCATGCCGACGAGAATATCGATGCGTCGCACGCGGGCATCGTCTCGTCGAGTATTTTTCTCAGGTTCATATCTCGCAGGATGCAAAGCGCAGAAGGCGCCTATCAGAGATGCAAACGATTCGAGGTGTCATTTGCATATTACCGCGCGGTTGCTCCGTTTTAAAACTCGAGTTAGAAGGCCCCCGATTTCCCGATCTCGACGATACGTTGCAACGTGCAGCATTAAGCGTTATTATCCAACGACGATGCAGATATCGAAAGTGCAGAAAAATAAGATTGGATCGTAAATAATCAGCATACGCGCTCATGAACGACAGCGTAATGGCAATTCATCGAATCCAACCATCATCGGAATAAGTACTCCGGCTCCAATTGAATCTTGCGTTCAACAGCAATCATAAATACGTATCGCGCTCGTAGCTAATAATATAAAAATGTTTCTTTTTTTCAGTACGTTGTGATACTAATGAAGGAAAGGCAAGAGGATTACGGCAGAAATTGCCCGCTTAAATATACATTCCACCTATCAGCTGGCGCATACATGCTCTAGTACAAAATAAGACGACACAAATGATTTTATTTTCTCGTTTCGTAATAACATCGAGATAATGAAGTCACGACATCCGTGTGTCGTCCCTGCCCAGTCATCTTCTCATCAAACGATTTTTCCGAGATATTTTATAAATCGATATGACAAGCACGCGAGCGAATTGCGAAACTGAATCGATATAATTGAATGTATGTAGAGAAATGTACGTGCAAACATAGTTATTTCTTCAGAAATGAACGGTTATCGCGATATGTAGTAACTCTCGGATTAAGAAAATTATTCCATGTTTTGCTTAGTGTATAAACATCGTTCACCGTTTCTACGACATATCTATTTTTTATTTATATGTGTAAAGAAGATCAATAATTATTTATTTATATATGCAAATTTATGAACACGTAAGAACATATGACGTAATGAAATATAACATGTACAAAAAGTATTAAAAAACTATAATTATTAACAACAAAGGTTAAAGCTCTCGAAAATACAAAATTAAATATGACAAGGCAAATGTGTTGTGATGTTGCGAACTGACTAACGGAACTTGACCATGTGGATTCTGCGACTTTTTAATTCTTGACGAGGATGTAACCGAGATATCGTACTGCATGTATTGATATTTGTATGTTTTTTGCGCTGAGGAGGGTCCAAACCCAGGGACCGAAACGTTCGCGTATATTGGAGTATTGTATGAAGAATATATTATAATTGTCGCTTTAAGATCGGCGTATTTGGCTCTCATTTGCCTTGTCATATTTAATTTTACAATTATTAATTAGCATAATTTAAATATCAATATTGTTTTAAAATTACCAAATAGAGCTTTAATATACGCTATATTGCTAACAAATCAATATTATCATCGAGAGCTCGATTCATATAACATATATTGACATCTATACTATTGATATATAAAATTCTTACGGGTGGTGTATGTTTGAACGTTATTAACTTAAAAACTATTGGACCGATTTTGAAAAAACTTGTACCAACATGTTCCTTGAGATCTCAGGAGTGCTATAGGGCAATTTAATTTGCGGTTCTTTTTTTAAAAAGTGAAATTTTTCAATTTATAGCATTTTTGTGGATTGGTGTGTATGTATGTTTGCTTTTATATCTCGAAAAGTTTTAAAGGAAAGAGTACTTAATTATAGTGTCTTTTAAATTTCTTAATGTAAGCTAAATGCACTTGCAATTTATTTTGGTTGTTCTTTTTTTATTTTTAAAACTGATCGTTTCCAAATTAAATACCACTCATCTATACAATATATAAAAGAGAATGTCTGTATGTCAGGTATGTCTGTTTGTTCTTTATACACTCTTAAACTATTCGACCGATCTGGACAAACTTTTGCACAGTTACTCTTTACATCCTTGCGCAAAACATAGGCTACTACGGAACCTCAATATTTCACTTACCGATCATCGATTTCATCCTTTGGTTTTCCCGGGCGTTTTTTCGGGAATTTCGAGATTGCTCGCTTGCGATGTATATACAGAACCTCGATATTTCACTTACCGATTGCCGATTTTTTTCTTTGGTTTTCCCGGGCATTTTTTAAGTAAAATATCGAGGTTCAGTGTACATACATCGCGAGCGAGCAATCTTGAAATTCCCGAAAAAGCGCCCGGAAAAACCAAGGGATGATTACAGTATTCGCTGAATACTATTTCTTATTTGAATTTAATTTCAATCTCAAATCGAACTTTCGCAACAGGCATTTAAAAAAATATTGTATGTGGCATTTGCGGAAGATAACGAATTACGTTACATGCGAGCAAACAATCTCGAAATTCCCCCCCAAAAAAAACTCGGGAAAACTAAGGGATGAAATCGCTAATCGGTAAGAGAAATATAATTTTTTACCGGGTATCGAGGTTCTGTGTACATCGCGAGCGAGCAATCTCGAAATTCCCGAAAAAACGCCCGGGAAAACCAAGGGATAAAGTCGCTGATCGGTAAGTAAAATATCGGAAAAGCGGAAACGACTCAATATCGTGAAACTCGAGTAGAAAAAGACCGGTTACGACATGTTCAATTAAGGAAAACATTTATGCGGTCCGATTTGAAATTAGAGGCATTTTATAGTTATGATCCAAATTACGAATATCAATTTCATCCGAGAGTAAAATTGGGAAAATGGATGCAATATGTGATCATTGTCAAGCAAGAAAGTTTAAAATTGAAGCACCTGGTGTGTTGTTCAAACGGAAAAATTAAACTACCACCTTTAAACCCGACACACTCCTTATGTTTGTCCATAATATGGATATTGAAACACAAATAAAGTCGTTTGAAGAAAAACGACGCCCGGGCGAAGCCTGGGTAACCAGCTAGTATAAATATATAAATAAAATAATAAAATATTATAAATAAAACAAAGTGCATAAATACAAAAAAAGCTGCTTTATTTTTAATAATTTTCTTTTTTTAGAATGTTCCATGAAATATGAAGGGAGATCTATGGAGTTTTTGACACTCTTTAAAGACATACGCGGGAATTAATGCGATGAGAAATAAAAATTGAAGTTGGCTTCCTGACCGAATGGATTATTGAAAAATCTGGGGTGAAGTGGCGTTCTTAAGGACCTCTTGAGAGGAGTCCTTGCCAGTGGCATACCTTCCTTTCACATGCTAACTCTCTTCAATAGTGCGGCCGGTGGTACGAAAGGACCACTTTTCAGATTTAAATCAAGACCGCGCGTACATATCCTACCGCGACCTACCTGATTTGCATCACAGTGCGACAAAACGCATATGCGTGTGTGATGCCATACGGCATACACTTTCAAGTACGCGACACACCCGTTGTTAAGCGAATGAACTTACCTGCAAACTCTCTCGAGAATGTCGCGCGAAAAGACCGCGTGTGAACAAAATAATCGAAACTCTTGCATTAATCGGCTGTAAATATCTACAATGCTACTTGTTTCGGTATGTTTATATGTCATTTTAATATCATAAATAATAAGTAAATATTAGTTAAAAGAGAAAGCAATCCACTGTCACTTATCACTTCATATCGATTATGTCATTAAGATCGTAAAATTTCTTTTTCTTTCAATTTAATTACAAAACCGAATTGCATATTGCAACATTATCATTTTTACTCGCGTGCGACAAACATATCCTGTACACTGGCGTCTGAGCACTGTGTCGCACCTGCCGGAGTAATAATTCGTTCTTTCATTCGGCTTCAGGCTGATATCGAATTAAAGAAATTCATTAACTAACTGCGTACACACGCGACAAAGGAGATTACCGTTACTCAAGTCATCGTAAAAAAACTGAGAAATTATGGCTTACAGAATTCGGAATAGCAGCTTGTTCCATAAATAACGTTCATTTGTAGTCACGAATACTACGTACTCGGCACCAATATAAAGTTTGTTCGCCAACTCCTTAGACGTGAAAAGAGCTCTTAATATTTTCGAGTGGTATTGCACAACGACTTATCATTCATCTCAGAGTCAGCTGCAAAGAGTAAAGGAGACATCTAATATAATTATAATTTGTACATTTCGATACCTCCTTTTCAAGGTACTGGCCACTCAAACCATAATTATAAGTCACGCTTTTTGCGTGAAACTTCTGGTGCACATGAAGATGTGCAAGATTTTTTTATTAGCAAGTTAACATATACTGTAAATATGTATAATTAATAATATTATTAATGATCGATTATTGCAATTTTGGCAATTAATTCATAGTTATAAGGAGCAACAATATCTTTATTGGCGAAAATTTTTCCTTAAACGATGCAACATTAAGAAAATAATTATAAACTAAAAATTTGAATTTTTTAGAAGAATTTTACGTAAAAAAACATAAAGAAAATATTATATATTTGTGTATAGATAAAAAAGTAAGAACTATAAAAACACTTTAAACTTATTAAGTCAAAAAACACAGAGTAACCCTAATTAGATAGTAGGTATTGACTAATAGTAGATCATCCTTTTCCTCATGTCTCGAAATTATCATATTATGCTATAATTTTCTGGGGAAATAAATTATGATTGCATTTGACGTTACGCATCCAGCCGCACGAAAGACATTGATCAACCTCTCAGATAGCAAATTTTTTCGTGTATCGTATGTGCATCCCATATAGACATCACACCCTAGAGCTATTATTCCGAAAACGTCTCAAGACACGTCGGACACGACTCGACGTTGCAACAGTTTGATCACGTCATTCGCACGCACACGGTCGCAGTGTATGCGGTCATCAATCGTCGACACTAATTACGATATCTCGATGCAGTTCGGTTGACAATGTAGTCCTTATTACCCTCGGATAAGACGGCAATGACGTATTAACATTTAACGCTTTTTTCATGGGGAACGAGAAGCAGATGGGGAGGAAGAATCCGCCACTGAGAGAGAGAGAAAGAGAGAGAGAGAAAGAGGGGAAGATGTAAGAGCGCCGGAGACGAGGAGGAGGGAAGAAGCGACGTCGTGAGGAGTGCCGGACTAAATTACCCGGACGTGCCCGCGCAGATAAGGCTCCCTGTGTACGCGCATAATGCGGTACGTAATGTGCAAGTCCACGGGCAACCACCGCCTGCCACCTCATCATCCTCCTTCGTCGCCGTCGCCGTCGCCGCTGCCGCGCTGCCGCCACCGCGGTCGCGCCCGGAGGAAGAAGAGGCAGAGGAGGAGGAATTGGAACCTATGTATCCACGTATGCAGTCTGTGTGCTCAGAGGCTGGGCACATATTGACCGATACGTACCGCCGGTAGCAAGATAAACAGTTCTCCTCTCGTTTGCTCTCCCAGCCTTTCTTCCACACTCTTGCTCCCCCATCTCTTTCTCTATTTCTCTCTCTTTCTCGGTCCTTCTTCCCCACCTGACTTTCGTCTCTCTTTCGTTCTTTATCTTTCCCTCTTTCTCTCTGTTTATTCTCTCTTCCCACTTGAGCCTAGCGTTAAATCGCCGCCCGTGACCCGTACACACAAAATTTATGGTGACACGTCGACTGTAAAATTTCATAAAGAACACATTTTGTATGATAGCCTAGTCAAACTAAGCCTAATTGCTGTGGTGTAAAGATGTTTTAGAGAAAAAAAGCTAATTTTTAATATAAAATAAAGATTGTTAGAAAATATTGAAAGATCACAACTATTACACTTAATAATGTACATATTTATTTTATAAATTTTTAATAAGTCCCTATATTTTTATAACCAGTTGTGGCATAAAACAGCATTCACACATACCTATATAGAAATAGTACCAAATTGAATTAGAGTTGTTTTACAAAAATATGCATTACATTTAATAGTCATGGCAAATGCACATCCAAGCAAACTAGCTTTAGTATCCATCTAGAACCGTTTAAAATTTTACGTAGTCGATCAATCACAATGAAATATATGTATTTATTGCAGATTTTATCTCAAAAAGAAACAACGTCATTCCATCAATTACTCTTTTAGTTTTTCCCTCTATAACTTTCTCATTCTTTGATCTATTATTTTCGGCAGACAAAACGCATTAACATTTATGACATTTACGACAGAATACTTTTTCACGACTGTATAGATTTACTTTTATTCCACACAATAAATTATTTTAATAATTTTCGAAATATTAGAACCTAATAGAATTTTGTCGCAATGCATCAAAACCGTTCTCTCCGTGATGTAGATGTGAAAATATGCATAAATAAAGAGTTCCGATAAACAAAAAATTATCATACTCCTTACAAAACAAAAGCAAAGAATAAAGAGACAAGCCCACATTGCCCGAGGTACGGAAATGAAATCACGCAATTGCTATCGAATAAGTTATAAAATAATAAAGTTTACCGTGTCCCCGGTGACTCTTAATCATTTGCCGGAGGTGACCACCGCGATCTCTATAATTCCTCACAAAAACCGAACCAACTATCTTCGTCCCCTCTCGTAAAAGCCACATTTTTCGGTCGCTCATTGGCGGCTCACGTCCAAGCGTATCAAAGATCGATCGTCGCGGAAGCACCCTCAGGGCTAGTACTTTAGCTATCCGCTTAAGTGCTGTGCTGCCGTTCAGCGCCCTGCAGGCACAGGATCATCTTATTCGCGTGTCATGTAAATTTATATCGAAGCTCACACGCGCGACATAATTTCCACAGATTGAGGACAGTCCTTTTACGGCGGAGACCGATGTTGCGATTCGATTCGAATATTTTAAAATATGTCACAAATCATATTTATTAATGACGCGTGATCACGAACATCTCCAATTTAATAATATCAATTATTGAATAATGTTAGTATTTCGTACCGAATATCATTTATATTCAATCGTTATCCTGCATGTTTCATGTATCTTCTTATTTTCCCGTAACGACACTTTGCCATGTTATCTCTCGCATTTAGCGGTGCAAGAAACAGATGTAATAAATAGTCATCAAGACAGAGGATATTAAACTGTCACTTAATAAATAAGAAATGCTGATGCCATACATTAAGAATTTGAATTCCGTATAACATATACAGGTATTGTACGGTTTTATGTTATGCTTGTTGCTATAAACTTTAAAAAAAAAAGATAATTTTGTAATTAAACGTTTCACATTCTTCAATATAAAATACGTAATTAGATAATTAGGTATATAAATATTAAATGCAGACACAAAGTTTCTTGCACTAATTCTTATGTTACGTTGAAAAGTATCGGAATTGCTCAAAAGTACGGGATACTACTGGCAACGAACAAACAGGATTTTGACCAGGTTTTGTAAACGCGATTCGTCATAGCTCGAAACCTTTTCATACGTGTTTGTTACTCGCCTCCATGACGGTGGCATGAAAGACTTGTCGCTTTTTCATCAGAACCACGAGAAGAGGAGGAGGAGGACGGGATCGGGGCCACAAATTACATTGTGAAGTGCCATTAACGGCTATGTAATAGCCACAATAGGCGAGCCTCCAGCAGGATTTAGATACGCGCGCACATATATGTGTACATGTGTAGCCTATCGTGCTGCGATAATAAAATGCGTGAAAAAGACTTGCGCGTACGGTGAGATATCCGACGGATACCAAATGTTGCTGGGGGTTAGAACAAAAAAAAAAGCGAGAGAACAACCCTACTCCTATTCACGGTAACCGGCAATTACTTCGTCCTACGTGCTATGCGCTACATGCGTCGCGCTATTGTAATTAAATGAAGGATACACGCTTAGACGGAGACGCGTATTGTAATTAAATAAAGGTGTCCGCCACGACCGTTGGCGTATACGAGCCGCATTAAAGACTCTCTGCTAAAGAGACGGACTCGGCCTTGGCATTCACTTAAGCAGGATATATGTTGCGGTAGCATGAAAAGAGAGCCCCGCACAATGCAACGGCAACGTGTCACATCTCTATTAATGCGATCTCCATCTCCGCCTGCTTACTTGCACTTTTCACAATGACCTTTATACTTGTGATTCACGATGCGTCTGACCGACCGACGATTGTTTCATCGGCCGATCGATGATTGAATAAGACAGTGGGTGAAAGGACGAGAGGCGGCCACGCAAGGAAAACGTATTATAATCTTATGAAAATCGTGCATTATCTCCGGGCAAGGTTTCGTTCTCATTCTGTTATATGCAATGTGTGCCAGAAATATTATTGCTCGTATCTAAGAATTGTGCGATAGAATTGGAAAGTTAACGTTCGCTCACGTGGAATAAATTCTTTGTCAATAAAACGTTTCTGTGAATGTTAGAATATAAAAAAATGTATAAATCTCTAAAAGCAATCATGACTGTTAAAATATGCATATTATTTTGCACATGAATGAAATCTGAATAAAAGATGATTACAAATTTTATTTGAATTTTATAGATATACAAATTACATTCCCTAGATATACCTACATTATGTTACATCAGCATATAAATATCTTTAATTGACACGACTCTATTCATATATTTTATTATTAGATAATAACTAAACAAAGTTGTTTTAAAAATATTATGGATAGATATCCATAATATTTTTAAAACAACTTTGTTTAGTTTCTTATATAAAGACACAGAATTATATATTCGTAAATAATAATCTGGCAACAACTGTGTAGCATTGGGAAAATTTTAATTTGATACGATTTATAAAGTTTAACAAAAAACAGATGGAAAAGAAGATTCCTATCACAGCACATAGTTAAATCAATAAAATTTTATAATTTTAAACGCAGTAAATTTATATTTATAAACTTAAAAACCATATTTTTAAGTACATTAAGATCCACCACAACCATGTTTCGTTCATCATAATTATTTTCCAGCTGACTATAAACTGCGTTTCTCGAAACAAAACTTGAACCACGTCCTGCCAGGACGAGGGTGCAGGATACAGGACAAAAACAAGTACAAAATTTTGCCGTAGAGGGAACCACTTACTAAGCTATGCGCGACGAAGTCAGCGCCGAATAACAAGAAAGGGAAGCGGTGAAAGCTCGAATTCTTGTCTCTTTAAACCTCTGAGGATAAAGTAGTCGTTTTCTAAATCAAAATACAATTATAATGTGAGAACAACAATCGAATTTTTCATATAACAAGTTATTCATAATATTCATTTAAATAAAACATAATTTTATTCAAACTCTCGTTAGTGTTCTTTACAATTCACTGATTTCGTGGGACTAATATATGTATGATTAAATGTAAAAAATAAGTGCTTATACATATAATTTAAAAAAATATACAGTCTTTTAAAAATTCAAATATATGAAGCCCTGGTATTTATATTTGTTTTAAAACTAAAAAAAATGACGTAAGACGAAAAGCAAATAAAAAGTTGCTTTTAATCTGTATGTCAAGATTATAAATTCCCAATAATTGTAATCAGCAATCAGACATAATTAGAGTTCATTAACAGTTTCATTTTACAGCAGTACACGTTATAAATAAGCGTCTCCAATGCCGACTGTTGGCGCTTGCCGAGAGAAAATGCACGTAATTTCGCCACGGCGTGGAACCAGTCGTAACTGAATGTAACTAGCGTTGTAAAACGCCCGGTAAAATCTCGCGGTTGGCCATTTTTATAGCGCGTAAACCGTTTTATAGGATAGAAGCGCAACGAAAAGCCGCGCGGACGATGCGCTTTCGGCGTGCGCATTCTCGGTGAGCTCGCGAGCGTAAAGTGGCCGAGGGGAAGCGCGTAATTAGGGCTCACCGTGGTAAAACTGACAAGTACACGTCAATTAGTGCAACGGTAACCGGCCCCGCAGTTACCGGCGTCCCATCGCGGAGGGACAATTTCGAAAAAAAAAAACGACCTGCCCGACACGCCACTTTGCTCTCTTCTTCGTAACCCGCGTGCATCCTTGCAATAAGTTACTGGCGATTTAACACAGATCTGACGCTCGCAAAACGAAAGATAGACAAGCGAATAGGAAGTTCAGAGGAAATGCAAGACAGTTTTCTTACCAAAGCCATTACCGGTTTGAGAGATATTTGGCTGCAGCCTCATCGTATAAGACTTTGAGAATGACATAAATTATGTACCTCAAATATTATTGTTAATGACTTTCAAATTTTACTTATTGTTAGACGTTAACATTATAAATAAATGTAAACAGAAATAATATTTTTACGTAAATGTTTAAGAAACTTATAATTTCAAACATAATTTTAATGCACTATATTGAGAGTGTAAGTCGTAACAAAACAATTATACACATAATTGTTCGATTATAATCAGTATGGAAAACCTGCACGGTGAGATGTTTTTCATGGAGCTCGAAAATGCTTATCACGTTTCTCGAAGTAGTACTGCTTCTTAATTGCAAGCAATCAGAGGCTTAATATACGTTGGTGTTTAGCGCGATGCGCATTATTGTGGACAAATCCAAATTGTCATGAGAAAACAAGTTGCGAGATATTTATTTCTGTCACAAGATAATGACAATGTCTATGACTCACTATTGACACTATGCGTGCTCTCATTATACTACTGCGTATAGAATGCGCTTGCAGGATGAGATACGATCAGTGCCCTACATAAATCCAATCGGAATGAATCATCGAGATGGCATACCAAAGTTCATTTCTGCAAAACCAGAAAACAATTCTTAACATAATACCTATATGTAAAAACTTTTCAGAGAACAAAATGCGCGTATTATACTCCACAAAGCAACGTAAAAACCAATTTTCCTAGCACCATCTCACACGTACAACATCGAGAAATGCAAAAATCAGTTTCAATATCACTGTCACATCTTTGCTGAGCAAAATGCTGTGGTACTTCGATTATTCCCCAAAAAAGTGCGGTATATGTTTAGTTAAAGCGAAAGACATAACTTCCGCGTCCTCACCTAACGGTTATACAAAATGCGGCTCACCTATACTCGAGTTCACTTTAATGTGAAAACGATAACGTCGTATGGTGTTAAACTGCTAAATTCCCGCTTCCTTTCCATCGTCTTTCCTTCGTCTGTCTTATTCATTATTATTAAAGATTTCGCAGAAGATCCATTCAGCTTTTTTTCTAATTGTAAGAAGCGATAACGTTAAATCTTTTTTTAAAAAATAATTAAAGAAAACACGTTAAGATTTCAGATAATATTATTAGAAGATAAGAATATTGATTATAAGAATTATCAGCAGTACCATTTTTTTTTTCTTTTTTTTATAGTTTAGCATCACTTTAATCCGCGAAAATAAAAATTATAAATGTTAAAATCTGCAAAAACTATAACGCGTAAGAAGTATTTTTGCAAAATTTTACATCTTACTTCATTATTTGAATAATAAATGAAATTTTCTTATTTGCCTGATAAGAGAAAACCGTTTTTAATAATGATATTTTAATGATGTCATGTAACTGTATTCTGCCTTGAGATCCGAGGAATATCGTTTCTTTTTCGCGGAAACGCCCAATGGGAAAGAAATTATGGAAATGTTCCGATAAGACAACAAGCTTAATTGCACCAAGTTTGCTACGAACTGAAGGAAACGAACCATACAACAGTTAGACGGAAAACAGAATTGACTATTGTTGCGATAATTGCGAGAAATTATGTTACCTGCGGAACTGATTACTACCTACAATGGTAACAATGGTACGATAATGTTTGTTCGTTATACATGTAGACATGTAGTGCTTATTTAATATGAAAACGTACATATAAGTACATGTATAATTGCATATTTGAGCGCACAAGCAATAAAATCATTTTTATCGATAAATGAAAGCAATGAAAGGCTACAAAAATATCTTATATAAACTTAAATATATAAAGAAATGTAATAATTCAAATTTTTACATATTAAAAAAGAGTTTCTTTCTCCTTTCCTTTCTCTCTCTTTCTCAGTGTCACAAAATATGTTAAAATGTACCTATTTTATTAATGACAATTATTGTCGGAAAAACATGCAGAGGTAATTTAAATGTTTCGTGATTTTAAAATAATTGATTAATTACAAGCCAGTTACATGGTATTATATAAACGCACTACAGACTTTCACGGTATTACAATAAAGATTAATATCTGCAAAGTTTCGCGTATCTTCCATGTAATTTTCACACGTAAGAAAATGGTGGCTTACATCACCGACGCACGCACGTCGAGTAATGTTAATGCACAAGTATGATTATGAGAGAGAAAGAGAGAAAGTGTAAGAGTAAGATAGATTTTCCACCTGCAAAAGAATAATATACCGGACAATGTAAATTGCACTGCGGTAACAAAAATGCATAGCAACGATGGAGCGATTAAGCAATTTTAGCGGGCGGTAACCCCGCGAGGCACGGAACAATCACTATAAGAACGTGACACAGCTATCACTTGAATCATTTACATATTTTTACATACGTTATGAGAATGCCAGACGCATTACTGCAACTTGCTTCTTTGTAACACAAGTAAAGTAACCATATTGTTATCGTCATCACTATGTATTATTTTAGTGTCACTCTTAATCCGTTATCCGTTAAGCATAAAACGTACGTTACGTAAGTAATACGTGAACAAATTCTCAAGAATTCTGCTCTCTACCTAGGCTAATCAATTTAACAAAATATTGTAACTTTTGCTTTTTTCTGCTGCTATAAGCAGTTATTACACTACCAACTTTATATTTTTAAAACCTGTTATATTATCAAAATGAGATAGAAGTAGACATCGTTAATAATTGAATCATTGCCATTTCCATAACACGGTGATAATGCGATTTGAACGATAATTCTAACAGGTTAGACACAAACTAATTCCCAGCGTAACATTAATGATGTCCGCGTTTATCGTGCCAGTCGTTCACCTGGCCGCGTATTCGTGCGTATTATTGCGTATCATACTTAGGCAGCTTTGGGTAATTGTAATCACGCTAATGCATCTTGTTGTCGCACGTCCCGACGCGATGCATTGCGTTGCAACCATATCGTCTACGGTACGTGCACTGGATGACAACGAGACGCTTTCGAGATCGTTTCACGCGATAATGATAGCGTGTTGCACATGCACCCAGACAATAGATGGATGTGCAAGAGTGATCAATAGGTCAATGCAAGAGAAAATTAGCCATTCGCCCATTCCTTTTTTTTCTACATGTTTAGCGATGCGTTCACAACGAAATTATTCTTGGACACATCTGATATATGTGCATAATTTAAGCCGTTATTAATGTAGGTACGTATATACTGAAAGTAATACTAATGTATAACGTATTTTTTTCTTATTTTGATTAATCTTATCTTCGCATGAAGTACGTCGTGTCACGCAAGCGCCACACACATAGATACCATTCGTATAATTTACAATTTATAATCTCTTTTAATACAATCAAGCTTAGTTATTTACACTATTTTGAGCAAACACATTTGCTTCCACCTTAAGAAAAATATTCCTTTTATCTCTCATTGTTATCCTGCAAATCTATCGATCAACAAAAACATGAATAAGGTACCTATTTCCATCATTACTCATGAGAAAAAAATTAGAAATTTTTTCTTGTGAATTCGCAAACTCGTGCCCAGTATCTCTGATTAAATACGATTTAATAAGTTTGCGCAACGTTGTACTCCAATCGACATACCTACTATGTTACATTTAAGCGCAGTGATCAGCGCAAGATTTCGAGACAGAACGTATAATTTTACTTTTAATCATTATCGCGCGTAACGAGGCGCATCAAGTTTAGGTGCGCAATAATAGCGCAGCAATAGAACGCGCGCGGTTCAAGCAGCGTAATCATAATCATCGTCATCATCATCGGCCAGCTTATTATTATCGTTACCTTCGCGCTTACCACGACGCGGATAGCTAGAAGGAGGATTAAAGCAGAAATATCCACAATGCTGCGCGACGGGTAAGGTAAAAAGCGCCTCGAAATATCAGGCACAAGATAGAAGGTTGCAGCACGCGCGCGAGCTTCGAAACAACATGTTACACAGGCGCCATAATCTTCTCACTGGCTTATGTCTTATTGTCTTTCATCGAACAAAGGCAGAAATTAATAATCACGAGACAGAACAATGCACGTGACCCGTCATGTGCATCCGCGATGCGTAACGAGACGCGCGGAGCTAAACCGGGAATAACAACGCTGAATCAGACGTTTTATCACCGCGCGCGTCGACTTTACTCTTCTTATTGTCCTTACAGACTTTTTCTTATCACACTTTATCACTGACTCTTATTACATGACTGAGAAACGCTAACGACAAAAAGTGTCGTCAATGCCTAAGGCTTGATAAGAACAAAAATAATAATAATAAAAGAGACGTATCTTTATTATTATCTTTTATCACCTTTTGCAATTTAATTAACACCAAAAATCCAAGTAGAATTTTTTATAAAAGATATTCACACAGTATCAAGATCAGTTATTATTATCCATAAACACATTCTACAGCGAGAACAATTTTTCTCGATAAGACGGAAAAGAGAATCACTCTAATATTTTATTTTTTCTCCTGTCATTGTTTATAAAGAAAGAGGGAAATGTAAAGAATAGCATGATGCCTTTAACACGTTGTAGCTGCGCCACGACATTCATGAAATAATAGCACCGAGATGTATGCGACATCATATACGATCGCGATCTCCGCGCACGTCATTGCCTTGCTCATCATCATTATCATTCTCACGCCTGCTTAGCGGCAGCGGCCCGAGGAAAGTCAAGACTAGGCGCGAAAGAAGTCATCTTCGTTGATACATCGATGCTTATCCCGGCAGCAGGCTTCCTTAAGCTTGACTCAATCTATTTACCGTATTACCTAGCACACCCACACTAGGAAAAAGACAACGCTAGAATAGTTGAACGAAAGAAACAGAGAAAAAAGAGATTCAACGATGCGTGAACTACCAATGAATTGTTACCGAGCCATAATCTCAAAATTCTATGTAAAATTCTACGTCAGATCGGTCCAATTATTCGGCAGATAAACTCTTGCTATTTACATTGATCATGCTAAGAGAGAACAGTACTAATCATGTTGGCTTTAGAAGTGCAGTGTATATAATTCGAATTTTAACAATAATATTCTAAATTACTAAGTTGTTACGCTCGTTTCATGCAAAGCAATTTTATGGTACTGAGGAAGGCTAACAATAAGTAAAGCCGAAACGTTTACCTTTGTGATTTTAATTTTCTCGATTATAGTATAAATAAACAATTTTATTAAATTGACAACCTATTATTTGGCTCGTATTGTTGGCCCTTTCCACATACTTAATAATATTCTATATATAAAAGGAATGAGAAAATATATCAATACTACGCTAGTAAGTATTCCTAGGCAATTAATTTGTTTCTTGATGTCTAAAAATAAATAAATAATAAATTAAATTACTTTATTAAATTATTATTTCTAAAATGTACACTATCTTCTTTGTCCCTATTAGGGTACAGAAACTAAATTTGCGAACAAGACTCATAAAAAATGTGGCATGCAGATTAATCGCTACTATAGAATGCATGGTAAGACAAAAGCTGATGTTAGATGAGGTCAAACAAGAAAATTATGTTAACAGTCGCGTCGAAAGGTTTAATATGCATATGCAAAAGTACGCTCTTCGATACTTAACAAAGATCATATCACCCGCTGATCGCTAACGTTACGAGCATGTCCGCTGAAACTAACATAATATATTACCGCTAATAACAACATTTGCTATGGCCATTATTATTCATAGACGCGAAACATCATTCGCGCTGTTTTTCCGCCTACGCGGCCGATGAATTTATCACGGGATAAGACGCATTCGTCTTATCCGCGCCGTCCTACGTAACTGCGAGCACAGTATATCAGCGTCTCGGGGGTATCGACGTTTTTCCTTCCCGACGTCCAGGTCAATGATGCGCACGCATTTTTATCTCCTGCGGCTAGTTATGGCCCCGGCCGGTATAATAGCGGTTTTAACTACATTCACAAAGTGGCGTAATTTATTGCGCCATTATACTCGGCTAAGGAGCTGCTTGTTGCGAACGACGACGGGCCGCGTTGAGGCGCGTGCACGCGGACGTGATTTAAGGTAAGGAGAATGACTACCGTGTCGCTATTACGGCTCATAAGCCCGATCGAAGCAGGTTTCAATCGACGTTCCCCGGATCGCGGATGCCTCGTTTATTCGTTCGGTCGTTCGATGAAAAAGGCCGCGGCGACGTACTCACGTCGAGGGACCTCTCCGTCGACATGATAAAACTTCCATTACATACAACGAGAAAGTAGATATCATGCGCGAGCATACGAAACCGGGCATGATTTAGTGGTTAATAAAATTGTGACAGCATGTAATTTATAACAATATACTGAGAGCGCCGCGAGCGAATCTGCCAGACATTTCGGGCGGATGTTATCCAAAGTGATTTTTAAGCAGAAAATATCACGCGAACGAGGAGTGAGATATCGAAGTATAATAAATACAAATAAATATAAATAAAATTCTTATAGCTCTCAGGATATACAATCAAAACTTATAGACAAAGGCAATTGAGAGCAAAACGCCAGTGGTTTAGCGATGTAAAAACATATATTTGAGATTCAAAATCTACAAGGCAAACGTTTCAGTCCCGGTATTGGACCGTCTTCAGTGTCAAAAACCCCCCTATCGCAAGGAAATTAATCGCAAAAAAAGAAGCTGTTTGTTAAGCGGGAGTCGTTGCTCCATTGTTACACTAAATTGATTACAAAAGCGCTATTCATTTAGCGGGAGTCGTTACTCCGTTGTTAATAATAAAAACGCATTCCGTTGTTACAATAGAAAAACTGTAGGAAAACACGAATAACGGTTGTACGACTGCGGAGTTATCTGTCCGTTGTTACTGCGCTACCGTTGCCAGAATGTGGAATTGACCGATTCCTTACGATAAAACAATTAGAATATTAAACAGGTGCAACGAGATTGGTGTGTGAAATCTCAACCGTGTTCTTTTATCATACCTGTCAGTCAAATCCGTCTGATCAGCGTGGCTTCGAAAGTTAATTAGCAGGTATGCCACAGGCATCTTATCGGTACGAGCGCTCACAAGGGAAAGAAAGAAGTATCCGCTGACATTTGTTGTGAGGCATCTCCAGCCGATGAACAATAAACATGTAGACGAAAACCGTGTACATTTAAAAATTAGCTAATTCATTATAATAAATATTATAATAAATATATTTCGCTCAATTGTCGTTACTCGCTTTATGTAAAAATATATAAATAAGATGCGTGTGTATGTCCTAAAAGACCTAAAAGATTAAAAAAAAAAGTATATTGTATAACCATAATCTTTTTTGATCCAAAAAAAGAATCTTATATAGAGATATTTTATTCCAGAAAGACTTATGGGAGCGAGATATTGAAATATAGATACATTCCGCTGAACTGTCAGAACTCGCTTTATGTAAAAATATATAAATAAAATGCGTGCGTGTATGTTCTACTAAAGGATTAAAAAAAAGAAGGGTATATTGTATAACCGCAATCTTTTTTAATCCAAAAAAAAGAACATTCTTACAGAAATATTTTTTTCCCTAAAGGCTTATGGAATAAAATTATTTAAACCGCGTATTTACAAATGTCGAGCATGTTTTCCACGAAATACAGAGTGCATCTGCGCAATATATATCATCAGCTTCCTGTGCACATTGTATCGGTTATTTATATAGGATTACGTCGTCGAGCCAGATATTAATTTCGGTCAACGACAGTGACGTGACAAAGCAGTAGCGAAATTGTAGGGAACGTGCAATTTGCGAGGATTTACGATAATCCATCGACCGGCTGTCCCGTCGTCAGATCGTGTCGCACCTATATTTAATGCTCGGCCACTCGAAGGCCGACTTCGACTCCAAAATGGTTATCTTACACGCCCTCGAAGCAACCTGCGCAAATAGCACCCTGCCGTCCGCGAAATGCGTGCGCGAGCGCAATACGCGCGCACTCCCGGAAAGATTTCGCGATATTATCATACCTGGAGGTCGTTGGTGCACGACGAATCGTCTCGTCAGTAACGTGCGGCCACTTTTCACATTGAACGGTACTTAAAGGCCTGCGCTTATCGTTAAGTGTACAGGTTGCTCTCGAGTGTACACTTACCTCTTGCTGTTCCTCCGCTCTCCCGTCCTCCAGCCCGCGCCCTATCTTTCTCCATATTTTTCTCATTCTCCTTTGCTCCGTGCAGCACGGTGTACGCACAAGTAATCCGACAAGAGAGCGTGGGAGTCGAGAAAACGCGTTTCCTTCGCGCGTTCCATTTGCGTAAGCTCGTAAACCTCACGATCGAGTGCGGCTTGGCGGCGCTTATTAACTCGATCGCCGAACGTGCGCTTATAATGATCTCGACGACGCGACGCGTGTAAAATATATTGCTGGCGCACTCCGATTGTCTTTAAAAAAATCTTTTCTTCGGCCCCGCCGCACTGGGTTTTCTAGAGTAACGTCGCGTCTGCCGCGCCACACACACTTCATATTATAAAATCGATGGAAATTTACGAAGTGCGATATATGAAAAGAAAGCGAATCTTGCAGGATTTACGTTTTGCATACTGCGTAAAACATCTACTTCAAAATTAACAATTACAAACAAGGAGACAAAGATTTTCTGATGATAAAAATCGGTCAATTAAGATTCAGATCAATTAATTTAGAAAAATTTAATTATAATACTAAAATTTCAATATTCATACTTTGCAGATATTCATTCAGAAGTGCAGCTTGTTTTTATTGTATCCAAGATTGCGCGATAACGCACACGTATGGTAAAGTTATTAGGCGCAGATTATTAAGACAGTATTATAAATCTGATTTATTGACAGTGACAATATACGGGATAATCATCTATCTACTAATATTAATCATTTCCTTTTAATCAGATAACAAGCGAGTAATAGCGAGAATGTAGTTAAACATATATCGAAGTATTCATAGGTAAATACCGTGATAATATGATGATAGGCATGTATTATGAAATAATTCACAGAAAGACTCAGCACTTTTCACAGCACAATGATTCTTGCTAACGCTTTCATAAAAGCTTAAAAACGTGATGCGAATAAAATTCATTTATAATCATCGATCATTGAGCTTCATTAACCGATTTCAAAATAAGACAGGTGCTCATGGTGGCCTTTCAAGAAGAAAGACAGTCATAATAATTATTATAAAAGCATTCACACATCGATTGTATCACTAATATCTTCTAATTGATTGTGTCAAACTTATTAAGTTATCAAGTATTATAATGAATCAATTAGAAAAATATTATTTAATTTTATCTTGCAGATAGATTCTTCGCTAAAATGAATTTAACGTAGCAATCACTTGTCAAAATAATTAATTTATCGTCATAAAAAGTTTAGTTAGACTGATTAAAGCGAATATTATAAAATCCAAGAAGATAGCGGATAATAATTAACCAAATACCAATTGAACGCATAACATAAATTCGTCATAAATAGGCAAACTCTGTAGCAAGGCATGGAAACAATTTTTATGGTCGCTAATTATGATAAAATCGAGCTTAATTCACAAATTAGATTTTAGACATTTAGACGTTATAAGTTATTGACTTTTTTTTATCAAAATAAAACTGCATACGATTAAAGAGTACGATTAAGCGCCATAGCGTTATAATGCCGATGAACGATAAATATAAAAAACGGCTGCGAGTGAATTTCGCCAAGGCCAAGCTGTAAACGCGCAGGTCCTAGGCTGCCTCGATTAGACTTGCGCAAGGATGGTAAATAATAATCATTAAAAATTAAGTATTTACAGCCTTGGGAAACTGCGTTAAAATATCTCTGCGAGAAAGAAGGAAGCTATTTATTATAATCTCTCTCGTGAGATAAGAACTGAGAGAATGGAATAAAACTTATATAACGTAAATAGCCGTACATATATGTGTGTACGCAATGTACACACGTAACAAGACAACTATTTACAATTTGTAATTACCGGAAACAACGGTGCGGAACTCCTATATCCGACCAGATTGCCATGGTAGTAAAGTAGCAAACTGTGTATTGTGTAAATCACGATCACCAAGCAGCTTATATATGCATGTATAAACAAGTTAAACGATGACGGTTGCAATTAATAAAATTTCCAGTTATTTCTTTACATTTCGACGAAAATTTCTATATGTCAGTCATCGTAATTGTTCACACAATTTCTTATAAAAATTTCGAATATGTTTTATGATAATTGTCATAAAGTTTCGATTATATTGTGTTTCAAATTATTATACTCATAAATAATCTCCATATGTTCGAAAAGGTTCTTTTATGTACTTGATCGAATCAAGTTCTTTACAATTATGCATTTATTACTTTTGAATTATTCGATTACAAGAAACTAATGTAGATACTGAATTGAAATTCATGAATACTGATTCATGAATAATTGGGATTCATTCTAAATTTAGTCTCAACTCCATTTGTGAGAATGTGAATGCAAATTTCTACATACGTTGTACACAACCATTAAGTAATTAAGTTAACACGTAGCGGTCTATCTGGTCTTTTAAAATGCTTTTGCATGTATATCTATATCATGTATTATCTATAAAACTCGTGATGCAAGAATATTATACATGTAAACAGAGTAGTGATCATCATTCGCACTGCGGTGCTTGTTACTAGACGACAACATTACTTACCGCAAATAAATTATAAGTCATACGAGACATGCAAAGATCAAGAACGCCAGAAGCGATCCATTTCTATCAACATAAATTTTAAAAAATCGCGCGCAAAACCGGGTTTAGTTACCCGATTTTGCACAAGATAATCCGATACGTCATCAGAGAGGCTGAATGTTCAGGTGATTATCGCGATTGCTTCGGTTCAAAGTTTCAATTACGAACATTTTATCTCCGTTTGCTCCTTATAATCGAGGAAACATCACTCCAAAAGACAAATTTCAGACTAGTTACGACAAGAGAAATAGTGGCAAATAACTGAGGTGGACGCACGGCGGAAATGACGGTTCTCTAGCAAACTAATGCGACGGACGCAACTTCGATTAAGTTCTATACCCAAGGTTAAATTCGCTCGAGGAAGAAAACTGCATCATTTTCAAAGCTCATACGGCGATAATCGATGTAATAAGATATTTGGAGAGTTCAAACAATAATAATAACTTCTTCTTGAAATATGATTGTATAATAAACAAGATTTTTAAATAAAAATTCTCATCTTTCGCTTATTGGAGAGAAACGTTTCATAAATAAATTTTTCTTTTTAAAAAATAACTTTCTTGCAATTTAATAAACATAATATTTGGCAAGTGTGAATAATGGCCAATATATATCTTTAAACATGAAAATCAACTGTTTTTATTTTTAAAAATTCACGGTATCCAACAATAAGAAATCTTTGGTTCCTAATGATTAGATACAAATAAGTTGATGTTAGTGAAACATAACAAAACATAATCCTTTTATCGCAATTTTCAATAATAATATCAAACTAGGTATTTCTTTCCCGATTTCGTACTGCACGACAACTCGATAAAAAAAGAAAAACAAAATTAGTAACCCCCGTTCATTTACATGAGAGAGTGGTAGCCCACGTACAGTCATTAAAATAATGAGCCAAGTCATTTCCTGTAAAATGATATCGGTAATGCCACCCTGGTTTTGCATAACGTGTAGCAGATCTAAAAAAAAAGAGCCGATAAAGATCGCTGAATCTTTGAGCGACAAGCACGAGTGCGGCGACTTTGACAATTCTCTGTCAATCAACGACATCCGCTTACATTATTTATTAAACACGTTACTTCCGTTACGCTTCTTTTGGGCATATCCTGGACATACACGTAAATGTATACGCGCGCATATAAAAATTCGTAATAGCAAATTTAAATTTTTAATATGAATTACATATTTGTCATGTAAAAAATGCTTCACACACAAAACTGTCTCACTTCGCCTCAGATGTATGTTTTTTAAAAAATATACAATCGATATTTCCCTTGATTTCTTGAGTCCTTTAAACATCGAAATCTTGAAAGTACTTCAGTTATAACTGAATAAAAATTATTTCATTCTGTACATTTAGCTCATTGTCTGTTACATTTTCCGCATTATTAAAAATGTCAAAACCGATCGAGAGCGCGTATCGGTTTACTTCATGACCTTGTTAAGAGCGGTCATGTGCCAGGTGCAACGCGTAGTGATATGGCAAATTTGTGACGTGTCTTAAGAACCGCTCATTATCGGTGCACCTGAGGCGAAGTCACACGTACTTATTGGATCCGCTGCTTTCTTGTACCTGAAACGTCTCTCGAAAAGCGTGACCGTCAACGGGCGAAAGACCGCGCACTGTCATTATCCTCCTTCCAATTATCGCGAGCTCCCTCGTGCTCAATGTGCACGCTTATTCCACGAGCTCGCAAGTACGCACAAGCGGCGCCTTAATCTTCACACTACGATCTCGTTGGCCGGCTAAATGTCGCGCCCGCTCGATCGCAATTTTCGATCGCGCCTATGTGTCGCCATGTGTCTCGCACGTCTATACACGTGTACGTGTACACGCAGTGGCATCTGCGGCCGACGAATTCCGAATTTAAAAATCGGGTAATGAACAACCGTTCCTAAAACGTCGCCGGGCGAGGTATAAGTACAAGTTACGCGGTATTCGAACCAATTAGCAAACGGCAGATTGCTGTTTCCACCGCTTTGCCGTTTCGCGTTTTATCAAAACACAGTCATCTTACACTGCTACTTAAAGCTGCAAAATTAATGAAGAGGATCATTACGGCATTAGATTGCTTCTTCATTTTTCTCTCGACGATACTCTCCAACCGAATTCGCGATAAGGGTTAAGCAATATAACATGTTGCGGCAGATGAATAAACAATATAAGATGACCTTACATGTTAACAAATATGTTAACAATAACATAAATACAAAAGCTTTATTTGTACAATATCCTCATTTGCGTATTGGTATATAATATACTCTTCATTAAGTCTTCATATAATCCTCTTAAATAAAATTTACAGACTTATTAACGTATGTTAAATTTACGTAACGTAATTAATGGATTTTTGTGCTTCTACTTAATAAACTAACATCACGTCAACGTAACGATCGAAAAGGTGCTCTCGTTCCCATAATTGTTCTAACCCGCATAGATTGATAACGTCTCGTTAAGGCGGCGCGATGGCGACAGAGAGGAGCGGACGGTTTCGCGATTGTGCTGCGCGCTGCACGTCGAGGAGGATGGCGTTAATTGGCTCGTCGGCATTTATCCGACAATTATGAATATCGGTCGCCGCGCTCGTAAATAATTCTACGCCGGGCGTTGCGAGTCGATGCGGGTGATCGGCAACGCGCCCGTAACTTCTTGCACGCACCTGTACCGATCCATCAAGAGTTGCCGATCGCCGTGCGATAGGAAACGCTCGGACACTGAGCGCCAACGTGCCTGCGGGTATACATCGGAATTTGTTGCTTTAATTACAGTCGAAGCGACGATCTATATCGGCGGATCCATTATGACAAAACGGGCCATACCTCGCCTAACTTTGTAAACCAAAAGTCGCGCCAATGCAAACTCGGCACTTTCATAAATACCTATCTCACGGATAATCGAAGGGTCGCGCGATGTTTCATAGCAACTTCGATGCGTGAATTGCTTTGATTTCTTGGTTGATTAGTACATTTCTATAAAAATTGATAATTTTCTATTAATTGCGCATATGTTGCATTTAACACGCACGCGCCATAATATTAGAATTGTAATATATGTATATATTTAACAAGTAAGGTATTTATCAAAAATATATATAATATATAGATACAAGAAAATACAAAATAAAAATGTTCAATATTTGTACAAAGCGTTTATGAATTAATCTTTTATCGTCTATATAACTTTAACTTAAAACATTATTATATTGTTTCACAATCGTGCTAATAAAAATGTAAAATTATTATAATAAGGACGTTTGATAAATTGGCGTACGCGGGCAATAAAGTTAGTTCGTCGCATGTAAATGCTTCGTCTGCAAGCTGTCTCAAGATGCGTACAGAAAACCTGTCGTCTGATAGCAGTAAATCGTGCGTATATTATATAATTAACTGCGCAACACAATCTGTTCACCTTTCATCAGCCATGCTGCTGAACATCTTTCTCAATTTAGATCAGTATACTGTCATCATCATTTATCTGGGGCGCACATTAATAAAGGATTTATTAAAAAACGCTGAAAAATGCAATCTGTCTGAATAGACCATTAGCATTAGATAATATCGTATGATAGGTCATCGGTTGTTTTAAGCATTATCCCTGCGCTTGACTCGCTTGTGGACGCGCGAAAAAGGTTTTCTTTAAAAAAAGTATCCCCCTACTCTTCCTTGCGAAGCGTCGCAGCTGCCGCGTGATCAGCATTCCATCGTTTTACACGGTAACACATCATAGTTTAACCCTTAACGAGGCACGTACTACCATCACGCACCTTCCGCGCATATTGTAACACCAAAAAGCGATGTCACACATAAGAATCGCTCCGGAGCTATGTATACACCTGCCCTCTATTTTTCGATGTTATCAGATTTTTCAATTGAAGGAGAGTTGAGTATTATAATAATGGTAGATAATATCGCACAACATGTATGCAAAAAAATTGACATGAAACTAACAGCACCATTCACGTAATTAGTAACGGCAATCAGTCGTAATGCAATTGTTCATGAACGTTTCCTGTTTGATATAGTTTTTGTAGAATACATAGGTAGATACTGCTCGAAATTACTACTATTCTACAATTGTTCTCTATAACAAAAAGTAAGAGAAAAGGAAGATAAAATAAAATAGAATATACAAATAGAAAAAGAAATCATAGATATTGTCCTAATGGTTGTGTGAGCCCTTTATCGCAATACTTAAAAAAAATGGCTTCTCTATAATTTTATCTTTTAGATTTTTTGGAATAGACAAAAAAATATACAGAACTTAGCATACTTCCATGGTTCAATGAATCCGTAATGACGACGAATCTAGAAATTCTTGGTTCGCATTAGAATATAAAACGTCGTACGTGAAACGTTAACACGCGAGATACACTCAAGTCGCTTTCATGATACCGCTGCTAAACCTTAAAACGGAAGCAAACGCTTCTTTGCATTCATGCCAGCCATTGTCCGGTGCCGCGTAGAATGATGCGTTCTAACGGACCAGTGTTCGCCATCAACGCGTTTCATCGCGCATTCCATGCATCGATCGAATTCAAAAGACTTGCCGCCGCAGTAGACAGAGACCGTTAGAGGCGTCACCGTACATAATTGAAAAGTCTCCGGCTATCGCGCCATTAACGTCTAAAATACGTTCCGTATTTTGTGACGATCGCGATCGTGGTGCAGAGAAATGTGCGCTGCTCTATTGAGCCAAAGATCCGAGTACAAATCCGACCAAAAATCTTCGGTTTTTATTCAATCGTCACCTCTCGGAACGGGTAGTGGCAACTGATGACAACCCACCGAGAGAGTATCTTACCACATGAACCTCTCTGTATTTGAAGAAGAAACCGGCCCCCCAGGGCTGCGTTCCAAAACATTACCCGAGTGCCTCCGAGTATCATTTTATCCTTGTTTAACATTCGGTGAACAACAAGGATAAAATGATACTCGAGGGCACTCGGGTAATGTTTTGGAACGCAGCCCAGGTTGTGAGTTGGGCAGTAGACTGACGACCTATTCCCAGAAAACAAATCTTGCAGGGGCTTACCCCGCAACTACAACGTAAAACTTCCGTGGAAACTCCTGCAAAAATATCACGCACATGATCAAAAAATGCGAAAGATGTGCGCTCTGGCATCAACTGCTAAATCACTATAAAATATGTTCGAAACATCTCAAAACCTAAAAATTTTGAGAAGACCTGAGTCCAACTTAGATTGTAGTGGCATTGATTGCTTGCCACATGAAGACGATATTATACATGTTTGTTTTTATGGTGATGTAGCAGTTGACGTAGAGAATACATTACTCCGCAATTTCTGATCATGTGCGTTTTTTTTTTTTGCAGAAGTCTCCACGGAAGTTTTGCGTTGCAGTTTCCGTGGAGTCCCCGCATGCACTGATGACGGCCACCATGGGGGTTTTAGTGGGTAGGCGATGCATATGCTATATCATTCGCGATACACATGCATCGAATGACTACCCTCGGCACTGCGGCAGAGCCGAGAGTATCTATTTGAAAATTTCCCCCATGTACAAAAAGAAAAAAAATATATATATACGCAGTAAATAAAAAACTTATCGGTTATTAACAAGCTCACGATTGACGATGTATCGTGAATTTTTGGTGCAAATTTTATGCTCTTCGCCATAATCTTAATTTATTCTTTCTCACAAGTGGATCATTTTCAAACGATTGAATAAACATTAAACTGCAACGCTATATACTTTGCCAATTCCACTGATTATATCCTCTGCAGCTGAAGAGAAGAGCATTTTCTACCGCCTAATTTCATTTTAATCGCATTCAACAAGAAATTTACTTTATAAGTTCCTGATGTATGCTCTGCGTCTCTAATACCTTTGTAAATCACTATAAGAAATTACTAGGTACATAAAAAGTCTATATAAAGTAAGAGTTACTTAATTTCACATTATCTTAAAATAAAAATTATTACTGACAAGCTTTTCTATCACAATAAATCTATCACCTTTTTTCTTTATTACTTATTACAGGAATCAGGAATAACGTATTTTAATAATATGCATAACAACCAAGACATGTTCATTTTTAGAATTTTATATGTGTGACGAAATATATCTGTGATCAAAATTCCTTAAAAATCTTTAGGTACTATGGAATAATTCGAATTTAAATTCAAAATCTTTATCTCTATAAAATAATTTGTAATCAATACAGGACAAACTATCTAAACTTGCAATCAAGATCGTTAGACATTAAATATTGACTTAGTGAACGGGAATAAAATTGTCTGATGATCGTACGACCGCATGAAAGCGCAGTGCGTATCTTTGCGATGACCTCCGCGCGTCCACCTCTCTGATTCCTGGCCGTGCCCCTTGTTGCTTCCCATCTTTGTCCAGGGGGATCAGGATAGACGCGGAATGTTATCTCTCGGCTTAGGCGGTTTATGGCGGTTTTCAATAATAAAACAAACGACCGGCACGGCCGGCGCGGCCGCGGCGGCGGGCGGCGGCGGCAAGACAAAATGACGGAGTCCGCTATTACAGAAAATTTTATTAACGACTTAACGAGCCGATCCCGGAAGACAAAGCCGCGGTGCAGCGTGTGCCGCAGTGCGTAAATCAACGGCGCTGGCTCGATCATTAAGCCTCTCTTTCTTGGCACCGGTGCTATCTCCGCTGCCAGCCAGCAGCAATAGCAGCATCGTAATGCGCCACCTCGTATTGTTTTCTTTACGTATGCAGTTGCACGCGATCGGTTTTTATGCGCGCGCGTAATGGCTCACCTCCGATGCTTCTCGCGCGTGCTTAGCACCGCGCGCGCGTTTCCTTCTTTCTTGAGGGGCGGAAAATCACTGAGAACCTCCTTTACCCAGCAGACAACGCATCCGGCTAACTTTTATTAATCCACTTCGAACAAAGAGCCTTCCTTAGAAAGAGCGAATCAACGACGACATAACAATTTCTAACCGGGGAAGAGAGAAGAATGAGATTAATGGCGAAGGCGTACGGTTAACCCTTGCCTCGCCTCGAATTCTTGCAAATGCACGAACTAACTCCAAGGCGACTACCATTTATTCAAAATATATTTTTTGAACAGCATCTTTTGATAATAATTTCGATTCATTGAGAAACCCTTTGAAAGATAAAGTCCCGATTTGGTGTAGAAATACGTGGAACAAAACTTGTAAAGTATCCGAATTCAAGCGGAAAAAGCAAATCCTTGTTGTTCGATATGTATCTCGAGAGAGAAGCAAAGTATCCCGGTACGCCGGTCTTGTGATTATGACTCGTACAAGTTATTTCCCTATCGGAACTCGCACTTCCATGTAATCCGAATCGCACGCGGTCTCTAACAGAATAACAAACGAGCGAGAGGCATAATTTGCAGCAATTTCTCATCCCGTTTAATTTCTGACCCCTCCACCACTCCCCCCCCCCTCTCCCCCGGTTCCCCTGATCGGCACACACTAAATATCCATTTGAGTATCGTTCCGTATACGCACGCCTCTAATTATCTCTCCACGAGGCCGCTCGAATTCCTACGTCTCTCTTTTGCAGGAGTCGGGCCTTAAATTCTCATCAGAAAGGTTCCAGACGGTGGATCCGCTTTGGTCGCGATAAAAAAAAGCATAATTCAATAGGCGCTATCTGGATAACAACAACCTGTCGGTCAGACCGGGGTCCTGATCATTTCGGTAGCGGGCCGCTTCTTTTCTCCTCTTCCTTCTTCTTCTCCTCGCTCTTCTTCCTGTGCCCGTTCTCTCGCCGCGGCCGGCGCTCTCCCGCGAGGACCCTCGCGGTCCGGGCTCCTCGGCAACGATAATTACCTATAATTAGCGAGGCGGCGTACCTACCCGCGGCGATACGTGGTTTCGCGTGTAGTCATTATGCGTTGCACGCTCCTATGCGTACGACTATATTTCTTGCGTACTGACAGCACCAAGACTGCCCACTGCGGCTACGACCCTGCCGCGTCGTATATACGGGACCCCTGCACCGCTACACCGGGATTCCTAGAGGTCTGACATTCCTATTGCAGGTCCTCGATTTTCATTTGGCGGGCCCGTCGCGCCGCCGCGGCCGTCACGGCGCATATTCACGTAGCGTGAGTCATCGAGACTTTTGACGTTTGGCGAACCGCATACCTTCTCGCGCGCGAATGAAAAGAACGAGGGATAAGAGTATCGATTTAATTTATCGAGAGAGAGATGCGTAAATTCTTTTTGCAGAGCCACGAGGAGTGTGTCTCGTCCGTTAGAATTTACAGACTGCTTTTATCCTTTACGAATTGTAATTGTCTTTGTTCATCCAAGGTCTTATAGAATATCGAATCTAATTGCAATTTCTCTAAGAGTTCATAAAGATAAAAAAAAGATATTGATTTATAAATGACTGTCATAAAGTTATAAAATAATGGAATAAAATAAGGTATATAGATATGTGGATTCTGCGTAGAGAAAATATTAAAAATGTTTTATGATAAATTGGCAAGCCAGACTAGAGAATGTAATCACACATATGGATAAATCGATTTAAATTCTTTATAAATTAAGGAAATCCATAAAGTACGTCCTTCCCCAACACGTGAATTCACCTCCGACATCGCAGTAACGGGATTGTTACACAAGCTTATTTCTAATCATCTTCGATCTCCATCTACCTTCCGGCCATACATAGCTCAAAGATCATGCGGCTATAATTAATTACAAATGTCTCTGCGTTGGCGATATTATTCATAGGTCGATAATATGATTGCGCGTATGTTTACGCCAAGTGAAAGCATTGATGAGATTGAAAAAATTCGGCCTTATTTGAGAAGAAAATACACGTATTATTTGCGGGTTGAGAGAGAAGGTGAGATTTATAATCTTATTCTATGATAAATTATTTTATGTATATGTATCCTATATAAATCTTATATATATTGTTTAAAGTAATCTCTTTTCTACACAACACTGTAAATAATACTGGAATTTTTATTACTTTATCATTTTCATACACATATTTTAAAATTTTTTAAAAAACTTTAAAATAGATGTATTTTATTAAGAATTGAAATCTTTCTAAAAAAAGATTATAAAAAATTGTATTTAAAATTATTTCACAAAATCTTATGTAAATAAATTTATTATGTAAATGATAAAAAAAGCAGACATAGGAACGATGTATCTTTACGGAAAAATTTCTTCGTAAATCTCATTCATCTGACCGCGTACGTGCTCAAGATCCGCGAATTATCAATGTCGACTCACTCAGTTCCATCAGGTACAAGTGTCACAGTTTTCATTACTTGCCTTCAGGCATGGATATATCTTTGATTACGACATTATTCATAACTCGACGAAATATATACATGTACACTGCAAAAAATATACAGGATATTCGCAGACGAAGTTTTGTTCACACGTCGGACGCGAGTTCAGCGGGGTTACTGAACCAGACAGTGCATTTTTTCCCCTTTAAAATGAAAATACATTTTCATTAAATTATGTAAAGTTTTTTATTATTTCCTTTAAGTAATTATTTTTTTATCATTAGCTTGCATTGCGCTCGTGGATTGTAAGTGCATTATAAGTTTGACTTCACGTGACAGCGATATTATTAAAAATTCCGACTTATTTTGGGACAACAGACGTTCGTTATTATCCTCAAGGTCTTTTAACGTTTACGACTGGTCGCGGCATTTTTCCAGAAATTACTACGGTGAAAAGTCTAGCTTTCGCATTATCATGAACGGTGATCCATCTATCTTGTGGTTTATGAACCATGCATCAAATCGATAAAAGCTATGGAAACGTGAAACCGTTTACGCACTCCGCGTTAAATCACGTATATTACTCAGAAAATAAATAACGTCATTAATATCGCTGTCACGTGAAGTCAAACTTATAATGCACTTACAATCCACGAGCGCAATGCAAGCTAATGATAAAAAAATTATTACTTAAACGAAATAATAAAAAACTTTACATAATTCAATGAAAATGTATTTTCATCTTATTACATTTTCGTAAAATTATGCAATTATTGTTGAAGCGCTTGTTGCGTAAAATAAATAAGAAAATAGACAAAAAATGTGAAGACAATAGTATATTGTGACATACATTCAACGTGCACACAGCAAAAATTTGCTAAATAATTTTAAATAATTATTTCTCACACACATATAGCTACAAATTTTAAAACACATGCCGTAACGATAAGCTGTTAAAAGTGTTATTATCATTTATAATGCTATGTTAAAAAATGAAATAATTGCAAGCAATATAAATGAAATAACATAATAAACGTTAAAATGTATTACATGTTAAAACACTATTACTTACATACAGGGTGTCTGTGCACTCAGTGCCAAGACTGGTCACAGTGGCTTTAGCACATGAAAACAAGTCGAAAATGTCTAATAAACATATGTCCAAATCCCAAAGATTTCGGAGTTAGGTATACGGCATTGAAGTTGCTTTCGTAAGAATAAAATAAATTGAAGTAAATGTTGTTCAATGTTCTTTATTCTGCTTAGACTTAAAACTTTACAAAAAGTGCTCAAAAATTCCTCCGTTGACTTCAACACACTTTCTAGCATAAATTGATACATTGTTTGAAACTTTTTGAAAATTGGAGTTCGGAGTTTTGCGGATGACATCGGCAGCATTAAGTGTCAGTTGCCATATAATTCTGAATCGTGGATCTCTGAAGTCAACGGAGGAATTTTTAAGCATTTTTTGTAGAGCTAGAGAATAGAATAAGGAACATTAAACAACATTTACATCAATTTGTTTTATTCTTATATACGAAAGCAACTTCAATACCGTATAACTCCAAAACCCTTGGGATTTGGACATATGTTTATTAGACATTTTCGACTTGTTTTTATGTGCTAAAGTCGCTGTACCAATTTTTGGCACTGAGTGCACAGACACCCTGTATATTAAATAACACACAATTATACCATCAAATAACTATTCAAGCAGCAAAAAATGTACCAATAAGCAAACAACATTAAACATTAAACTCGATCATTTAAAGTGAGTAAACTAAAAACATAATATTACGCATAAAAGGCATTCCTTTTCAAGCAAGACTCATAACCGATTGTGAAAACTCCGAGTTGACCTATCAGTCAGCGCGAGCAACGCGTACAATTCGAGCGGAGTGACATTTCGCGGACTTTAAGAGGCGGTAATATAGAAACTTTCGCGAGTCTCGGCAAGTGAGCAAAACTAGAGAGACGTAAATCTTCGGCGAGTCGGTTATGCGTTTATTTTCCCTATTCGTCGGTCCGTCTAAAAGGCTAACAGCAATTATGGTGTTTATTGCGCGCTTGTAATCCGGTCACAGCATGAGTTCGTTCAAAATGAAATCTTATGGCAGTTGTGGCACCATGATGCAAACGCGTTAAGCAGATACGTTCTCAGGAGTGTTATCATCACGAGGGGTTTATTTCCGTAAAGAATAACTTCTCTTAAATATTTATTGCATTATTATAAAAATACAAAGATGCCTTTCTCATTTTTTATATGTATAAAGCATTGTATAAAATTATTATTATCTAAGTTTTTAAATATTTTCTTTTAGCTTTATTTGAATTGATTGTGTGATTTCTTTTCTATCCATTTTCTCTATCATAAATTTCATTTAGAACTAAGAGATAAGGGGGAAATAAGATAGAAAAATATAATTTCTCCCACAAATTCTTCTACTCAATCCAATTTATAATTTTCCAGAATGTTCATCGATCTAGTACAAACGAGTTATTTATTAAACTAAATTTCATTAAAAAAATTATTAAAATTTAAAATATTAAAAATAGTATAAAATTAAAGTAGTATTAATATTTAAAAATTTACTTAATACGTTCAAAAATTTTTCATTATCAATATCTTTGCGAGAACATTAATTTGCCATATCAGAACAGGAACTTACATATAAAACTATCCATCTATGATGCACTTTTTGTTCGACCGGCCTTTCTCTTGTACCACTAGTACGTAATACCTTACAATAATAAATCGCAATCAACCACCAAATAACACTGGTATAATCGATCGTTCACGCAGTACGACGTCGATCACCATGCGTCTCGTGGAAAAGAGAAATCGTAGTAATCAAGATAAATAACGGCAGCATAAATGGGTGACCAAAACGCGATCAAACTAGGAGAGCAACATGGAAACCGCACTTGAAATAAACCAGATCTAATGTTGACAGATACCTCTAAAAGTATAAACTTCCTACAAAAAACCTTCAAAGTTTCATAATCTTTATTCCAATTTATATTTTCTCTAAGAAAGTTTACGTAGTTTCCAAAATACATAAACTAAGCATAATCTTTTATAAATGTCGAATCACAAATATCTTTTTTTCTAGGCTTTTAAGATGCGGAAAAATATTAAACTTAAACTTTTTCTTTTGTATAGAATTTTTAGCAATAGACATTTTTCAAAGTTATTTTTCGGAAAAAACTCTGAAATAAATTAAATTTTCCTTCATTAGATTAAAGATGTGCAGAACACTTATCTGCGCTGATAATTGCTAGTTAATACTACTTCTACTCTTAATTCCACTATCCCGCGCGTTTGATTTTATCGCAACGCGCCACTATTAGACCGCAACGCTTGTCGCAGTTCGCGACTACGGAATAGAGAATTAAACGATAGATTCTGTATTCGCAGCGTGTTTCTCTAGTCCCTTGATCATTGGACAGATTCCAGTGGAGAGACAGGTCAAAGGCGGCACTTGCCAGTGTCCCGTAACTTGTAACAGCTCGTTGGAATGCGCCACGATTCGCTGATAGGGATCTCACGTTATTGGCTGAGCGATCTTCTTTAACCGCGTATTCGCAATGCACATGTCGAAACGACTGATCTTATCTATCAGGCTCGCCAAAGTATTCAATGACAAATTAAAGCAAATATCAACGATTTGATTGGTGTCAGTTTTGAAGTGTCTCTGTCTGATATTATATTCTTATATACCTTGTTAGCTTCTTTTAATGTAATTATTCACTAAAATAACCGCTAAATATGTTTTAGGCAACTATATCTATAAAATAAAATTGCTATCCATTATTAAGCTCAGTCATGCATTAAAGTCTTAATTCGGTATAATTTTTTCTAACAAATGTGACATCAAAGCTGAAGTGAGAAATAATGATGCAATTTAAGGCAATAACGCGTTACATAGATGACATACACGGTAGTACATGATCACAGATCGCAACTGTAAAAAATCGCGCGTTTAAAAGCCACTTCGACATGCCTGCGATACCTCACGACGATTATATATTTCCCTTAATCGTCCGGCAATGAAGCTCACGTGGTAATTTTAGCATCAGGTTACAGGATATACCCTGCAACACGCGCGTTTCCTTCTCGATTCTCGATTTTCTCGTGAGGTGGGGAGGCAGCGCAACATCGAAATAGATTCCCCGTAGTGAGACGAAATGACAGCGTGTCCGCGCGCGGATTAATCACCCGGCGATAATTAATTCCGTCCGCGCCGCGTAACCTATCTCGGTCCTCCGCGTAAAAATCGGCGTTCTCGTAGAACATAAGTTAACCCGAGGTAACAGGTAACTGCCAACTGCTATACTGCCTTCATATTTGCCATACGGATGCAGGTACAGGGAAGATCGGGCAGTACGCGGAGGCAAGGTGCAATCAATTCTCGGCTAAACTATGAGACGAAAAGATCGGGCTTTATTACGGCGTACTACGCGTTAATTAATAAAAAATTAATCTGTAAAAAGAGATATTTTTTGCAAAATCTCAAGAATAGAACTGAGAATAGTTGTGTTAGCTTCTTCACGAACAAAACGGAATTTTATTTGAATAATTATTTACGTAATAATATATGTGTAGTTAAAAATAAGATATTGCGCGGAGGACGTGACGTAACAAGTTTATCTAGTTTCGTTAGGTACACCTTTCAGTATCGCACTTTTGTTGCAAGGTTGTCATTGGGCTGTAATCGGCCGATTTATAGCTCAATGATTTATATCTACGATATAATTTATACGATACCGGATATAGCGATATATTTGGCTGTATAGCCACAATCCTTTTTCCGTAAACGGGAAAGTAATGACTGCGTTATTATCATAACTTTCGCCGTTATTGTCATACATTTCTTTGGGATGTTGGAACGACGGCGGGACATGCCATGCTAATTGCTAATCCATTCGCGTTACAACCCTATTACTGCGTACCGTGAAACGGACACGCACGTATAAAGATATATCGATTCCACGAGAAAGCAAACCCAGTTGCATCACTGTAATTTACAGTAATTACTGCGATAATGACAATCGCTATTATATTTATCGTTCGGATATAGCAATTGCGAATAACATAGCAGGTGCTTTACCGCCCGTAATAGTACCAACTTTATTGCCACGACGATAAAGCAAAAAGGAACTTTTATGACACAATTTAACGTCTTCTCGCATAACGGTTTGTATCCCGCGTTATAACGGCACGATCAAATCTTTACTAAGTTGATCCACTTCGTGTTTAACGCTGTAGCAAATTCGATTTTACCACAATCATGCAATAAATGTCGTAATTGAGCATTATAATAATTACAAACCGATTTGATTGTCAATATGCATATTTTTTGCTTAATAATGTCCAAACAAAAAACATTTAATTAGTAAGTACCTATATGTTACTATATATATATATCAAGAGACACGCGGCAGTGTCTCGTGCTAAGTGTACGCGTTTAATATATGGGATACTCTCTGAAAGCAATTGCTTTATTTGACCTATTTTTTTATTCATAAATTCTTTGGAATTAACGTTTAGGTACTCAATAAAAGTTTCATTGAAATTAATTACAGTCAAATTAATTGCATTATTTCAGTCAAACGCCGATATACATATTGGTAACTAAACCTTCGTGGAAGAATTTACTAAAGCAATATCCACATTTGTAAAATTAAATAAAATTGGATAATTTATTATCTATATCTATAACATATCAAACTGAATCTCATCACAACATTTTTGAAAACTTATGATTGAAAATTTATTAGTTCAATTCGTTTAAATTGATTCAAATCTAGTCAATAAGTATAAGAAAAAAAAAGTGAACATCTGCATCTGCAATGTTAATTCCATTACAAGATAAAACGGCCAGTTATCACATTTAGATATTACGGTCATTACCGATTTGTGCTAAGAAAATCTGAAGTCTGGATCGAACGACGTGATCGATCGACAAGATTCATTTGAAACTTGAGGCATCCCATTCGCGAAGACCATTCCGCCGCGCCGTCAGAAATTACCGAGACATTTGCAATTTGCCCATGTGAAATTCCATGCCGTAGCTTGGTTTACGCACGACGCATACGAATGAACGGGGCATTAAGGTGGACGTTAACGGCCGACGGTATCGCTAAATAATGAAATCGCACGGCTGTAAAATAATTTATTTATTATTCAATCGCGAGCGGTCTTATCTCTGGGTAAATTTCCGTCTGACCGAGATTGAAAAACCGTGTGATCTCGGCAGGTCGGGCGCTAAGCTGAGAAGAATCCGCGACGTGTACGCGGCCGTGCGTATAAACGCTCGCGAAGTACGCGCGCACGCCCGTGTGACGCTCGGAAAAATTGCACGAAAGAAGCACGAGGCGTAATTTTACGACAAGATGCAATAATCGAGAACAGCACATTGGCGTCGAATTATTCTACAGAAAAAAGGAAAAATGCGAATCTCTATCTGGCTTTTAGGAAACTTTGACCATCTCGCGATCATTTTTTCATTGATTACCTTTTCCTGCAAACGTTTATTATATTGCCTTGATCTTAACAGAGCGAAATAACTAAGGCCAGGTCAATGTGATCAGTTTTCTTAAATAAAACCCCCTATTTCTTATTGCATATTCTTGTAGCCCTTGTCGAGACGTATTCAAAACAATATAATAAAGCTCTCTTTCGTTAAGAATTTCCTGAGATATTTCACTTATATATAACTCAAGAACGACAAGAACTGATGAACCAAATCTTAAAGAATTATATATAAAATAGGGCTAGAAAAGACTGAAGAATATAATAGAATTAGAAAAAAATTGACAATATAATAAAAAAGTGTGCAAATTAGAAACTTGCACATTGCTTTGTCATCATTTTTTTCGCTTATATATAACTCAAGAACTAATCAACCAAATCTTAAAGAATTATACGTATATGAAATAGGGGTAGAAAAGACTGAAGAATATAATAGAACTAGAAACATTGATCCAAACCAGTTTTTATTGGAGTGAATTTTTATATTAATTTAACAGAAGGCATTTATATGTACTTTAAAATACTGTATGTATTTTTTAAATAAATTTTTCTTTCTTTTTTTATAAATATTATATATTTAAATATTTAAAAAAAACATTAAGCAAGATACTTTGGTAAAACTAAACAATTAGGGCCTATACGAGAATTCAATCGCCACTTAAATATGTTGTAGGGGAGATCTTTCTAAGTAATTCTACGCAAGAAAAAAGTGGGAGACGGCATTGGTTTAGAAGATATAGCAAATTAAAATTTTTCACAATTTCAATGCTTCTTATTAGATATTATAAAGTAACACCATGCCGATGACGTTGATCTTGACATATATTATAGAGGTCATCTTCCTGAGTAACCTTTGGAAGATTTTAGCCGACAATCGTTGTTAATCGCCCACATAAAAGAAGTTCGCTCATTTACGGATTTCTGCATGTTACCTATACAAATAAGTTACAATTTATCCAGAATATCGATACATAATTTTTCAAATTACATTTGTATGTAATCCTTCTTGCACACAATATATAATAGTGCACTGAATGTTATTAGAAACAAATAAAAAGATTTGTAATAATGCGTCGTAATGCATCATGCAGCTGTAAATTATTATCTAAACTGCTGGCGATATTGCCCGTCTCTTCTGACAATATTAGTAGCTACATCCGCCATAATCATAGGCAATAAGGCCGATAATTCTTGTTAGAACGGTGATTCATTATGTCCGGCCGATGCGTTGCGATATTTTATTCTATGGGAGTTTTTCCCGCCTCGGCTAACGTTTTAATGACAATTTATGTCCTCGTTTTATGGACATCTTAGACCGGAAATCAATTCGTTTGTCCATGGACAACTTCTAACGTGAAAGGCACCTTTCCCGTTTCTCAAGCATTATGATTTATCGTACCTAACGTTCCTGGGAACAAAATTTATAATGTAAAAAACAATTGCTTTAGAAAGGTTGTCAGAGTGTTTTGTAACAGTTCTGTAATTCGTGTGTCGCTGGTTTAAAATGTTGAATGACATTGTGAATCTAGCACGTGCGATCAAACTGCCTATATATTTTTGTTTATTCAAAAAATTGATCAAAAAAATATATTTTACCACATGGTCTAAATATTAGAAATGACAATGCATAAAGATTAACTCGTGAAATAACGGCTTACGGAAGTATGATTTAATTTAATTTTAGATATGTACACATCTTATTGTTAGTAGTTTATATATGTTTATTTTTTAATATCGTAATCTCTCTCTTTCTCTCTAATGTGATTCACATTTTTTTGTGAACGTTTTCAGACAAAATTTCTATAAGTTTTGTAGTAGGTATTATAATTAATATTTTTATCAAATCCTATAAAAATTTAAGGCAATGCTATAAAAATATTAAAAGTAAAATAAAACTATGGAAAACATTAACCATTTTGACAATTTTCTGGATTCTAATAAGAACAATCGCTAGCTATATTATAAATTCTGCTCCCAAAATTGTATAATGAATCTTAATACCCGAAAAAATAAAACACCCTTTATGAAAAGTTATCCATTATTTTGTTGAATAAACAAATGATGTCAATTAATCGTAGAAAGATCATAGATCAACGCCATCAGACTAATAACAATTGAACTATTTTAGTCAAAAATATTCAAAATATTCTCACAGTTCTGTCCAGACGTCGATGGATTCAAACATGCATTTCAATAGATAATATATTCATACTGCAAATATTTCTGTTATGCTAACCAGTTAGACTGTTCAGGTATGTTCGTGGTATTACTGCAGCTATGGTTTGGCTTGACATGCTGACAAAAGTCACACACGTGGGCTACCAATCATGCGTTGCACGTGGTGTTTTAGTTCAGCCTACGGACAAAACGGACACACATTGACTGCCTACTCAATAACCGAATGGCATCGATTAATAAAACGACTATAAAACACGACTTGCCTACCCGCAACGCATATATATCCAATAGATGAATGCATTATCTCAATCCTCTTGATATTTCTAAGTACATTAACTATTTCCGTTAGATCGCGATTAATGTCCACGAGCTTTAATCTGCAATCCGTATTTTTCTATACGTAGAAATTCTTTCCTAATCTTATTTATTACACATATAGAAATCGTAAAGTCACGCTGTCCTAGACAAGTTAGGACGCCGGATTAGATAACTCTCACAATATCTTTTTCGCCGACTATCGCACATGGTAAAACCGGGTGTTCACCGAGAGATAAAACCCAAAGTCGCGGATATATTCTGCACGTGCATCCACATATATGTATAGGTATGCCTATGAGTAAATATGCCGTAACGCGAGTGTACACACGTGCGGCATGTCGCGCTTTGTACGCGATAGGCCGTCAATTCGAAGCTTGTCATTCGATCCGGCACTCGATAAAGCACGCCGAAGATATTTTTTTCAAGAATGATAGATGCGACACCGTAATTTCCGCGTGCAGAAACCGTTTTATTCCCGCCACGAGATTCTGAAGTTGTGACTCTTCGCGTTCTTGTATTTTAACAAAAAAAAAAAACACATCAAATCTCATTAAAAACGCAATAAAAAATATAAAATCTAGAAACTAAAAATAATAAAATTCCAGAAATAAAATCTTCTTTATGTTCCGCGTAGGAGAATGCGGTTTAATAAGCAACTGCTTGTATGGGAGTCATTTCCTCTTTGTAACGAAATATCGTACAGCGCCATACTATGTAGATAAACTATAATATATTTGACTAGTAACTTATTTTTATCTCGTAATTTAAGCTCCGATCGGTATCTCGCCTCTAGCGCTTGCTGGGTTTGTCATTTTACAAGCCATTTGCATAATTGAATCGCTTACCTAATTTAAGGATATAATAAATTCAACATACGTTCAATAATAATTCGCGATAAAGTGGCAACGCGCTTCCGCGTGCTTTCATAAATATATCAACCCTCTCTTTCTCTCTCTCTTTCTCTTTCTGTCTACGACTAATTTGCATTTTGCTCACGCTACCACGGCGAGGCACTTGGCGAAATTCAAGAATCGTGGCTGCAGTCATTCGAGACTTCGCGATGTTGCAACCTACGTGTGTGCATAGTGTGCTTTGTGCTGTAAAGAAAATAGTAATATCGTCGTTCGGGTGAAACGTTTTACAATCATATGTTCATCGAGTCGAAATAATCACATTCACATCTTACATCTTTGAATATACATATAAATGCGTTAACGTCCAGAATAAAAATATTTAAACGTTAAATTATCGTTAAATGATAACTGACGCTAATCAGCACTGTCACGCGTATTTGAAACTGATAAACATCTTTGCATGTTTCGAGAATATTTTTAAGGAAACTCAATAACATTATTTCTCGATAGCATATGAAATTGATAAAAAGTCTATATCTCTGTACTATAATTATACCTCTACAATAATTAAAAAAGAAAGATATAGTTCCAATTTTATGAATATATTAAATTTCTTCTCCCTCTTTTGTTAAAGATAAAAATGTTTGGCTTCCTAATCAATCAAGAGTTGGATCTACAATCGTTAACTTGTATATATTTCTTACAATCAAGGAATTATTATGTTTCGACTGAAGCTCGCGATGACTCACGCCTCTTATCCCTAATTATTATAAAATTGTGATGATTTAGCGTTACGTCAATCCATTTATTTAATTACTCAAAAGTAATAACTCTTTAAAGAATACGTTATATTAATAATCTTCTCGATCCTAAATTTTCTAGAACATTGCAAATTAGACTACTAAGTTTCATAGATGCCCAGCATTGCCTAACGTGAGACACGCGCTTAAAACGGTAGTGATATTTACGCACGACTTCAAATCCGTCTGCCGGCCTGTCGGATGTAGAGTTTGTGTAGGCTTCGTACCTCCTCCGCCATGCTCCGTCGCATGTAACGGCTGAACATTTATCTTCTTCTTGCTGTACCGTGAAAAGTGACAGCAACCGGGTTGCAGCAGCACCGCCGCCAAAGAGCGAAGATGTTCCATACGCTGCTTGCTGTCGCTCGATGTTTCGGTTATTAATTTTTACGAGACCACAAGTGCCGCATGAAAGAGATGCCGCTTTGATCGTGAACGACGGCCAGTGATGCCAGCCAGTGAAACGATTCGAACACGATGGCACGATGAAACAGTTCAAACAGATACAGATTCACCTTCCGGCAGATTGGTAAACCACGTATTTTTAAACATCTTAATCTGTCCAATAAAAGAGGAAAGAAATAATCAAATTTATAATCATAAAATATCCTTTGATATTCTTTAATTAAAAAAAGATGACCGCGACATATATTTGATTGTTGATAATTAGATAATTAAATAATGATCTTCTCAATTTGTTTCGTATGTTTTATAACATATTAAGATAGTAGGTATAATATAATTTTACTAATATAGTTTTACAATTTTCATTGTGATATATAATTTCCGCGCGCAAAATTTTCTACTTAACGCATTTTATTTTGCAAAAGTGATTTTCATAATAAAAAATACTTGAACCAGCAGTCAATTGCATCACAATATTCGCGATGTTGTAAGGGTATTACGTGGTCTGTATATTTACGGACTCGATTGCACTTCTTGCTACAAGTGGCAGCAAACAGAAAATATGAACCGTCTAGCCATTACGTGCGACAAAGCACGACGTTTACAAGCGTGGCCGTTTCGCAAAAACTGTCAGTCATTGTGCAAGAACATAAAGAAAAATAAATAAAGATAAAAGCGCTATCTTAACACGTTTCTTATAACGCGAAGGCACCGAGTTGCGCGCTTACTACAGTTATTAAGTTGTGAAAATGCCATGTAGGTACAAGAATGTAATTGAATTAATCGCGTGAACAAGAACATATGATCTCGTCAATCGTATTCTTGCATGATTTACTACAGTTATTAATCATGTTATGTCCATTACAAAACAATTGATATACATATATACGATACAGTATCTAAACAATTGCATTTTTTAAGTTTTCACATTAAAAAATTCAGAATCTGTCAAAAAATTAATAATGAATGAAAAAGTCTACTGTAGTGATGCGGCGCATAATAATAATAATGTATACAAATAATAATATAAAGTCAGAAAATAAAATATATAAATTTTTATATTAGGTCAGTAAGAAATGATGTGTTTTTTTTTTTTGCATATGACAAAGAGATAGTTAATCTCCTTTCAGTCGCGTCTTGAAAAGAGTATAGAAAACAAGATGCAGCTGTGCAACCATTAGCGACCGCCCGCCACGCTACCCGTTTTCGTGGTAATTATCCAAACTAATTACGTGCTGCATGTATCACATGTTTCCACTCGTACTAACACGCAATCATATGTCATCCGTCGTTAATAACCGCATCGTTCCAATTACTACACATCTTTCAAATGCTATGTTATCGTTTGTTGTAATTCTATAGATAATTTCAAGTTATAATATATCCGAGCATAGGTAGTGTATGCATTCACCCGATTGTAATTTATGTGATTGTAACGAGAAATTATAATGTTGCAACTTTATTTCTCGTACTTGTTTCTTATACTTGTCGATGTATTATGGACAATGTACTTTAAACGGCAACCTTCTACGCTACGGTCACCCAAGCATCTTAGGTTTCGCTTTTGTAACATAACACAGCTGTTTTGCCACAATAAACGTCAAGTCCTAGCATATAACGCCTGCAGTTAATCTTCTTCGTGCTGCAACTGCCAACGGTAAAAGATACGGGCTGAACGGCAGTGACCTGCAGTTTTCATTGCACGAGTTCTGCGCTGCAGTTCCGAGGTTTCGGTTATTAATTTTTACGACCTACGTAAATGCATAAGAAGAAGAAGAAAAAAGAGAAGATTTTGAGTAAGAATCCCGCACAGGCCGCACAGCGCACAAGAAATCATCTGAACTCAACGAATAACGTACAAAATTAAAACTGTTGCAATCATCTAGGTATGCATGCCACATAAAATTATACGTATTGTGATATTGCTAAGATTAATGAAAACAAAGATGAGTATAAATTTGATACATAAACAGTAAATCTATTAGTTAAATCATTCATGGAATTTAACAGATTTTATCAAAAAATATTCGTAAAGTAGATTACTAGAATAATAAACATTGAAATTGGAATCTACAGAATAATATTAAAAATCTTATTTTTCTGTACAGCATTCTTAGATTCGATATATCTTATTAAAATATAAGATGTGACGTCATCTTCAAATTCCGTTTATCACAGTAACAATTATATCAATTTCATTAACCTTTATTAACATTATCATTAATACTAATAAAACTATTACATACACACATAATGATATATTAAAATATATGTATATTGTAAATTATAATATTTTACATTATAATATTGCAGACTGATATAACAGTTTTGTATTATGAAAACTACTTGGAAATATCATAAAATATCAAAAAGGACTTTATTGACAGTTATAAAAAGTTATGTATTGGAATATTTTGAACATTAATTAATCGTTAAAATAGATAAATAATTCTATTACATTTCGTCAGTTTCCTGCAAATAAAAATAATCGTTAAAATACATAATAGTGTTCTATGGTATTGTTTTTGTTCTTCGTGAAAACATTTCGCAGAAGTTTAAACCGTATCCGAGATATCTGGAAAAAAACTCGGTCTATTAAATCAAGAAGGTTCTGACAGATCACCTGGATCAGCGATCTAAAAACCGAAAGAGTACGCTTGGCGTTCTACTATTAATTTTCATGATGTCCGTCGCGTGAAACGGCCGTAAAAGCGGCCGACCTGGCAGATCTGTTCGATCGCAAGCGACGCTTTTCGCAAGGAATCGTGGCGATCTAATGAATAATACAGCGAATTCTCTTGGCGCGATCCCTCCGCCTCGGTTTTGCGTCCACATTTTTCTCAGTCGTCCCATAATTTTTCCGCATAAAGCGGCTGCGCGCTGATCAGTCCGCGCGGATATCGCGTTGTAACGTATTGAAAGACACTTTGCGGCCAGTCATGTCGGGAATTAATAATGCGTCGCACACCTGCCTGATTTAAACGACTCGATACGTTAGCGCACTTGTGGCGATAACTCGTCTCCCATTTCCACTCTATACTACATAAATGGTGAAAGACATGCACTATCGGATGAGATGGTCCGATTATAATTGTCCCGTTGATTTTTCTCTCGTCGAGAAGTCCGCATTAAAATAACTCTGCATCGCTCTCCGGTACATTCCATCCTAATCGTCCAGAAAATCACAAAGGGACCGCGGCGCAAATCGCGAAAGAACAGTTCGCCGCGGCCGCAATTAACGCTATAATCGGAATACCCTGGATAATATCCGATGCGTATTTAAGCTCGCAATTGGAATTAATAAAAGCTGCGCTCGAGCGACGGGTAAGGGAGTGTAAATTCCACGCTAAGTCGCTACGCGCGGCGTGTGTGCGAGTCGCGGCGAGATTTGGCATGCGGCCCGCATACCTCACGTTGCACTATCGGAATTTTAGAGCTGTCTCTTACGTACAACTGTCGACAGCCTCGATCCGACTACCGACTACTGCAATTTTCAATACGCCAAACCCACTGGCTTGATATATATTAATATATAAATCAATTATTTATACAACTCACACACAACACACATATGCATTTTATGAAAAAAAATACCAATTACTAATTGTAAGTGAAAAAGCATACAACTCGGTATAAATTCGTTAGCTAAAGACACATTATTAGCTTATGATAGATAATATCAATGACAAATAATTTAATAATTGACGCTATATCAATAAATAAATTATAAAATAATATTTCTCTTTGTTTCATATTTAAGCAATATTTATCAGAAAAATTAGCTCCAATCGAAATCTTGTTAATTGTGTCCACGAGCACTTTCTCTTTCTTCATGATTGTATTCGTCGTTATCGTTATCGAGCAAGCGTGCAACATTCTAAAAGACGACTATCATTTATCTTGCGGAATTTCTCGCATTCATGCTTGTGAAAAAAAATGTGGCGGAAACGGCAGCCTCCGCCACATTTTTTTTTTCACAATCGTTTAAGCGGAACATAGCATAAAATTATTTCATCAAGAAGCGTTTGATTAAATATTCTGAATGTCAAGGTAACAGTTAATTAAGAATAATATCTAATAGTTACTGCAGACTTTCTCTTCCGCCTAAAGTTTAAGAAATTTTAATGACATGGATTAATTTTTAAAGTCGTTAAAGTGTTTATGTGGCTAAAATGACAATCCGGCATATCTTGTATATTTTAAATATTTTGTAAATTTTCTATTAATCATTATTGATTATTGAGAAAAAATGTAATTTTATATAAAAAAATTAGTACCCCTCTGTATAAAAGAATAAGAATATCATATTGAAATAAAGCTTAATTACAAACAATTGCGTTTAATACACGATATTTACATAATCACTAAAAAATTTCTGTAGTAAAGAATGAAATAAATTGAAAAATATAATATATAAGCAGTGCGGGAATTATAGTCGAAGTTTATGCTTAGCAGTTGTTATGGTGAAAAAACAAATCTGACGTTGGCTGGCAAGAAACGGTTATTGGCTCGTTAAAATTTAACGACAAGTTAATGCTGCACGATAATAAAACTAAATAAAAATTGATAACTAACACTTAACGACGCGATGAATGTTCTTTGCAAATATGCCTAATCAGATTTGCGGTGGAAATCAAGAGTGCATTTAAATGTATACATTTAATCGAACGAGATTATTCTTTTATTGATAAAAAAGATAACTTGGTATATAAAACTTGACTAATATAAATTTAAGTAAATTATTTAAAATATGATTTCCGCGCACATGGAAATATTATAATTTAATATATTTAAAAAATATAAATACAATATATATATATATATGTATTCACATATAATTTTCTTTCAAATAATATTGGAGTTCAACACTTTTACCGCTAACATCTTGATAAGGTGACGAGCAATATTGTTATAATAAAACATCCGCAATTTATGTCGAAATTAAATTGATATTCAAAAGAAGTGTCATCGGCAAAAATAATCGGATGTGATAGTCGAGACAGCTATAATCGGCCATCGATTACATATGCATATATTGCATATTCATGTACATGTACATGTACTGCATGTACATGTTGCGGAAGTTCTTAACAATTTGGGCCATCTATCGTCGGACGATCAACCATAAACGCACTTACGATTTCATCGATAGTCTGGCCATAATATTTTCCGACGATCGACTGTCTTATCGAATCGGGTATCTTTCAGTCACTCCCACACCTGGCAATCGACCGTATCATATCGTGAAACGAGAAAATGATAGCAAGAGTTTAAAAATAACTGCATGTACAAACTAGTTTTGCATTTTATATTTCAGGGTGATCGATCTATAATGCCAAATCAATCATAAATACGTTTCGTTGTAGAAGATTAATTAATTAATTAATTGATGATAAATCAATAAGTTAACTATTTAAAATAATAATTAATTAGATTAGATAGATTAATTAATCAATAATCACGATAATCTTAATAAAATATCACAATTTTTAAGTATTTTACAAAAGAAGTATTCGAATCATAAGTAACCGCAGAATTATTAGATATATAATCGCTGTATCTTCTAATAGATTTGACAGTCAATCATGTGCCTCTCTAAGTATATTTCTCTTCACTATAAGAATCTGCTCTTTTCCAGGAAGAAAAGAGCATTAATAAGAACATCAGGCAAGAAATCCTTTGAAGGAATACCACGCGGAATGTCTTGTGAACTTTCCTGTCGACAATGAGCTGCCATTCATCTTTCTTTCCCTACGCGACTGCGAATGTCATTATCGCGGCTGTACAATCGCGATTGACAAGGCTATTTACTCGCTCAGACCTTACGAAACAATAAATAATAGACGCGCCGTATACCAATCGTCCTGACAGATCATCGCACGCAAAATCTTGCACAACCATTGGGAAAGATTGGTAATGGAAAGATGACGCTTTCACAATGTATAATATCATGCTATAGTATAACATAATTTAAATTTGTATAACTTTGCGAAAACTATACTTATCCTAGATCCATTTTTAAAAGAGCATTTTGAAGTTTTTTAAAAAGATATTGCTGTCAAAATTTTTAAGTTTCGTCATTTTCGCCATCAAACACACACACACACATTTCGAAGTAGTCCTTTAATTTTAAGGAGTGTATATGTCCACTTCTTTATAAAAAAAATTTACATTTTCTATAGATCTTTTTCGCATAGATTTTGTTTATATATATTATATTATTTATTTATATCCTTACCTCTATATATTATCGCAAGATAAGATTTCGCACAAAGTTATGACGCACCCGTATTTAAGACTGCACAGAAATAATGCGCAAATTTATGTTTCCTATAATCGTATTATGCTATAGATAGTGTCACCCGCATTAAATTTTATCTTTGAAATATCGGGAGAATAGATTAATAGATGATTATTTGTATAAAAACATGCAACATGTTAAACGAGTTTAAAAAATCTGAACGCGTTACAACTTACAACAGCTGGCTCTTGCACAGTGCAAGCGCAATCGCCCGCATGCATTACGTCTAATTACAACACTTTACCGCTTTATGACAAGTTTTCTTAGTCATTAAAAATCCATAAGATATATATAATATATTTCTCAATCAATGAAGACTGGAAAAGCTAGCCACTTTTCCGGTTGCATTAAGAATCTCTTGAGCATGTATTAGTCGCAGATAAAACAAAACATATTCGTATACTAATTTTTATATTTGCAATATTTGTTATTAGAAATCGGAATTAATAATTATAGAAGTATCTAATTAAATTACAAGCATGTGCGTGGGTATACTTAAGAGTATATACAACAAACGAAATGTACGTATAATTGCAAGTACGACGCGACGGTTGTAATTAAACGCCAACGAAGCGAGCGTAAGTCGGTAGTAATTCAGACAGATTAATTGTCCCTTGAAATTAAGCGCGATTGCCGGGATACCTTTATCACCTACAACCCCGTTCCCTCATAATTTCAACTTTCCGTTCCCTCTTTTCTACCTGCCTCCTTACGCCTTACACGGACCGAGGATAGTGATTTTATTCGCAACAACATAAAATCCGAGAAGCAGAATTCACGGCGCTGGAAAGCGCTGGAAAAAATCATTATAATTGCCGACACGTACAGACGTACATATAGCGCGAGTTTAACCGAAATCGAAATAGACTATCACGAATTGAAGGTAAGAAATGCGAGTTGAATTAATTGGAGCAAACCCGTTAGTGCAATTTAATGCGAAGACAGACATTGGTTAATGCAACCGGAAATCGCTTACTTGTTTCACGAACAAGAATCGTGCATAGCATTTGTGAAGATATATGGAACAGATATAATTTTAGAAAACAGTTAAAAAATAAAACGTTTCATAATTTTTGATCGCATAAAATAATTCATAAAATAATTTATTAAAAATTAAAAATATATGTGTCAAAAATCTAAGTTTCTTTTGAATAAAGATCAAGTTTAAATATTTTTAAAATTAAATTTGTACATAATTTTAGATTGCACTACTAAATACATATTTACTCTAGTTCGTCGCAAAAAGAATAAGCTTCTCAGATTATTACAGCAGAATGACGAATTAACTCATTTACTGAACAGAACAATATCCGAAAGAAAATTATTACTATTGCATAATATTCGAACAGTTGTTCGGGTTTATATTAGTCGACGAATCAAATTGAATTCGCAATCAGGAACAAGATCCGCAACAGAAAGAAATTGACTCTACTGCAATTATAGCGCACAATTATAGATCCGCGATTACCATTCCTAATTGCATCGATTAAAGCAATTATGCGCGTTGTGCCAGCGCCATCACTCGAAGATCGAAGAAAATGAGCGGTCTGAGGATCCCGATCGCGCAGCCGATCATTCATCGGCGTCTCATCGGCGTGGTTCAATCAACCTCGTAGCGCGGCTACGCTACGTATTCTTATTTTGCATACGAACAAGACGATTGCGCGCGCAATATTGCGGCGTACGGCCGGCCACTCGCACCTGGATGAAAGGCTGGCGCCTTCTGTTTTACCGGTATTAAAAATGAACGCTGATGTCGCTATAAATATGACGCCGGGCGCAATATAGTACGGCGCGAGTTAGTTGCATAGATAACGATCAAGTGAGCCAGCGAGGCGGTATAAAATCCGGAGCTGCGCGATTATCCGTGCACGGAGAGATAACGAAATTTGCACAAAGGCGAGGAAGGAGATAGCGAGAATGCATAAACATATATTCTTGTTGTATTTTCTTTTTTTTTTTTCTCTTATGTCTCGTCAGTAATCGTAAAGTAAAAGTTAACGAGCCACACACACTCACATACAGACATACGCATCGAGAATCTTTGGCCGAGAACGTTATCCGCGTGCGAACGCACGCACGTGTTTGTATATGTTCGCGTCCGTGTGTGTGAGTATGTGTAGTTCCGCGTCAATTTTAACCGCCTTATGCTCGCCTCGTAAAAAATTCACGTAAAAAATTCTCCTGTAAAAACCGGAAAAACTACCCGACGTGGCAAGGAAACCGCAGAAACAATTATTTGCGATTAATGAACTCTGCAGTCTATGTACAACATTAGATACCTACATTCCCGAGAAGGCTGCTAAAGAAATAAATTCCTGGCTAACTTGTGCATGCAAGAGTGGACGCCTAGGATCGAACGGTCTCGTAGTTGGTACAAAACTCATGCTACGAAAGGGAACAATAGGACCGACTAGAAATCGCTCATTGTGCCCGCGAACCGGCAAAAATAATCACGTGAAAGACCGCGAGGACGGACGGAAGGACGGACAATGAACGGGTCCGTATTGCCCGACTGCCACTCGTGTCGTACTTCGTGCAAACGGTTTCCTGGTCTCAAACGCTCGTCATCCGTTTTGCATTTGTGCTCTTGTGCCTGTGCCATTCTTTCCTTTTGACCCGAGTTCCTGCCACGACCAGACTCGCGGAGTCCTTTCGCAGATGAAAAATTGTTTCACCGGATTATCACTGGGAGAACGCGTACGTTCCCCAAATCGTTTGTAAAACAATTTTGCATTTAAAAATAAGGAAGACTAAAAAAGCCTCATAAGAAACAGTATGTTTTAATAAACTCGCGATAATACATTCCGCGAAAAATGCAGAAAGTCATACCCATATACATATACATATATGTTGCCAGTATCATAATCATAATATCGAAATCTTGCTATTTCTTTTACAAAATTATCCAAGAATTAATTAAACAAGTTAAATGTTCATCGCAACTAGAATAAACAGATGTTCCACGCACACACAATCACGAAGGAAGTTTCGCACCGAGAAAACTTCCGTTACCCAATTAAGAAAGAAATAAAATAGAAAGCAACGCATGCCTCCTCGCACTTATTGTACGTAACAATCTGCACACTTTGTCTGCTAATTTATGTCTCCGGTGGAAGAAAGCCGGTACGCCGGACAGTCAAGGCATTATTTATGAAGTCGGTATACCCAGCAAAAACAAGTCGGCATAATTTAGGCCGCGAAGAACCAAAAATATCACGACGAAACCACATGTCGTATATCTTCTCGCATTTTGCAAACCGAAACGCGTAACACCAGTCAGCTCAGTAATGAGTCGTTGATACGCATATATACGTATGAGAAAAAAAGGGGGAAGGAGAGGAGAACCGAAGGATCCGTACCGTGGGTGCCACATAAAGTACCGTCGTGACGATGCGACACCGGAAATACCGTGGGACGAGGTGTCTGTCCTCCGTCTATTCGCGAGACAAGTCTTACCGCGCGATGTATAAAAATGTCATCGTTGCGTTGGCCGGATAAAAGGCCGATTGAAAAAAGGGACATTGCTCGCGCGACGCGCGGAGATTTCCGCGAGAGGACCCCAAGGACTTTAATGCGCAATGCTAACGGTAACGGCGTTGCTGTGATTTTTACGAGCCTCCGCGTGCCGCGCGTTAAGGTCTGACGAGATGAAATCACTTGGTATAATTCACTGAATGTTGAATACTAATTATACGGCCGTTATTAAATAATCGTCCATGGGAAGATATCCAGGCCGAAGGACGCTGACACTTTTACGACCCTCGTATGTCATTCAAGGCATGTGAATAAACGCGAAGGCAGGAGGAGGTAGAAGAAGCATCGGTGAGGAACTGTCCGATCGTACCAACGTCGGTGCTCGATCGTACTCGAATGTCGAGGCACGCCGTTTAGATCGTTCGTTACGAGATATCAAGCGCAGCGCAATCATTTTCGTAGCATAGAAGGGGCGACGTCGGCAGACGTCCGCGGGACTTTAATGTCCCCGCGTTTCCCACGAAGTTAATATACTGCGTGTAATTTATATCGGAAGTCTTATATCAGAAATACGCGTGTCGCGGCGAAAGCGCTCTTAGTATTTATTAGCCATTGCTCGAATACGATTAACAGCCGGGAAAAATAAAAGTTTCTGCTCGCACGTTGTCCATTCTCAAGTTAAAACGATAAAGGAGAGAACTCTGGCTTGCGTCATTCTTGCTTTAAAATTCTCGCGTTTGACGCACGACTGTTAATGTTCCTCATATTGATTAGTTAACATAATAGCGCTCCTTTTTTACGCAATCTTGCCCGCTGTGGATTATACGGCGAAAGAAATATCGTATGCGCAAAACGAAATAATTTCCCGCCTTTGCGCGCCCACTTCACGGCTATAACGTTAACGGCCGTTATCAGATCTCCGTCGCTCGTTTACGCCGGTTCAAAGACCTATTTAGCATTTTCCCTACGCGACTTAACGACGACGCCCTGCTATTTTTACGCCACTGTAGGAATAATTCTCCGTCCCGAAGCACTTAACATCGCGACGGAAGAATAAGAACGTAGAACCGCAGCTAGAATTTATCGATGGTAACAATCGTATATGTACCTTCCAATATTGCTCGTAATCCGTCGATCAAATGATTTCATCTTGCATTGTGCGCGAGGATCTTTCAGGCGTATCTCGATTTGTCGCTTCGTCGAGTTAACAACGTCGCATGGCATACTCAAGACAGGATAATAATAATTATCCAGAATAATAACCGGGAAACACGGATGTATCAATTTTAGGAATGAATAACTACAAAATACAAACGTCCGTAGAATTTTGTACAGCAAATCACAAAGTTATTAAATATAATTTCTTGTTAGAAGCTTCGTAAAATTTACAATGCAATCTACTATAATTATTATTTACTATAAAGAAGCATATTGCAAAATAAAATTTATTTGTATTAACAACACATTATTCCATAAAATTTCAAGATATAAAATAAATCGCTTCAACTTTTCCCTCTTAATCGAATAATAACGAGTTTAAATATACTAGCTCTCTATCGAAAACTTTCTGATTGAAAGAAAGTTACGATGCTAGATTGATTGCCTCGATGAAGAAACTGGATTTACTGCCCCGTCACTTACGCATGCGACACTCAAATTACAAATCTTCTCTAATTTTACGACGGTGCGAATTGTTCTTGCCCACGTACATACGTCGCGCATGAACAAGGTACTAAACGGAGCTGTCGATATAATTAAAACGTCGATAAGTTTAATGAGCTGACACGGTAGACTGTGAAAAAACGTGTTTTTTCATCATAACGGTGTAAGGATCTGTGTCGGAGCAATGAGGATAGAAAGACGTCTTAATTGACGTAATTACGAGCCGCGTGATGCGCATAAATGACTGACAAAACCTAAATTAATAATACATAATTGCCTCCATCTTTCAAAAAAGATATTTAACAAAATTATGTCAACTCATTAATTAGTTTTTATAGTCGAGTAAATCAAGGTGTATCACTGTTTACAATATATTAGTATTTCAGTTATTTGATGATGACATAGCAGTGCAACGTAAAAATGTTTAAAAGATATTTAATTTATAAAACAACAGAGAAGCACGAGGAAATAAAGAAATCTTAAATTAAAAAGAAAATTATATCAGAGGGATTAATTAATTTTATCATTACGAAATCAGCGCATAAACAAATCATAAACTGGCAATTAAAATGCCCCAAACAATAAACTTTGCGTTTATTACGCTGGAACGAGTAGCTCAAATGAGTCATAAACAGAATGCAGATAACATCAAGTGTATCAAAATGTGGTACTTTACTAATTTATGTTACAAGTATAAGAGACCTATAAAAATATATTTTCATTAAAATGCATTATTTTAGAGAATAACGACGACGTAACTTATTCTTAACAGAGGAAATTGAGTAATTAAGACAATAATTTACTCACTCTATTTAATCTATGTTATAAAAAATAATTTCTGAAATAAAACTGGAGAAAGAACGAAGCTGATAGCTCGAAATTATACGCGGACAATTTCAAATTTAAATAAACGCGTTAAATTAACTACATTGTCATATCACACGAGAATAACAATCCGCAAACAATGTACACTCGTTAAGGGTGAATTTACCCCAAACGTTTTATATAATAGACATTAATGAACGAACGACCGACCGACGCGCGACGGTTCGTGAATTCAGGATCGACTTTGAAATTAGTATTAGATACCTCATCGGCCAGAGGTGGACATTGTTCGTGTACTAGCGGATAGATTTCGATTCTATTTGATTCAATTTGATTTTATTCAAAAACCGGCCACATGCGCAGTCACCTTCGCACCAGGAACTCGTTTCCTGCCCTTTACTATTCGCAAACTCGCTACATCCCGAAAATATTCCCATGAAAGAATCAGTCTAGCTAACTTTCTCAAAGCCTGATTTTGCATTTTATTTGTCCAAGCACGTTATCGAACAAAGAAATGGAAATATACTCTCGATTCTCGATACATATATAAGTAAGCCCCGCGCTATAATATTCTTATATACGTTATGTCTTCATATAAAACTCGCGTTACTGTTACAAGGCAAATTATTTAATTATTTCATATTTTATAAAGGGAAAAATTGGAATATTGCGATGTTGTTATACATTTTTTTTCTAAATAAATTATCTGGATATCATCGTATTGTGCTAATCCGTGTCGCAAGCCGATAGCTGAAAGGCAGCTCTTACTATGCATTAGAACTCGCGCAAGTGCCGATTATTATATACTTGTTAAATCGATTTTTATTGATATACACGACACTCGGAAGAATTGACGATTGTGCGGCTCAAATCCCGCTTATTCTTGACGGAGATTACAAAGACAAGATTTAAACAATGGGCATTAGCGAAACGACAAGAGTTGTCGCTCGAGCCTCGGCGAACGTGATTCTTATGCGAGCGCAAATCAGGATCTCGGTACTTGCGCGAGAATATACGCGCAAGTCTTGAGTGTATACGCCAACGGCGAATTGTCTCGTCGATCAGGTTTAATCTCGACAGAAATTGACAGAATACGGAAAGGCGGCACGTATCGCGCTACGCCAGTCCGAGGAGTAAACTCGCGCGGCGGACGGTGAGTGAAGGAGTAAAAAAAAAAAAGGAGGAAAAGATCGACGAGTCTAGAACGCAATTAGGGAGAAAATGGACGGCTTTCGTGGCGAAAGCGGTTAAATCAGTCTGGACGTTTACGAGCGACGATTACGCACGACCAGAAAACTGCCATGCAGGCTCGATCACTTGCCGCGCCGAAACGGCGGCAACAACCGCCGGGTCTCGCAGTCGTAGATTTCGTAAATCACGCCCGCGCGTTGAGAGATCTATCTTTCCCAACACCGAGCAACATATATATAATGAATAAGAATGGTAATGGCTGATGGTAACGATAAGGTTTGTTGAAGATCGACCGTACACTCCAATTTTACACGTTTTATGTAAAGCGAAAGTTATTCTTCCCTATAATAAATAAAAAAGCAAATCAGAAATAAAACAAATGTTTTTCTTGCATTATATACATCAAAACATATTAATTTTTGCGCATACGCCATCATTTAACAGTATAGATTAATAAAAAATATACTGAAATATACTGAAATACTTCTTCTGAATATTTCTTTCTTATTATCCTATACGTTAATAATTTAATTTTTATATAAATGTTTAAATATGTCCTATATTTCTAGAGAAAATAGACCTTGTGACAGTTGATCAAGATTGTTTAACAAGATAAACATGACTATTTATTAATGCTCGCGAACCGAAAAGAAAGTGTACCTGTATGATACGCCATGCATTAGTGCGCGGTTCTGCGTTCATTGGACATTGATAAATTATAGTTTAAGGAAATTCTCAACATTCTTATAATCGCATTGCCGATCTCTCGCTGGCAAATTTCTAAGAGCCATGACCGCGCGCGAGATCTCGCGGGTGACTTTTCGCTGATGTCGGCGATCTAACTGAAAGAGGAAGATTAGAGAAATCGCTAGACGACTAGCGGCGCGTCCGAGACGCATGGTCGCGGTCTTCGGCTGTAACAAATCCCGAAGAGATTCTCTTATCTCTGCGCTGCGCGCACAGATCTCCGTTTCCGTCTCGCGGTCGGACGCGGCGGATCTTACGAACGGTGCTGTATGTACACACACGGCGCGGATGAGTACGGTCCATGTAGGTATAACTAACATAAGGACGATATAAAGGTAGGTACATCGATCGTAAAGGGAACCGTAAGAATCGGGGCGAGTTTACAGCCAATAATAATTTTCTCAGTCGATGCGGAATAATATCATAAACGATCGCGGTCTTTTCGCGTTTTACGATAATTCTCGAGGTATTATCCTTCAGCCCGACTGCCGTTACGCGTGCTACGTCGTTCTCCAGCGCATATTCGCGATGTGCACGCATCTTCGAGAACTGGAGGATGCATAAGGAATATCCTCACATATTTTCAGATATTTCCAGATTCCAGTAATACTTAGACGAGAATTCTCGAGAATCGGGACTGCACAAGAATCATCCAGTAAGCTTTATTAATTTAAAATAAACATTACTACTCTAAATTCTTGGCCAAATCCTTGTTTCTCATTATCTAGAGATTATCTAGAGATTCCGCGATAAATGCATTTCGTACATTAAACTAGGTGATGGTCGCGATACTTTTCAAAATAATCCAGTGGAGTTAATAACTGCAACCAAAGAATTGTTAAATAAAAGCGATGCAAAAATATATTTTTTAATTCCATGACGAAGAGGATAATTGTAATGTAAATAATAAGTTGACATTGAAATATATTTGAATTCTATAAGTCAAAATTATGTACTAGTTAAATGCATATTTTAAAATTATCCGCAATCGATTTCACATTAGTGATACGATATAAAATTGACATCTATATAATTAAGCAGATCTCAATTGATAAAAAAGATCTTAATTGAAAATTAACCAATAAGTAAGCCAGACACTAAACACAAAAAATGACGTCTGATAAAAACCCGTCCTTTAAAAAAAACTAATGTTACGTGTTTTTATCTTTATTAATTATGTCGTTACAACTGTGCTTAAAGATGGCTCTAATCTGCCCCCAAGAAACTAATCAAGATCTCGCACGAGACATTTATGATACTGACCCTTCATTTATCAACGACGTATCTCGCTAAGTTTGCTAATTTGATCCATTTTAAATGGAACTTGTTTCTTATCGACTTTACCTGATAGTGGAGGTACCGCTTTATTAATTAATAAAATTGTCAACTGCATGATATGACTATACCAAACAGCCGTTAAATTGATAAACTAGAATCTGACTGAAATCTTCATGTTTACAGAAAACAGGAAGTTTACTTGCTGAATAAGGAAAAATGGGCCAGATACAGATAAAGGTTAATTATCTGGAGGTCGTTGTGTATCGTAAATTAAGAAATATATCTTGCATCGCTATTTAATTAAATTTCTGGTCGCGAATCCTGTCTAATTAACAACCTGTCTAATTAACTTGTCATATGTATATGTTTATATCTCGGTCTATATAATAACATGATATACTGTTCGTAGTCGAACATTTCCTGTGATGTCAATGAAATACAATATAGAAACTGCTACCATTTTATCAATCGCGTTATCAAAATAAACGTGTAATAACGATTAATTTTTAATTATCTATATTTATGTTTAATAATGACTTTTTCTATCATTTATCAATCGTGCAATAATGTATTCAGATAAAGATATGTATTTAAATTGTGTTTATCACATTCGGATTTAACAAAAACATATACCTTATACCCGTGCAAAAGTAAATAAATGATTGATTAAAATCCACTGCACAAGGTACGATCGACGAGGCTTTCCTGGTTCTACAACCTCTATTGTACCTCTATTACCTCGATAGATAATATGTGTGTGTATGTATAGATATAAAACATACCATATATAATCAAGGATTAGAAGAGCGATTTTATAGCGGCGCGGCAATATAATATCGCATCGAAAAGAATTCGCGTGAGAGCATGAACGCTCATTAGATCGGTCATGCGCGAGTAACACGAAAACCACTCTCGTAATCGCACTGACATTAATCTTCCATACGATACGTAATTATAAAAGGAACGACGCAACGAACAGTTATCGAATGACTATAGTTGCGCGTTACTCGAACCACGCAACGTAAGATCTGACCCCCGAAACCTTTCGCGGCTTTACGCATTTGCGTTTAATAAGGCTACGTGCCGCGTCGCTGCGAATAATCCCAGGAAAGTGAGGCGTTATATTGGCAGTGGGACAATTTATTGCTAATTATTTCTAGCCGCGGTTGCGGAGGAATCGCCGCCGCGTAATAAAGTGATTAATGGCTATAATCTGTCATCGGTGCGCCGATCCATGCGCACCATAATTGAAGGTATATAAATGGGATGAAGATGTTGCTGGAACTAATTAATAATAAGGGAGCCTATGTTAAACACGTGCCAAGAACAAATTGGTTGTGCACGACCTATTGGCCCGCATGGAGAAATCCAATTAGTAGGAAAATCCCCGGCGGACAACACGCTTTACTGTAATCGTAAGAAAAAAAACTAAGATATATAAATGTAATTTAACACTCGAAGAAGATGTTGCGAGGGCAAGGAGATCAAGTAGAAAGCAGAGAGGTATTGTCTGCTAGTCAAAGATAAATGCGGTTGCAATAAGGCAGTAATCAGAAATTAATCTCAAAAGGGCTATTTTTTGCATTTTGATTACATTTTTCAAAATTATCTAAGAGTATTATGTAATCATATAGATTTAAATTTGATAAGCATCAATTACGTAACGTAATAGCTATTGTAATCTTTATTGTGATCTTACGTAAAGTGATTAAATCATTTCTGACATGAATTATATTTTAGAAACCTGTAATAATATGTCATCCTCTTGCTTCTAAATTATAACTACTACTACTAATAAAATTAACATATAATAACGTACACTTTTTTTACATACATTGTTGAAAACGTAGAAGAGTCGACTCGAATCAGTCGTATCGCGATACTTATTCTCGTTTTATCACAGTTCTGCACGAATAATAATATGTTGTAATGTTGTCTCCAAGTTTTTGTAACATGAGAAAATTTCAAACGCATAAACGAAACGGCGCCTATAATTCTAGTGTCATATATCACCATGGCTGACGTTTCCTTCCTACAACCAGATCGTTTATTACATCGAACGAACGAATAGAATAGAAAAAGTGAAACGAGCGGAAAGAAAGCGAACGGCGCGGGCGTTCTCGAATAAAACCTTAAGCCTGACAAACAAATGAGTAGAAAGATGTTTACCATTTCGCTCATTTCGCTTAAGACATAAAATTATTCTTTCCATTTGAGGCAAATTTTACGTCACCGTCAAATTATGTCAGAAATCGCCAATATTTTCTCATATTACTTCAACACTTTTCTATCTTTCACTTTGAGTAAAATATGAAAAATGTAATCCAGAAATATCCATATATTTTCTTTTTTATTTGTTACTTGACAAACGAAGATTAAGTGTAAAATTCGTCAAAATTTTAAAATATTTTGGTTTTAATAAGTTCAAGCTTGTTCAGAGCTTCTTTAGTACGTCTCGTTGCGTTATAAAAACACAAAATAAACTTATGTTTATTGTAACAAAGTCTGACGTTTGGTAAATAAAAGATATACCTACGTTTCATATTTATATGGGTGTTCCAGACCTCACGTATAACCCATTAATGACAGATTCCTGAGATTATTTGGAGGCAAAAATCCTAATGCCAAAATGTCGAGGCTGCTACAGTATTTGAAACGGGAAAGGTTTAAAGTTTACCAATCAGCTTGTCTAAAATTCACGCGCTCAGGGATGTCGCATATCAAAACGGCTCTTCCACACTTCACTCAACTCGATAGAAATATTTGAAATTATTTTTTTTATTTTTTTCGTGCACTATTCTCAAGACTGACTTCCTAAATTGTTGTACGAAAACAGGATACATGTCGAATTGCAAAGTATTCATGTAAAGCGTGCCACGGACAAATGACATTTAATTCTCATAATCGGTACAAAGTATGATGTGCTGCATAAAAATGTCGATTAGGAAAAAGATATATTGAGAAAAAAAATACTATAAATACTAACATGTTTGGAAATAATTAAAAAATTGTTTTATTAATTTTTTTAAAGAAGTACGGTTTTCCAGAATGTAGACAAATAAATTATAATGTAGTTTTGCGATTGCTGTATCGCGTGCGAGAAACAGACTTTCTAGAGCCCAACAGACAAATTAATGTTGTCGTTGAACGTTGCATTCGTACGATACAGAACGAAGAAGTGGTCTTCCAAACTGCTGTGAACGATACATCGGCTGTCATTGAATGGAAACCGATCTTGAATTATTGTAGTCTTGCAATTCTACACATAGCAACTGCAATAAAGATGCGCTAAAAAAAAAAAACTAAAAACTCAAACTTTTAAACTTAAACTTTTATAAAAGTTAGCGCATCTTTTTTGCAGTTGCTATGTGTAGAATTGCAAGACTACAATAATTCAAGATCGGTTTCCATTCAATGACAGCCGATGTATCGTTCACAGTTTGGAAGACCATACTTCTTCGTTCTGTATCGTACGAATGCAACGTTCAACGACAACATTAATTTGTCTGTTGGGCTCTAGAAAGTCTGTTCTCGCACGCGATACAGCAATCGCAAAACTACATTATAATTTATTTGTCTACATTCTGGAAAACCGTACTTCTTCAAAAAAATTAATAAAACAATTTTAAATTATTTCCAAACATGTTAGTATTTATAGTATTTTTTTTCTCAATAATATCTTTTTTCCTAATCGACATTTTATGCAGCACATCTACTTTTGTACCAATTATGAGAATTAAATGTCATTTGTCCGTGGCACGCTTTACATGAATACTTTGCAATTCGACATGTATCCTGTTTTCGTACAACAATTTAGGAAGTCAGTCTTGAGAATAGTGCACGAAAAAAAATAAAAGAAATAATAATTTCAAATATTTCTATCGAGTTGAGTGAAGTGTGGAAGAGCCGTTTTGATATGCGACATCCTGAGCGCGCGAATTTTAGACAAGCTGATTGGTAAACTTTAAACCTTTCCCGTTCAAATACTGTAGCAGCCTCGACATTTTGGCATTAGGATTTTTGCCTCCAAATAATCTCAGGAATCTGTCATTAAGGGGTTATACGTGAGGTCTGGAACACCCTGTATATATGAAATTCAATTTACGTGTTAAACCGAATTTCAATAAATTGCAATGACTCATGGTCGAAGCACATATTTCATATAATATATATAGTATTTCATCACGTAGTCCATTACAAGAAATCCGAGAGGGAAAGCATGCCAGGACGAG